>VXAC01004579.1:1855288-1976481 GCA_013399225.1 Rhipidura dahli | reverse complement strand
TTTTTTTTTTTTTTTTTGGCTGGCTATTTTTATAAGGACCTTGAAAATCAGAGGATTTAATGGTGTTTTAAAGAAAATATATCTGTGAAAACATTTTTGTTTGCCAGTCTTTCACACCGTTGCAGCCTTTTTGACCTAATCCAGAAAAGACTAAGGGAGTACGACTTTTATCACAGTATGTTTATCTTTAAACAGGATCTGAATGATCATCTTTTGCAGACAATCAGATTTGAGGGATTCTAATAAAATTTTTAAGCTATTTCAAATATTCAAGAGGATTCCATAACTTTATTTACTTCACACTTTCTTGCATTTTTTTTAATGTTTAATCTCTTACTATTTTAAGTGGCCTGTATCAAAATCTATTCCAGTGTCAGTAAACAAAGGCAATCCCAATTATCTGAATTCTCCCCTTTGAAGAAAAAAAAAAGAGAAATTCCTTTTTTTCAGGACTTGTTCTGCCTGTGTCTGGCAGCCTTTCTTGGAAGTTATATCTATCCTTGATGGACTTGAAGTGCTAGGATAAGGTGGCGGATTTTATTGCATAAGCAGAACCCGTTGTGTTATGAATCTATGGTAACACTGTTCTTATCAAATGAGAAAAAATAAGTTGAATTGCACTGCCAAGTACTTAATGTGCTGACACTATTTTCCTTTTTATCAAATTTTGTGTAAGAAGGAATGGGGTTTGGATAGATCCTAGTAATGTATGTCACTTCTGAGTTCTGGAGGAGTGTAATCAAATCAGTAAGTGCTCTAGAGACCTTCTCATCATCAAGCCTGTAATCTACACGAATGCATCAGAGCATGGAGAAGGCCACAAACAGCAAGATACAACACATAAGATCAACTGTATATCATTCCATATGTGTCTCAAGCATTCCCACACGCTTTAATATTTTTCAGTTTCGTGGCTTTATTTCTGATGCCAGTTCCAATTAAGTTCAGAAAACCTCAAAAGTTTGCGCTATCGGGAACAAGTGCTTTCTGATAATGACAGGGTTTAAATACTGTGGCAGTGATGCATCAACTGAAAGCCTGTTCTAGTTCCATGAACTGCAGATGCACGGACCAGGGCCTCTGAACTGCTCATTTCCTTACACCCTTTTCAGGATTGCCTGGAGCCCCTGGAAGAGAGTAACAAGGTAAAAGCATTCCTACATACTGAGGAACATGATCAGTGAAAAAAATCTTTGACAATTGCATGGGAACAGTCTGTGCTAATAAATACAAGAGTAGGTAGGATGTAAAACCAAACTACAGTCCATCCCACAGTGCACATTCAGGTTAAGTGCAAAAAAATCATAAGCAAATAGGTGGGCATTTTCTGCAGCCACCCTTTAGAATTAGATTTCACACAGCATTTTGCCAATTCACATGACACCACCTTAGCTCCACAGTAGTTCATTACAGTATATAATCATGAGCTGTGAACTCCTGCAGCCTGTATTTGGTATGTGATACAGTACTGAATCAGAAACAACAGCTCACAAGACTAAACAAAAGTGGAATTATATAGATGAATAAACATAATCGTGAGACCATAGTAAACCAAGAATATTAATAGAAGCATAAAAAAAAATTATCAGCCATACCTGCCAAGAATTACGTGCTGAACTTTTATCATTTTACTTCAGCAAGGTATTTGGCACAGGAATGCTTAATGATAATCAGTGTTGGTTTCTGGTTTATGTTTAACCTCTGAATGTGCTAACCAGGAATGCAGGGAATCATTCTGATTTTGAAATACAGCTGCGTAGTTATGTGGGAGGTACTGTACAGGGTTGTGGTCACGAGGTAGAAAAATGATAGGGAGTATATTTTGCTGTGGAACTTTCCTTTAATTCCATCCTGGAATGTTATTCATCTGTGCCATCACAAGCAAAACGTAAAAACTGCCAATGATGCTCAGGCAAGAGATTCCTAACAGCAACAAAGAGTACTGTATATGATGGGCACAGTTTTAACTCTTCCAGGCTCAGCTTAGCTCTACTCCCTTCTGCAGCAATGCTGTCCACTGGGGCTGTCCTTCTGGCACTATCAGATTGGTTGTGCAGGGCATCATTCAACTGCTGCCATTGAGCTGCTCTGTCACTGTAGGACAGGACTGGAATCTCCCTTAATCTTCATGTTTTAAATAGATGCATAGTCTTGTTGTATCTCATTCCTTTTACAAATCACAGGTTTCTCTAACGGAATAAAATTACATGAATAGTCACTGTTTACATCATTTTTCTGTTTACTGAAAGTCAGTTGTCATGTAAGAAGGTTTCAAATGAATAATATATTTGGAAGTAGCAAATTCTTCAGCTTTGCAAAACCAGCAGGGCTCCAAAATGTATAAAAGCTTTAGTTTGCTAAGATTCAACCTGTAAGGTTGAAAAAAAGAGAAACAAGATTCAAGAATAAGGTTCACTTCAGGACTTTTCAGTAATTCCCCTTTTATTTACCAGAAAAACCTGACAAAGTTCCTCTTCAGAGGAGCAAGTTTTTATGAGAGGTAGTGTGGTAGAAGAGTTAAAGAGTAAATGGCTTTTATTTCTTTTCATTGTCTATACTACGATTGACACAGGAATGTGATATTAGACTCCTAGCACATCTCTTTCAGCCAAAACATTCTTGTGGAACCCTCTGTGTTGTTTATATTTAAAATGGCAATTCGGCTTCCTGGGCATCCTAATTTTGTATCTACACCAGAGAAAGACCTCATGGTCACACCACTATTTACCAGTGCATTCTGATAATATTGTTTCTAAAATCAGATGACACATTGTGAATACTGGTTTCAAGGACTGGTTAAAACCCTCAAGGTTACGCCCTCCTTGAATCTTTGAATTCCCAAATAGGAGGATTATTAAAAGAACATGATCAAGGTCAGTGGCCCCTAAAATTAGACCTCACAGCTGTGTTTTGACTTTGCTGTCAGTGTATGAACACAAAGATCATCAGTGCATTTGGACTTCTTTACAACAGAGCAACCTCTGTCTTCCCAGACTACCATACCGTTCATTAGAATGCAGGAACCTCAAGGTACAGTACTTGTATTTTACAAATATTCCTGTATCAGTTCATGTTGCATACTAACTGATAACACAGACATGCAAGGAATTCCCTTAAAAAGCTTTTTGGAGGCAGATAACTCAAACTGTCCCTTAATTTTAGATTTAGTCAACTTTTCCCCAGTTTAATTTATGTCAGATACCACTGCAAAAGGGCAACACATCCTATGGATGTGATGAAATGGTACTTCTTGATGAATTAGCTCTGAAAACCTGAAGAGGTGAGTCATTCTTATCCTTGATTATTTTTAATTTGAGCACTTACATATCATTCTTCTGCTTTTACAGCAGTTTCACTTTCTAGGAGGACATAAGGGCTGCTCTGAATTACGGTGACTTCTAATGACCCCAAGGTTATCTAGAAACTGAGGCACTGCTACACTGCATTGGCTCATTGCATCTGTGGTGCCCTCTCCAAGACAAAATCCTGTGTTTGGTGGTGGAGGCTGGTGATCAAGGACTTTGCTCAGCCAAGTGGGACAGCATGCCCTCCACAGAGAGCTGGGCACCTGCCCTGGTGGCAGAGTCTACTTGAACCACTTGACACACTCTGATATCCAGAGGGGCACTGCGATCAGGAAAAGTGGGTTAAAATTTTCAATTTTAAGCAAATAAATTCAACAAATGCAACATTTTATACACTTGTGGGAAGATGACAACCAAGTGATAGTGTTTTTACTTCCACAAAGTGAAGAGACACTTTGTTCACCATATGCTCATCTGAAACTGAGGCACCTGAGACCACTGTTCAGCTTTGGAAATGCTCTCCTCTCAAGGATGGTTAGCTTGAAGTCTGCAGTAGAGAGCAATCTAGACCATGCCCCTGAAACCCCTGTAAGACCTAAGCCACTGTTGTTACCTTAACACTTTGCTTCTTCACTTTTCCTAGAAGCCACCCAGCAACTGTCCCTAGATTCCTTTATTCTGTGCCAAAGGGAAAAAATGTGGTGAAACAGGATTTACCAGGCTGGTTATATCTCTGTTTAAATGTTAGGAGAATTCAAATTTCAACTCCAGTACGTGCTTTCCCTTGGACACGCTGGGCTTTACTGAGACCTTTGGACTGCAGAGGTATTAAAGGTTTTTCAAAAGCAGGAATCCTGTGTTCAGATCTGAACATATATAAATACCTAGTTGGGGGCTGCTGTTTTATTCCAAAGGTCAGTAACATAAATAGTCATGTGAGAGAAGGAAGTGGTAAAAGGCACTAGACTGGAACTCCAGGCTGGGTTGAGCTGCTGGCTCTGTTTCAGCTTGTGACTGCAGGCAATTCTTATTGGTATAGTATTTCACTGCCTCAGCGGGCTGCTATTAAATAATGTCTGTCTGAGGGCTGTGTTAAGAGGGATGAGAGCAGGGAGTCCCCTCTGTGAAGCAGCAACAGGGATGCTTTCTCTGCTCTGAGCACCTCTTTCAAAGCTGACACGGGTGTCTCAGCACAGCTCTCCACAGGTAGTCCAGGCAGTTACCTGCTTCCTGGGGCTGAGCTGAACTTCTTCTGTGCTTGCTGCAGATATAAAATTATCATTTCAGACTATGAGAATCAGTTACAGGACTATGAAAATTAGTCATGGGGGGAAAGAAAAAGACCTCATGGTTCAAGAATGAGGGGATGGGGTTTTTTTTCTCCAGAACATATGAATTCAATTTCGAAGAGAAATGAATCTCAGACTGTAAGCACATGAGAAAACATATGAGAAGTCAGAACACAGGGCCTCTTAAATGATAGTCAGTCATTCTATCAACCCATGACTGCAGCAGAATGTTTTTGTTGTAAAACAGTTGTCTGACACATGCTTGTAAACCTGCCAGAAAGGATATCCCACCTAAACAAACCAGAAAAAAGCGGGGTTCCAGTTCAATATACCCCTGATTTTTCATAACTTTTGTTTAGTTCATGCAAATACCTAGACAGTACTGTTAATGTAAAAAGGGCACCATTGAAGTTCCTCTGTTTAAACAGAAATGGTTACACCACTGACACCACCGGCTACAGAGGCCACTGCAAACCCATTCCATCTGTAGCTTGGCACAGCAGAGGAGGGAGCAGGGCTGCTGCAAGCCCACCAGTGGGGATGCCCCTCTCCTTGGGCACTGCTGCTTGTGTTGGGCTCATTAGACATGGTTTGCAGGGCTGCAAAAGTGTCCAGTTAACTCAGCGGTAGATGAGGCTCCAGGCCTTACCATGGGTGTGGAGGGGATGGAAAAGGAACTGAAAGGTCACACAGTGGGAGGGACCTGGCAGCAACAGGAATGAAATCAGCCCAGAAAGCCCTCAGCTCAGAAAAGCCTAGTTTTGAGAAGGTCCTTTGCAAGCAGTAGTGAAATTACTAAGAAAAATTAAATTATTCCAGTAAGCTTAATGTATGCTTATGGCTATGCAAATGGAACAGGAGTTGGGACTTCCAGAGCATTACAGAAAAAAAAAAAAAAAAAAAAAAAAAAAAACCAAAAACAACAAAACCCAAACCCTATAAATTATTTTTTTAATTAAATTAAAACTAATCCATCATAAGTGATAGCATAGCTCTCAATCCTAAGACATTATATGAATCTGAGTGCTCTTGTTCTATCTATAGATCAAATTCACAGATTGACTGGAACTTTGAAAAGTGACAATTAGGAGGTTAATACAGGGTTAAATAGTCATCCCAAACCAGTCTTTTCAATTCTTTATTATGTTTCCATCTTTGTAGAGAAAATAAAAAACAAACTGTTCTCACTAGCAATCATTCTTCAAAGTCAAGGAGGAAAAAATTTATTCCGTTAGGTATATAATGTAATTGGTCAGTATAATTTCATTTAATCAAAGCAATGTCCATGAGCATTAATAGGCAAGAGGAGAAAGAGAATCAGAGCCTTTGAACATATATATTACCTTATTTTTTCATATGAAGTTCACTATCTTACATCAGGATCCTTGTATAAAAGAACAAAGATACATAATTTAAGGTCAATCATCGACAATGTCACATGGGAAAGATAGGATGAAATGGGGATCCAATAACTTTTGAAGAATGTTTTAAGTATTTATTGAAAGCTATTTAAAAGAGCTCTCTGTTAGGGGGATAACATCTCACAATATTTGGACTATATTGAAGTGAAAGAATTCAATCTTAACTAACTTGTTAGAATTCTTTGAAGATATCACTGCCACAATAGATAAAGGGAATTCTAATTTAATTAGGTTTTCAGAGGATACTTAGCATTGCTCCACATCAAAGATTACTGGATAAAAGGTACAGAACAAAGACTAAGAGTTAGAGTAGAATAAAATTTGTCTCCCAAAGAATAAAAGAGAATGATGTATAGCTATTTTTAAGGAAGAAAAGAGATTATTACATATGGCAGGGTTAGTTGAAGTATAAGCTTTAAATATTCTGAAATTTTTGAGGCATGTATAGTTTGAATGGGACTTTTATAAATAAATAGGCACAGTTTCTGAAGGAGTACATTCACTTTGTGCCTCACAACAATGAGAAATTTACCTGCCTCAGGTAAATTTATCTGCAATAAGACAGATGCTTCCAAGTTGATGAAAAACTAATGCACAAGGGAAAATTATGGATTTTTTTCCAATATTCCCTTGTCCTGGCAATGATTAAATGGGAAAAGAAAGAGTGATGTGACATCTCCACACCAAACTAGCCAAAAAGCATGGCCACAGCAACCGTGGTTATCTAAAAGTTTATGAGAGCAGTTTTCAGACTAATCTAAATTGGCGCAAGAATTTTAAAACTCAGCAAAGCTGTAAAGCATACACAGCTGTCAGACGAAAGCTGTGTGCTCACTGTCTGCACTGGCCTTTAAAACCACAGGCAAGGAGATTAGAGCTTCCCCAAGTTCAAAACTCAGAAGAAAGTGGGAAGTGTTGCCATCACAACTACTTTATGCCAAGACTTTACGTAGTGCTAATGGAAAAAGTGGTGGAAATTTAAGACCAGTTCAGCATGAGTTAGAGGAGCGTAGTGAAAAAAGAAGGGAAGTGAGTTTCAGATAAACAAGGGCAGAAAGAAAATACCAGGCATATTGAGTCGGACAGGCTTTTCCTGTCCCTGTGCTGAACATTTCTTAGGCTGCCTTCTCTGTTTTCTAGTTGTGCAGCCCAGGTGAAAGGGCATGCTTTGCTCTTGTGGGGTTTTTTTCATAAATATTGTAACTGTTACTTTAACCCTTTCCTAAAAACTGTTAGTAGTATTGCACTACAAAAGAGTAACACAAAAATTCACCATTCACAGCAGTCAAAGAGCCAAAGCTGGGGACTGTACACCAGTTTTGGGGACCATGCCTCCCTCCTTGCACCTTTGTTGCATGGTGAAGCAGAACATTATAAAGCCTTTTAGTGGATAACTTGCAACTTGCAAATGGCACATATGTATCATAATTACTCTGTATTCCAATAGAATCAACACACCATTTGCAGTGAGCAATCCCTTTGATCCTCTCCACAAAGTCAGGTGAGTAGGCTTCTCTGACAGAAAGTCATTTTATTGAGTGATTTGATGGAGACAATTTCTCTTGGCTGGTGCAGTAACTGCAAAGGAAGAAAATCTTGGTAGCTATTCAGAATCATGAAAGTATTTTTAAAATTATATTCTTTAAGGTAAAGAATATATTTTTCAACTTATTTTTGGCACACAGGCTGCAATAATCTTGCAATCCAAATGAGGATATGGCTCTCGGACACACAGTGGGAATAGGAGTTAGGTTGATTAGTAAAGGGCAAATAATCAAAGGATCTGCAGCACCAAGGACTGCTGCCACTGCAGAGAGAGCCCTGTGTGTGTTACAGGGCAGACCACATTTGGATTGTTGCCCTTCTAGCTGCTGCAAGTACAAATACCCATTTTCATCAGCTTATGAAGGAAAAGTTGGCACCCACAGACACCCGTTACTAGCGTGCAGGCAGCAGCACAGGAAACGCAGTCATGTTCAAGCCTTTTCCTCTGTTTAAGTCCACATGTTCAGTATCCTGCATTGTTTGCTGTATACTCACTACCAACTGTAAACACTTTGATGTTTTTTGGGGGTCCTCAAACTGGTCTTTTCCTATTTGTCTGAAGAGAATTGTCCTGAACAAAATTCACACTGAAAGAAAATTAAGAACCAAAACAATGCATAGAAAGAAAATTAGGAACTAAAATGAGAGAACCAATCTTCAACTTCGTCTGTGGGGCTCAAAGAATCACTGGAGAGATGGCAGAGAGCCAAGGGGCTAGGAGGGACCAAAACTGCAGTAGAAGTTTAGGGTAACAAAGATTTGTGCAAATAAGCCTTTTCCTGAGCAGTGCAGGACCTCAGAGCCACAGCTCCTGTGCCCATCCTAACCCAGCCATTACAAGCTGGAGCAGTTGCTTTGATCCACCATTTGTGCTAACATTGTTTGCAGAGGCATAAACAAGGAGCACTTCTATTTTAGTCAGAGAAGTTTAGCCCAGAATAAAATTGCAGTGACATCAGTATGAGACCACAAGGATCACAGTCTGCCAGTTTATGGAATAGTTATGATCCCACATAGACAGTGTTTCCCGGGAACAGGAGTTTTCTATAATTCATCTCTAAACTTTTAAATTCTCAGAAGAGTGAGAGTGAAGCCATTCTATTTACTGTTAGCTCAAGGTCAGCTTTGCTGAGTGTTTATCCTCTAGAATTCTCTCACAGACCAGGCTGGGCAAAACAGCTGGTAAATCTACCAGAAAAACATCATGTGCACCCTCAGTTTCCAAAAACACACAGTTTCACAGTTGCATTCACAACAGCCCCAGCATGATGCAGCTTTTCTGACTTTATGTTTCTAGATATCTACCATTAATGAAGCACCTAAGATTAAGCTGATGGCTCTGCCTGAGGCTGTCTCTGGAAAAGGAACAACCCTTTGCCATTGACTGCCATCAAGGGATGTGGGATTCCCAAGCAGACAGATTCCAGGCTGCCTAAATGGGCAACACAAGGCCCAGGTGGACACCAGAGCTCAGGTCCAGCACAGGTTTCAGCAGTCAGGTGAGCACTAAAGGCTTGGCATTGCACCAAGGTCTGCTAACACATAGGGCGTCCAGGAAACCACTGCTGACATGAATGCAGATTTAAGGGTTTTTCACTAGCAGGATGGTGATTGCAAGTTTTAGGGCTGTATTGCTAGTGATAATAGGGTGAGGAAGTCACTGTAATGTGTTATAAACAAGTCTTCATATTGCAGTAATTCTCCCATGAACTGAAACTCTTTTTAAGGAACATTATTGTTCCGTATCATTCCTAGTGTTTTCTAAAAGTGCTCAGAGGAAATGACTGGCTTTCTGAGTGCCAGATCCCAAGGTATAGAAACAATGGGGGGCCATATTAAAATAAAAATTAAAAATAAAAAAAGAAGTAACATTTTTCAGGCAGCCTTCTAACTTGCTACAAAAAACATTTCAACCCTCCTGATGTTCCTCACTAGGGACTGGGATTTGTAATAACACCAGTGAAGTCAGGGGGTTTCAGACAAAAGTTCATTGCTGTTTTCAAACAAAATACCTGCTGTATTCAGATCAGCCTTCTCATTCAGTTTTCTGCATTCTCTCCTCCTTGTTTCAAGGATATTTCTTGGTAGAACCCCTTCCTGACCTTTCAGGCTATTCCTAGATTTTTTTTTTTTTTCAAGGAGTGAGTGGCATTTCAGTAGGCTGGGTTCACTTGCTCAGTCACAACAAAGGAAAATAAAAATAACCAGCTGAAAAACCAAAGTTGCTGGAATGTGTAATACTCAGCATTAGAATGGCACAAGGGGCAAAAGTGTCTGCCTATTTATAGCTCTTGTTTTGAGAAAGAGTGAGACACACTTTGGGCACTAGATACAATGGATCATCCAGGAAAGCGCATGGCCTTGCATTCTGCATGTGAAAGACTTTTTGTTTGTTGCAATACCAGTAATTTCCCGGGAAAATGAGGTTTATTCAGCATTTTATTTATCTCTTTTATGCAAGCAAATGCCAGATTTGACGTGGCATTTTGGTTGCTGAGTAAAGACTTGGATGACTAAATAAAATTCTGTTTGCTGTAATTCAGCTTTATCCACGTATCTTTGTCATTAAATCTTTGCTGAAACATGGATGCTTACCGTGCTTATACAAGAAATGTGTTTTTGTATACTAAAAGACCTGTACTATATCATTCATCAAATGATAAGACTTTGAGAAGGAGTAAACATTCCCAATTTACCAGTACCTGTATTTTTTATGTACTTCTTTGTCCGTATTTGAGTCATGCTGAACAATATTTAACAAATTATGAGTTTCTCTCTTTCTTTCAAAGTTTCACCTAATTTTTTTTGTTTTGCTAGAAGGGAGGAAAGAATGAAATGTCAGAGAGCAAAACAACCAGAGAGAAATAATGAAACTGCTGTTTGCAAGAAACAGAAGAAAGCTATGCTGCACATAACATGCAGAAGACATATACAAAAAGACAGCACTCTCAGTAGCAGCCCAGAGATTTTTGATGCTTTGTTTAAATGTAAGCCAAGCCTTACTGTGCACCATGTGGATGGATAGCAGATGAGAGTAAACAGTAAGAGTAATTTAAATAACAAGCAAGTAAGAGTTAATAGAAACTCATTCTGTGACCAGAGGACCACAAGAAACTCCCTGTAAGGTCAGAAGGTCAGTTCTGTGGTCCATCTAGCTCAATCCTCTGCCTCCAACAGCAGCAGTAGGAGATGCTGGTTAGGAAGACCACATGAGCTGAGCCATTCTCTGCAGCCTCTTCTCCTCACACTCCCCAACACACTTCCTGGAGCAGAGGCCAAGGGGGCACATTCCTGTCTGTTCCCTTCAGAATGTCCCCTTATAGTCCTCACGACAACAAAGGTAGGATCATAAGTGGGGGGAAAAGACAGAAATAGAAAAATGAAGGGAGAAGATTTTGAAGAGATTCTGAAGTGATTCAGCTGGGCACAGTCACCGCAAAAAAAAAAAAAAAAAAAAAAAGAAAAAAAAAGGAAGGAAGAAGAAAAAAATTCTGAACTGAAGCCAAATAATAAACGTGGTCCTGTGGATCCATTAAGGTACATTAATGCTGCCACTTTCCCATCTGTTCCCTGGAGTTCCAAACCAAAAACAGGTCATTGGCAGTCTTGGCTCCCTTATTGTGTGAAACATTAATCTATTAAATTAATCTGGAGAAAATGTATCTATTTCAGCCCTGGTGGGACTTTGTTTTGTTTTAATAGGGATGCATACCATGGATTATAGCCCACTGAGGCCATAGATAAAAAACATGTGAATAAAAAAACAACAAATGAAACAAATAAATAATGACTACATGCTATTTTTTTCCTCTAGCAGAAATGCCTTTGGAGTAGTTAGAACTTTTTCTCTGTTGAGTTGAGAAGGCTAGCAATTTACACAAACAAAATTGGCACAATAACCCTGGGAATCCTTATTTTTCCATGAACAATGTACAATGACAAAATTTAATGGGAAATTTCCATGTCCTTAAACTCTGATATATCTTTCAACTATGAAACAAAATTCCTCGTGCCAGTATCACAGAGGGAAAGGCTCATGCTTGACATATTTGCTGTCAAGCAAAAAAATCTAAAATGTTCTTTGCAGTCTCCTGAGCCAGTAATTCCTGGATCCCTCATATTGCAAAATTCCCTTCTGCCATCCCAGGATTTTGATAGCTCATTTAGCTCACTAAGGTGATGCAACCACTCCCTTGCAGCAGTGACAAGATTTCTTTCTGGTGCTTCGAAAACATATTTAAGTTCATAGTGTTTGATACTGTGACTTAAAACTAGCCTAGAAACATGACTGTTGATGTCTCACAGCAAAGTTGCATTCATTTATGTGTTTCCACTTATGGCTAATCTGGATAATCTAATAACCATTAGGTGGAAAGCCCTCTAGTCTCCCTAAATACCCCACCAAAATTTGCACACACCCCCTGAAGACAATGAATCTCTAACCAGACACTTCGAGGGAAGATGTGCCACTTCTGTAGCTCACATGGTATGCTCTCCCTATCTCCTGTTGTGGTTCTCTTTCTGTGGATGATTAAATGTATTATTCTTCACCCATGCCTTTACAAAAGTACTTCCCAAACTGTTGATTAATTAAGCTGCTACCTCACATGTGATTAGGGCACAGGACTGTGAGTCAGGCAGTTCCCTCTATAGTTATGTCTGGCACCCAGCACTTTCCTGCAAAACACAGTTACTGAGTCACAGAATCACAGACTCAATTAGACTGGAAAAGACCTCTGCAGTCATCAAGTCCAGCCTGTGACCAAACACCACCATGTCAGCTGGACTGAGTGCAGTCTTTTCTTAAACCCCTCTGGGGACAGTGACTTCATCCCCTTCCTGGGCAGCCCATTCTAATGCCTAATCACCCTTCCTGTGAAGAATTTCTTCCTAACAGCCAACCTAAACCTTCCCTGGCACAGTTTTAAGGCTATGCCTTCTTGTTCTATCCCTAGTTTCCTGGTAGAAGAAGCCAATCCCCACTTGGGTACAACCTCCTCTCAGGCTGTTGATTCATGAATGAGTATTTTAAGATCACTTAAAAACCTCACTGGAAAAAGTATCAATAAAAATGGGTTTAATATGAAAGCAACATCACAACAAAATTTGTTGGTGAGGTTCATTCTACCACACTGTTCATAGGGCTACAAGAGAGTGGACTTTAATCATAATAATGTTTCATCCTGGCCACAATTCAGGTTGGAAAGTATCTATGGAAATTTGAAAACTACTTCTAGCCCTTCTTGTGGATGGGTGCCACACTGGCCAACTTTCAGTCATTCAGGACCTCCCCATTTAGCCAGGACTGAAGATAAATGATGGAGAGCAGCTTAGTGAGCTCTTCCACCACCCTAGGATGAATCCCACCTGATCCCATAGACTTGTGAGCATCTAAGTGGCACAGTAGGTCACTGACAACCTCCTCCTGGATTTTGGGGGATCCATTCTGCTCCCCATCCCTGTCCACCAGCTCAGGAGGCCAGCTGCCCTGAGATAAACAGTCTTACTGTAGAAGAGTGAGGCAAAGAAGGCATTTAGTACCTCAGCCTCTTGCTTGACTTTGGTGACTATATTCCCCCCGCATCCAATAAAGAATGGAGGTTTTCATTGCACTTCCTTTTTGTTATTGACATATTTATAAAAACACTTTTTATTATCCTTTACTGAAGTGGTCAGAGTCAGCTCTAACTGAGCTTTTTCCCTTCAATTTTCTTTCTGCATGACCTAATGACCTCCTTAAACATTTCATGAGTTGCCTGCCCCTTTTTCCAAGGGTGATATACTCTTGCTATCCCTGAGTTCTTGAAAAAATCTCCCTGTTCTGCGAGGCTAGTCTTCTTTCCTGCTAGCTTATATTTCAATATCTCTATTTCTAAAACACAGAGTGTTCATACAGGGGTTAATGAAACATTCCTTTCCCACAGGTATCTTTAACTTAGTAATGATATAAAGGAAATGCATACCTTTGATAATAGAATTACAAAATGAAAATATATTTATATTAATAATGGCACCATGCAGTGCTTTTCTGCATATTATATTTATTTAGATATATTTAATCTGTTTTATTTTAAATTTGAAAACATTCTCTTCCTACTGTTCATCAATTTTACAATTAGGATTTAAATTTGTAACTAACTTTCATGTAAACTATAGCACTAAATTAATTTATAAAAATTTTAATTGAGTTTATTTGTGCTTCCTCTTAGTGAAATTCTTTAGAGCTGCTATAAATCAACAGACATTGATTTACTTCTGCAGCAGATTTAAATTTTAAGTTACTAACTTATAAAAATGTCTCTATCAAAACAGCAAAATCCCTTTTGATTCTGACTCACTTAATTCTGCACTAACTTACCTAAAGCAGGTATTGCAGGGAAGTTCTGAGATACCATGCCTGCATGAGCAATACCAGAATAAGATTTCCTCTGACAACCTTAATAACTATTTCAGTGCTGATATGGCAGCACTATGAAGAAATTAGCAGATAAGAGTACTTTCTTCACTTTTGCACAGCAAGGGCAAAAGTAAATTTAGTAACTTCAGGAATTCAAGTCATCAAGCCACAGAATGTGAAAGAAGGATGAAGGTATAAGCTATGCTTTGTTGAAATACACTCCCATTCTCTAGATGAGAAAGAGAATCTGAGGTTTCACCAATCTTGGATGCAAACGTGGCAAATCCTGTTAATAGTACTATCACACTGTAATTTTTAAAAAGTGCAGTTCATGATTTTAAGAAGGAGTAGAATGCAATCAAAACAAGACAGCTGATACTGGCGTCTGGTTATGTGCCCGATGAACTGAAGGGGTTCCTGTTAACACCTTTCTACCTCACTTCACCCAGTTTTACACATATCCCTCAGAACACAGCTCAAAGAGGGGTTTAATTAAGAGAGCAGTCCTCTGATGACTACACAGCTTTCACATACACCAGCAGAGCTGTGGGCTACTGCTGCTGCCTGGGGAAACAGGCTGTTATGAGATGGCACAATGAAAGAAATCATTGGCACGGTAACGGGGAAATACCCACTGACCTTACATACAGTCATACCTAGAAATCCCTAGGTTGTCATTTCAGGGTTAAAAATGTTACAAAAATTCTGAATGTGAAGCCCTTTATGACTGTAAAAAGAAAGGGGCAACAGTGTTTTTCTTGTGTTCAGATACACCACCAAAGTGCTGCTGTAAGGGCAAAGGCAGCCTCACAAATCATTACTAACCTTAGAAATTGCATTTGCCGTTCGTAGACTTTAAAACAAAAAGGAATATTTTCTTAAATGTTAAAACAGTGGTTAAAGGTGAAGGGTGGGTAGGTGTAATGTAGATACATATACATATCCTAAACAAATTCATAAACATACATATATATACACAACTGCTTATGAGTTTGGCCCCTGGAAAAAAAGTACTTTTTAAAAGAATAAAGTTAAAAATCTCTGTCTGGTTAGCTTTTTATACAGAAACCTATCTTCTTATTCCATTTTTCATTCCTACCCTATTTGTACGATGTGGAATATACAAATATTTATAAATAAGTATAATCTGAATATGAAAACTCGGTTTCCCTGTACCAAATTCAAATACCTAACCCAATTCTGCTGTTTAAGAGGTATCAGGACAAAGACACGTACTGAGAATTCTCATTGCCATCTACCCCCGATCATTTTTCCAGTTCCATGCTGCAGAAACCAGTTCCCATTTTCACCTTGTGCTTAGAGGAACATTTCAAAGAAGCAAGCAGCCTCTCCCAGTGCTACTTTTCTTAACTTAACCACATTACCACTACTTCATGTAATTTTAACTTCCTGCCTCAGAATAAAAAAAAAAAAAATAAAAAAAATAACAAACCACAGCTTTCAGCTGTGGATGTCAGCTGTCCCAGCTGAAGTGGTTAGATCAACATGTCATGAAGGAGCATAAACCCCATGGATGAATGAAAGGATATGAGCTTTTTCTCAAAGTAAACCTCCAGAAAGTGCTATTGTGGCAGACAGATTAAGGAAGTTTCCTTTTCTGTACATAAATAACATGGGAATAATATATGGGTAGTTTCATCTGGGCTAAGGAGAGCCAACATTTGAACTCCTAGGAAATAAACGAGGGACACTGCTAAGCAAGAAGCAACACAAAGTTGCCTAAGGAATTTTTTTTCTTTGCTTCTGTATCTATTTTAGGATAAAAGAATCCATAGTAAAATCAATTTAAAAAAGGACCACGTTAAACTTCACCAAAATGTGATGTATGTTTAAATTGAGCCTGGAACTGAAAAATGTGAGGCTATATTTAACAAAGATGAATGTTTTGTTTCATACTTTAATTACAAACCTTTGCAAAACCACCAGTTGCCACAATACCTGATTTCTATTCTCTTTGCTTAAATAGCCTTGTTAATTAACCTGTTTGTAAAGGACAAGCAACAATTTTCTCTAAGTTGTTTTTGTTCTCAGTTTGAAAAGACAAAGCAGAATAAGAAAGATTTGCCTCTATTTTTTTTATTATTATTTTTTGACTTATGACTTTTTCAGTGTTATAAAAGCAGTGGGTCTCACCCATTCCCTCACATTCCCAGCTGCCCACATCAAGGCACACAAACACCTCTCCTTCACAGTAGAAAAAAGGACTCTAACCCTTCCAGCATCACCGGAATATAAAGTTCAGAGGCTAAACCAAGATTAAAAACTATTCTTCATGATACATAAAATTATCTGAAAGGAAATAGACCTCAAGCCACAGTTAAAATTCTCCTGACACAAAGTCAGCCCCTTCTCAATCACTTTTTTCATGGGAATTGGTACTGAGCAGTGGAAAATGCACACACCACTCTCCTTAGCTTTTATACAATATTGTGTCACTCTTTGTTCTCAGACTGTCCAGGTGCTTTTAGCTGACACCAACTCTTTGGTGTGATGGGGCTTTCTGCTCCCCACCCCTCAAACATCTTTCCATCCAAATGACAAATTAGAAAAGCAAAAGATACCCCTTTCCCTTTTTCTCTTTCTTTTTCTCCAAAAGCATGGAGAAATGCAATGGTTCTGGTTTTGGTTTCTTTCACACAGACACATACAAAATTTATTGCAAGAGGGATGAGGAAATTTAGACGCAGTGCTAGGATGACATTTTTCTATGTATTACTCAACTCATTTTCCCTTGATTTAATCAGTGAAAAATGCTGTGCTTTACACAGCTTCCTTATAAAATTTAGTCTAACGCAAACTGACATTAAACCAGTCCAGAATTAACTTCAGAGTTTTGCTAATTTTGTCTAACTTAGTCCTGGGTAATTTAGCTGGAAATGAGTACTAAAATTCATCATGAAGAGATTTTTGTGTGATTCTTTGTGCAAAGGGGAATCTTGCACTTTCCAGGGCTCTCTGGGTCTACTCTTATAAGGATGCTCCCACCATGTCAGGGCAAGAACCCCCAGCTGACAAATCCCATTCCTCTCAGTAACAACATCCCCTTGAACTTGGCCAGAAAAGGCTGCTTAAAATCTGTTTGAAAACATCCTTTCCAAGCAACAGACATTCAATGTGCTATGCAAAGGTTGCCCATCATCTTTCCATCAAAATGTTTATTCATTAATTCAATGTAAATACAAAATTGATACTAATAACAATGACAGTTTCTTTTTCATTTCAGTAAACTTTGACTAGTGATTTTCTGTGTGTTTATATTTCTTGTATATGGCTCTCACAGGTATTCTCCAACAAATGAGCTGAAGGCTTGATCACACAAGTATGTAGCCACTAACTTATATTTCTGAAGCAACAGGTTAGTAAAGATTTCTCACTCCTAGTTCTCCAAGTTCAGGCCCACTAATCCTCAGACAATTATTTTTTATTAATTACTTTGCCAAATGTGCGGTAGTACAGGGCACTCCCCTTGACACAAGTACAACACAAAATTTGAAAGCACAAGCCCGTTACCTACAAAACCCAAGGCAGGTCCTGATGGGATCATGGGCCACAGACTCCCCTCAGACTCTTCTCTTGCTGCATCTTCACTTTACTGCTTGCCAGCAAAAGCATCCTCACAACATGTTTTTCTCACTAAAATGGCATTTCCATAGCATTTGAAAGGTCTGGGAAGCTATTAACTATCTGAAAAAACAATTAGAACTGTCATAGTCCTGAGCACTTCACAGGGAATCTTGTAGAAACACAAATATGTTGGATAAAATATTTTCCTACTTGCTTCCTTAAAAACCAGGAGAACAACTTCTCTATTGGAAACAGAATTGCACAGATAGAACTGAAAGAGGAGTCCTGCTTATGTTGTCTCATACACTTTTCTTATGGCTGTATGACTAGACCAGTTAAAACTCTGTTTAAAGCCTGATGTGTATCTCTAGTTGATTTAGCTTACTTTTGGAGTTTCAATAATATCCAGATGTCTAACCCCAAGAGCCACGTATCGGTTTGAAAACAAACCGGTGAGAGGTCACAAGTCAAGATTGAAATTAATAGAAAAAATTAGAAACAAGCAAAATAATACAAGGAAAAAGCACAGACAAAGTCAGATACAACCTGATACCCTGTTAGGGTGGTGACAGCAGTCCAAAAGAAGTGGTCCAGTAAAGTGATGATCCGAGGGTCCGGTCTCCAGCTGAAGGTCCGTGGTGGCTCTTGTCCTCTGGTCACCCAGCAGACAGGGCTGAGGTCAGGCAGTTCTAAAGGCAGCTTCTATCCAGGTGGGAATGCCCGGCTCCCCCCTCCTGGGTGGAGCATCTCACAATAGGACAAGAGAAGTCCATGAGTCATGTGGTGGTTTCTTGATGGCCCATTGTCTGTTATCAGGGGTGGGTCGTTAGCAGGTGATAACAGCTAATGGCCCACAGCTGGTAGTAATAGAATACTTAAATACATCTATTTTTAACCTAGGACAGCCATTAGGCATATAAACATTTTTAGCTCTTGGTTTGATATATGTCTTTTGGTTGATTAGTTTTCAAAATATCTATTTGTACTTGTGCCAAACTGTCTGCCATTTCCATACAAGCCTCCAGTTTGTGCACCAGCACTTTATAAATCTCCAAATATAATCTTCCATGTTTATTTCTCTTAGAGAGAAAATCCCATTTAATAATTGTGGGCCTCCTTTCTTTTTATGTATTTTTCTATTGAGATGGTATCTGTAGAGTTTCTAAGTCATTTCAGTTTTTGAGGTTTCTTATTATGGAAAGAGAAAACGAAAATAATACTAAAAATATATTGCATTTCTACTGTGAGCTTTATCTACATATAGCTTAAAGCACACAATCATCACTTTTAGGCTGATGGTACTGCAAAAAGACTAGTGTTATGATAAAAAGGAGAGAACAAAGGCTTTCCCAGAGTTAAGCCAATATTTTGTCAGCACCCTGATCTCCTACAAGACACCCACTCCCTTTTTGATAGTGTTTGGTGCCTTCCACTATGTGTGCTTTTTCAGGTGTTTAATTTCTTGAAGTAAATTGTGAAGAACATCCTTAAAGGGTGTCAGCAAATATTTTATAACATACATTTATAAATTTTTTGCTGTCACATCTTTTTGATATATGCATTTGGGCTCCTTAGTATTCAAAATATCTATTTGAATTTGTGCCAAATAGGAATTTCTGGTTATAATTTGCTCCCCCTCAACAGAGAAGGGGACTTCTCATCTTCTGGTCCAGGAAGGCAAATGTAAAACCAGGACAGGAATGGAAAAGAATGATGCTGGCAGCAGCATCCCTGGTCATCCAGCAGCCAGGTAGCAGCAGCCTGGCATTCAGTCAGTGGTCCACAGAGCCACGATATGAGACTTATGGTGGTCTCAGCCCTAATTTTTCAGGCTCCATTCCTTTCCTGAATACCCCAGTAATGACAGAACACTGGTGATTGCATTCACCCCAGTCATCACTGGTGGCACCATGGCATATGGTCTGGCTGCCCTGGGCAGCACGTGGTGCTTCCACAGACAGCTGAGAGCCTTCTCCTTAGTTTCTAACATCCATACATGGCTGCACAGAGGCTCCCAGAGGGGCTCTATGCTACCAGTCATGATTTTATCCTGGGCAACCTGGCCTTAAAATATTTAATTCAGGATATCTTAACAGCACAGCAAGAGCAGGCTTCGAGGCTCTGTATGCTCAAATATTTATGCTTCCTGGGTGAGTCTGGCAAGAAGTGCTGCCAAGTGTACCTTTATCAGTGTTCTACACTAGCTAATTTAAAATTAACTTGGGCACTGCCTACATGAGGTTCAGCAACGTGTTTGACCGAAACCAGTGTCTCCCTCCAGGCAGGACACCCGCTTCAGGAGGAAGGTGGAGGTGAGAAGACTCATTTCATGATTCAAAAGCTGAGCTACTTCACCAGCTGGAGAGACTGACAGTGTAATTTAGGTGTATGGCAGTGCTGAAGAGAGCAGCCTTACTCAAGGGAGATGCAAAAGAGGAGACCAGCAAGCATTTTGTAGGGAACCTGTGCTCGGGATGCTGCCAGCAGCTATGACAAAGGTGCACGGAGGCTGATGTTTCACACCTGTGCTCACAAGGTGCTCAGAGACCTGCGGCCCACTGAGTAAAATTAGGGACATCCTTCAAGTGATTTCACAGGCAGGACAGTAATTTTCAGGAATTGGCATTTATCAGAAGCATTTATTTAAAAAAAAAAAAAAAAAAACACAACAAAAAAAACCCCAAACACTGAAGAAGTGGGAGAGGAAAATAAAGGGATGTGTAAATTTTCTCACTTTGCCTAGAGAGCTTTCTCTGAGTATTATTCCAGAATTGGACCCCGAGTTTTTTTCTTGATTG
Source organism: Rhipidura dahli (assembly GCA_013399225.1). Lineage (NCBI taxonomy): Eukaryota > Metazoa > Chordata > Aves > Passeriformes > Rhipiduridae > Rhipidura > Rhipidura dahli. Next base: position 1,956,141 of record VXAC01004579.1, on the reverse strand, counting down.
TCTCATTTTGAGTGAAAAGCACTTAATTAACATACAGAGCTCAAGTTAGGTCATGATAATATATCAAGCATCTTGGTATGTATTTATTTACAGGATTGCTCCAGAAGAACACACACTGTTGTAGAAATAACTCACTCATTTCCTAGTGCCTTTCTAATTATGTGCACAGCCATATCAGGCAAAATAAAAGCTTAATCTGTTTTCAGGAGACAGCTAGTGCACTTCCCTGCTGTAGAAATGAGCCGGCTTGTAGGAAATCACAGCTCCTGCTCCTTGGCGATTTAATCGGAGCAGAGCCCACTGGGTTTCTGCATCCCTTGCAAGACGCCCTCCTCCACCAAACCATGTGCTGTGTTTGAGTAGCTCTTTCCACTCAGCATAACCAGCGGATAGTTTCACTTAGACAAAACTCATTCAGGAGCAGCAGGAGTATTAGAAAATTTGCTGTTAAAAGGAAACAAAACAAAACAAACAAAAAAAAGGAAGCGAAGAAGTGTTCGGGGAGAAAGAGTTGCTGGCAGGATTATCTCAGGTTTCTCGTTTCCTAGGAACGTAGTAACTTCCCCGTGGGTTGTTTTGTGGGCGGTGTTTTTGAATATATGCTAATGCGGTTTCCCTGACAGGGAGAGGAGCCGTGTCCCGGTGCCAGAGCTCTCCTGACAGCCGGCGGTGGCGAGCGGCAGCCGCCGCGCCAGGCCATGGGCCGGTGCGTGTGACGGGATCCCCCGCGGGCCGCCGCCCAGCCGCCCGTGCCAGCGCAGCGGGGCCGGCATGTGCCTCTGACCATGGAGATGAAGGACTCGGGCAGCGTGGTGCTGACAGCCTACCACCCCCACAGCCCGGCCAGGATCCCGGGCATGGAGCAGAGCTTTGTACAGGACATGCCCCCCAGCCATTCGCCCACCAGCAGGTAAAGCCTGAGGGATGGGGACCGGTGCCGTGCCCTGATGTTGTGCCAGTGTTGGACGGGCGTGTTGCTGGCTGTGTGTCAGCCCCAGGGCATTTTCCGAGCTCTCGGACACTGCAGAGCGCTTTTGCCCTCGGCACGGTTCTGCCTCCGCCGGGGAAGTGATTCAGCCCAAGGTGCGGGTCAGGGCTGGGAGGGGGGAAACACGAGTGCTTATTTTAAATCCTGTAAGTCAACAGATCGGGTCAGTTTCCTGCCCAGGATACTCAGCAAGACCATCCCCACGTAAAAAGGCACGTGAAGCAGGCTTCTGCTCAGCTCCTTTAGGACTGCGTTGCCAAAAAGTGAGGTGGCGGGTCTGGCTGAGCTTGGCGCTCAGAAAGTTGATTTTGGCTTTGGTTGAGAGGATCATTTAATTCCTTCTCTGTTCACTCACCAGGTCAGAACTGATCCTTGTGCTTTTTATTTTTTCTGTGAAATTGAGGTTCCTGCTTTGCACAGCCGCATACACACAGTGGGAGACGGCATCGTTAAAGACTTAGTCTAAATAAGAGAATTCCTTTGTGTTGCGGGAAACTAAGTATTGTCTTAATTAATGCAGTCGTGTGTATGTTTACCTTCCTGCCTTGTAAGAATGCATGTATTTGCACAGTTCAAAAACAAGCAGTTTGAGCAGTTTTGGTGTTTTAGAAAACCTGATCTTTCTCCTAAACAAACATGTCTGAGTTTTGCAACTTTCTCCAAAAGAAGTGGTATAAAAGTTCATACTGTAAAAAAGTTGAAGAAAGTAGGAAATCTTGCATTATGGCTTGACTGAAAAAATAAGAACTAAAGTCTAAGGAAACAGCAGATGACATTATCCCCACGAATTAAGTCTGTGTCTTCTCTTAATAAAAATAATGATATTTACTTCATATTGTTTATTTATAGCCCAATAGCTATTTTGTTTTCAATGTCATTATTTAGATTAGCTGCATCTTCCTGTTCTTTGTGTGTTTCCCTGGCTGTCTCATAAAGATAACTCCTTTGTTCTGTTAAACTGCTGTTTGAGCACAGTACCAAAATACACAATTACATGTTGGGAAAAGAAAGGGGACTCTGGGCTTTTGGACGCAGTAAGAATGGCATTTGCTACTCAAAACAGAGAGCAGTGGTTTGGCATTGAGTTTCAGGGAAGCATGTAGTTTCTTCCCCTAGGAAGAGCACTGAACTCAATCTCCCTTTAAGTAAGTGAGCAACAGAAAGGTGGTGTTTTGCTGTTTTTCTTGTATGTGTGCTACTTGTTTTAAAATGCATTTGAAAACTTAAGCTCAGAATGTATGAGGGTTTAAGTCACACACATAAATCACATGCATATCACCTACGAAAAGCAGATGTGACAATTACAGCTCCTGAAAGTAACAGACTAAAGCGGATCCTGACATTTTGATGAAGAACATATTTTGGAAGCTCCTGCCATGAGGCAAAACCATGTGTCTCTCTCCATGTCTACATATGCATAAGATTTTGGTGCTGTCTCCCCTTTCTTGTCCTCAACTTCCTGCAGCTGTCTAATAGCAATAGCCAAATTCTGCCATATGGGCAGCCAGTGGCTGTTGGAGTTTCCAAAGCCTGTTCAAGAGAGGGATTTTATTAACCCAGCATGAAGTCCTCTGGAATGCAGAGCCCATGAAGGCAAATGCACTGAGTGTTTTAGCAAATGGTAAAATAGGCTCTGGCTTAATCCCTATTTCATCTTCTAAGAACTCTTTCCTGGACTGCATTTTCTGTATAGTTTCCTCTGCCGCCATCCTAATGCAAGAAGTTTTATTATAGATTCTGTCTGGTGTTCCTTGATCCCTAGGGAAGCTACCCACACTATGGCATGCTAATTCCTTAACTCTTAAGGAAAATGGTTCAAAAAAGCATGAAAAGAACAGAGATATCACCTGTTTTTTGTTTGATAACAAAAACGGTTGGGACTCAGATCCTGATTTTCCTCTGAAGTCAGATTCTTAAGTTACATGTAGCTCTAATGAAGTCTGTACTTGAGATGTTTATCCATGAGAATAGAATCTGGTTTGGAAATTAGCCTTTGATTTGATAAACTGCTGACCAGTCCTCTCTCAGCTTAGGAATTAAGATACTCCATTTTCCTTCCTCTCCTCATAACCTTTTGCTTCCTTTAGAGTGATGCACTCTTTATGTCAGAATATCTCCACTCACCGGAGCCAGGCTTGAAGATGTCTTCCAGCTGTCTTCTCTTGCAAAAACTTACACTTTGGAAACCTTCTAAGCAGAGTTTTCTCACAAAAAGTGGAACCTAATGCACCCTCGGCCAGCATTTAACTGCACCACACCCCACCATTTAAAAAGACATTGATTAAAAAAAAAGTAAAGATTTAAATAACCATCATGAGCCCCTAAACAAATGAGTAACCTTAAACACTCTTGACAATCCAGACACACAGCTGAGGAGCCCATGTACATAAAAGATTAGACTAATAGATGCATCATTCCACTTGGATTCACAGAGTGCCATCCTGTGTGCATTTCTAAAACACACTGACGGCATCAGGGTCAGCAGGAAGTACAGCAGCTGCAGGTATTTTCATTGATAAGGCCAGTGGGTATATACCCCATCATAAGTTAGGGGATATTAGCTGGTGGGCTGTAAGGAGAACAGGGGAAAATTTGCTTTGGTTGCTTTGAACAGAGGATGCATCAGTGTGCAGTGAAGGATGGAGAATTTGTAGAAGTAATGAAGAGGAGAGTAGAATGAAAGTTTGACTGCGTAGTGATGCCATCACCATTTTGCAAAGGAGAATTCTAGCTTCCAAATGTACTGTTGGAGAACATGAATAAAATGGTTAAGAAAAGGGACCACAGATTCCATCCATCCTCCAGAACAAGAGTTCATCGAGGAATTAAAGACAGTGCTACTTATATCTTTGCCTCACTTGCCCATCTAGTTCATTTCTATCTTTCTCCATTTGTTGCATTTTGAAGACTTATTTAACCAGTTCTATTCATGGGCTGGGGTGAGCCCTGAAAACCGCACTGAGTTTCCTAGAGCTCCAGGAAAACCCTCCTTTAATTCTGCTACTGTAACTAGCAAGTTCATTTTCCATTTTTCACATGGGATATTAAGGTTTCTTTCCTTAACTTGCCATCTGCTTTTATGTGCGTTTTATATGCATTTATATTGCTCATATCTTTCTTCTTTTATTTATTGCTTGTGAGAACAAGGTGATGGGGAAATCTCTGTTTTGTTTGCTTGGCAGTCAGGCCAGCTCTACAGCATCTGAGTATAGGGGGAAAGATTCCCGTTCTTGTGGCCACCCCAGTACTCTTTTTAATCCCATTTGTTAGGAAACAGATGTCACATGTACCAGTACAAAACAACCCAAAATATCACACTGTCCCTGTCATTACAGATGCTGTCTCAGTGCAAAGGTGAAAGTGCTGATTTATGCTACATAATGGTCAACTTTGGCATCCTCATTTCAGAGAATGAAGGACTTTGTAGTGCACAAATACTGCTCCTGGTCTGTATAGAGGAAAAGTGGGGCCACGGCCATATGTCTTCCTCACATCCCCTTTTTATCCTGTTAGGAGAAGCTAGGAGGAGTTATTCCTGTGCTCAGAGGAAACAGGCATGACCTCTATGCCAAATGGCCAGTGAGCCCTCTAAGGTAATTATGCAATTAGGGGAAGACAAAGCATTCCTAAGTGACTCATGCTCCAGCTTTCCTTGACTCCAGTATGATAATTAGTGAGTTCCTCAGCCTGTTTGCTACCAGCACATCAACCAGCAAAGAACCCATTCTGCACTGCAAATCACAGACATTTTCACTGCAATGAGTGGCTGTCACTTATATGTGCATGAAATAAGAATTAGGGGAAAGAAAAAGTGTGTTCCTGGGGTTTGTTCCTGCAGAGTGGGGTGAGAGCAGCTTTTAAAGTGCACACCAAGTTTTTCATGCATGGAATAACCTTCTCAATCAATAAGCATGCGAAGAGCAGCATATATACTACCAAACCTAGGAGCTTGCTACACAGGTAAGGGATGAAGTAGATGTCAGCACCACTGATCAACACAGCCAAGAGCCCTTCTCACCTTCTTCCCTGGCCAACTGCAAGTCTGGTACTTCCAGTTGTTTTAGAGAAATGCCTTCCCAATCCCTTTGCATTCGGCATGTTTCCCTCCTCCTACTGTCAGGGGGGTGACTTTCAGGCAGACATCACTAGAGTCAAGAAAAGAACAGGAATAATTTCTGTATTGGTTGAAAGATACTGTGTGGATTGAGTTACCTGCTGGCAACTTTCAGGACCCCTGCTCTCCAAGCCTAAGTCTTGCAGATTTGGAGTTGTTAATCAAACCATTACACTGGACAAGAATGACACCAGATTGTTTTGTAGGATTCATTCTTCCTTGTGAGCCCCAAGATAATCAGATCTATGTCAAGGTGAGGTAAAGTGTCCTGAAATAATTCCCTGGAAGGAATACAACTGAAGGAGGAGCCTTTATGCACCAAAATTTGTCTTGTGACAGGAGAAGCTATGTGAACTGTTCAGGTTTTATCCCAACAGAAGCAGATTTTATCACAACTAAGTAAGGTCTGTATGCCCTGAGGCTGGGTGATCTGGGTTGGATTTCTGTCAGTGCTGATTGAGCAGCTCCCCTGCTCAGTTGTACACAAGTGATGTCAAGAATGTCTTCTCAGTGATGCAGGATAAACAACCTTAACTATTTTGGCTGTTTATCTCACTCTATCATAAACTTCCCCAGAAGACAAAATAAAAATCTGGCTCCTTTTCCACAGTAAATCTTGACATGACTTGGACCTTCTGTAGTAACTTTGTCTCCAAAACTATGAATTTAAAATTTTAAAATGTACTAAAAGTGGTAAAGAAAATCCCACAAATCAGCAGCCTAGGAAGAGTCAGCATTGGCACCAGCAGGGCAAGAAATAAATTTTGTGGGAAAAAATAACCTTTTTAACAACTTACAGAAGTTTTCTAAAATACGATTTTAAAGTATATTTTTATAGATGCTAAGAATGATAATTCTTAATAAAATATTTAGCAGGAGGATGCATATAAATAAGTCAGACAACAGTAGACACGCTTTTCCTGTAGGTTTTAGAAATACTTACAGCACGTCCTCTGGGAGCCACACTGAGGAATGTAGTATTTATAGCCAACTCCTCATGTTATGGTTGAAACTAGAGTTGGCTTCTCTGGTTTCTTTTTAGTTTGGTGCTCCTGCTGCTCTCCCTGGTACCTCCATATGTAGAGCTAATGAAGAACATCTGGCACTGTCCCTTTGATCATTTTGTTTGGTTGAGCATTTAGCCAGCTGCCCCATTCATTTTTAACTAAGTCACTTATCTCTGATTACATGAGGGCTGGAGCTGCCTGCAAAAAAAAAAAAAAAAAAAAAAAAAGTAGGACCTGAGAGCCCTGCATGCCCTAGACAGACATGTTCAGATTGCATCTGGCAGCCTGCCAGCACAGGCATAAAAAACTGCCTGGAATCCACAACCTTAGTGTTACTTTTGCACAGGAGATCATCATAATTCAGTGCAAATGTGTGGAAAATGTGCAGAGGTGGCAACTGCAAGACACAGCTATGGAGTACTAGTAGAAGTACTTAGCTAGAACAGTATCTGAAAAGCATCTGGTTAGCACTGTACAAATATAGAATCACATCCTGAACCAGTTTGGGGTATCCACAGCAAACAGCAAGCTGACATCCTGATTTTGGCTGCCCATAGGAGAGCAGCCTTTTGGCCCCGTGCGATGCTTGGCTCCAGCAGGCCAGGCAGCAGAGCAGAGCAAGCCCAGCTGGCAGCACACCTGCCAGAAGGGCAGCACCGTGCTCTGTGCAGCCTGCAGGTACCACCACAGTGGAGACATTAAAGGAGCACAGGAGAGAGAGGTGCCCAGAGAATAGTGCCCAGAGTCACATCCCAAGGTGGTGACTGAAGCTAAGCATCCTACCTTGTATTTTGGCCCCCATTTTCCTGCCTCCTACTTTCTCTCTCAGTGGAAATTGACTCATGCCACCCTGATCTTCCAAATCCTGTCTGGGTGCTAGGGACTCAGAACAGGGAGACAAAAAAAGAACACATTGGGGTGGGAAGAAGAGGGGAGCAAAGGAGGACAGGAGAAGGACCACATTCCTAGGTATATTACCTGATTTTCATCCTTGCGTGCAAATAAAAGGATCTGGAGTCAGAAAAGAAATAACTCACAAATGCCATTTCGTAGTGGGGCAGTTTACAGCTGGGCCTCAAATCCCACCAGACACATAGGTTTTGGAATGGCATTTAAGCAGAGATTTTGAAGTCAAAACATGAAATGGTTTAAAAGACAGGTTGTTTGAAAAAGTGCCCAATTACCCTGAAGGACTATTTCAGCAGAGATCAGCAGAAGTGCTTGAGTTGGCATCCCTTGTAATTAATGCAAGGAAAAGATTGATGATCTGTGAGGGATCCCTCATTTCTGTAATTCATTTTTTCCCCTACCATATCTTAACTTTCCAGACACTGTCAGAGTCTCTGAGGAGAGTGGAATAAACACTGGAGCAGGGAGCCTTTTATCAGCTTGTTCGTTTAGAGACAGTTATGTGTCTTATTTAGGATGCTATGTGTAACACTCAGCTACTGTAAATCTGTGGGATTTTCAGATCCATAAAATCATCCAGTTTAGGAAGTACATATGCTGGATGTTTAGTCAGAAGGCAGCTGGACAAAGGAGAGACAGAAATCTCTGCTACTCAGTGTTGCTGTTAATGGATTTCCACCTGAGGACTATACAAGTCTTTTTTTTAAAAGCTCTTGGTGCAGAAGGTCCTCTGAGCAGATAATGAGCAAAATAATGACCATAAGGCTTTCTATGGAGGGTAGAGGAGCCCTACCAGAGGGAGATAGAGGAGAGCAAGTATATACCAGAAAGAGACCGAGGAGAACAGGTGTCAGATGTAGAAGTCCAGCTGTGTTGACATCATTTACCAGATGAAGGACAAGGAAAGCAAGAGACAAGCTAGGGAGCTGTGTTTTAAACACCTGTGCATGAAACCTCTGCATGTCAGACATCAGGTCACTCTCACAGTTTATTACCAGAGATGGAAGAAGCTCTAGAGCTCCTGAGGCTTCATATTTTACTAGAGCTAATAAAAAAAATTCCTAGCCTCCAAATGCACAGACTTGAGAAGGGCATAATAAATCGATAAAGGCCTGAATTTTACTCATGGAATTGTAGGTTCCTTGCTAACTACACCCCTGTGGAGTTTGCAGATAGGCAGACTGTGAGTGAGTCAATGCAAAGTTTAGGTATGGCAGTGGAGAGCCTCCTCACCATCAGTTTCTCTTTCTCTGGCAAATGAAAACTCAAAACAAAATATCATCCAATCTTGTTTTCCGGCCCAGTGATGATCATGCCTAGTGGGTAAGAGGGAATTTAGAAGTGAGAATGACAGATCCTTTTTCAGGTTAACCTTAGTATAAGAACAAGAACTGGACAGCTATAGCATGAATTAGTCTTATTTCTAATTCCAGTGTTTTAAAAAGGTCAATAATAAATCATGCAGTGAAACATAAGTGGGCTGTGAGCCTTGTTTATACATATGGACTGAGTTAATGGACACTTAGGTGTAGTAATGGAGGTTGTACTTCTGAATTTAGCGAGAATGGAATCAAGTCATCAGAACTCACATCATTTTGTCAATAACTTTGCTTACAGGGCATGATCTGATTATGCTATCTCCTGTCTCAGGTCAGGCTTACTTCTTCCAACAGTATTCTTGCAGAATAGGACATCATTATGAAGTCTTATATAATTAAAACATAACGGTGACTAGGCCTGTCTTCTTTTTGCAATACTTCCCTCCACTACTCAAATATTTTGAAAACTTGAGTTCTAAATATTTGTCTGGATGTATCAGAGATTATTATAAAATCTTTGGTGTAAATACAGGTGAAACATTAAGCAGGGGAGCCTCGGGCCTTAGGGCATTCTCTGAAGATGTTTTCCAGGCTTGGCTGTCCTTGGCCATTTCTGGGCCAGATGGTGCCCATATCATTCATGTCCAGGAAGTGAAAGGAAACATTGAGTATATCCTGATGAACAGAGACAAGGGAAGCCTTTGTACTCAAGCTGAAGCAGGATTTCACATTGCCAGTGCTCACTTTTGGAGAGAGGGGAGGAAGAAGGAAGCCAGGACAGCCTTGCAAGCAAAGGAAAGAACTTTTTTAAATACATGGGAATCTTTTGTCACCTGCTGAAACAATAGTGTCTGCCTCATATATAGTCCTTCTTACATCTTCCACTCAGAGGATTCATTTCACTGCAGGCTCCAGTGATCTGCTGCAATCCTTTGATGCTGTCTTGCTTACTTGCTTTCTTCTCTCCTTCTTTCTTTCAATTAGTAAAAGCAATTAACCCACGAGAATCTAACATTACTGGTAATGTGAATTTTCTGGAAGTATTTATTTATTCTAATTTACCTGTGTGTGTAAAATATGTGCAAGACCAGAGATGGAGCATGAATCTTAAGGTTACCCACATGTTGTTGATGATTCAGAGTATGTGGCTAACATTAGAATTAGTTGTCCCACAAGTCAAATATTAACTGGAATTTTCTTCATGCATAGTTCTTTAAACCATCTGTTGCCTCTGACGAAGAGTAGCAATTAAAAATAAACAAACAAGAGAACCTACTACGTCAGTTTTTGAAAAGCCTTTTTCATCATATGGGAGCTCCGTGTTCTGTGTTCAGGAAGCACAGAATTTTGGGAGAGACATTGAACCTGCAGCTATTTTGTGTGGTCAAAATGCATTTCACCCTTAATGGACTCCATCTCTTATACCTTTTTTTAACTACTGAATTTGTTTTATAAGATTTAGCTCACCCTGACCTGAAGTTAACTGTGCCACACTCAGCAGTGCAGTAAGATCACGCAAACCAAACCAGCTTGCTTCAGTCTACACTGAACACAAGTAAATCTGCAGTTAATTGCCTTACATGTCATGCAACAATGAGCCACTAGTTTTTAGTAATCACCCATTTGTACATGGAGTTATTTGTCATAGGATGTCCTTGGAAGCTCATTTTCTCTTTCCAGATTCAAACATAGGGCATGATATTCATGTGGATAACAAGGATGTCTATAATTAACACTGCTAGTGCTAGCAAGAATTCTAAAAAGATACAGTTAAGTTGTAATTTTCAGAGCTAATCTTCTCGTGCTTCCATGAAACTTACTGAAGTAAGAGAGATGCGTATTTCATTTTTATTTCACAATCTTCTTTTTTTTGCTCTCAGACACAGAATACTGGAATTTGTGTACTATCAGTATTTAAGGCCCAGCTGTGATGTCTGTATTCTACTGAAAATCTGCATTCCAGGCAAAAAAGAACCAAATAAAGCAATGAAAAAAAAATGCAGAACCAAAGAGGTTGGGTCTGACATCATATGGTTTAACAGCAAGGTAATAAATCCGTAGCTTTAGTGGATATCAAGATTACCACATAATGATTGCACACACAGGAATTCAGAACATACTTTTATGGGGTGGCTGCAAGCAAATCTGACCTCCCTCTGCCTGTGTCCAGGAGCTGTATGGCCACGTTAGCACAGAGTTTTGCCCAAGCCAAAAAACAGCCATGGTGATGCGCTACCTCAGCTGCAGGGCTTCTGGCACTGGGGAGCTTGTGGCCAGCCCACTAACATGACTGTAGGAAACTTGAAGGCTGGAATTCAAAGTGTTTAAACTAATGCTTCAGGACTGATAAGGAAAAAAAAAAAAAAAAAAGGTAGATGTTTTTCTGAACAGGCCACTCTGCTGATTAATAGGTTAGGCTGGGCATTTTCAGGTTTAGGTACATAAACAAGTATAAAGTTACACAGCATTTTTCTCGAAAACGTTGCAGCCTGGAGGGGAAGCTTTACTCAACTTACTTGAACCATAGCAGAGTATCTTGTTCTTTTCTGTGAATCAGGTTCCTCCCAAGGAAAAGTGCATGAAAAAGGAGTGCTGCTTGTGATATTCTTAGAAAAGCTTATTGACAACAATATGAAAGTATTCATCATCTGAATCCCTGTAGACTCCAGGAGAACAATCAAGGGTACAGCAGGGATCCAGAGCTAGTTCTGATGAATAAATTTAAAGAAGATTTTACATTTTTGTTAGGTTAGATTTTTTTCGTTTTAACTTAGGTAATCAATCTGAAGAGTAGAGTTCTGATTTTCTGGGAGAATAAAGCTTAAAAAATCTTTTATTTCTTAAACAAGACTGAGGCCAGTCAGCATCTGAATATCCATTAGAATCTCCTTTCTACTTAAATTTCATCAGCTGGATCAGAAATATGGTGATGTTCAGAAACTTCATTGATCCACATTCAGACACTGTAAATAATGTTTATAACCTTTATTCTTGAGCTGTCAGTTCAGCCTTTGGTTTCTGAATCATTTCATGGCATTGATCCAGTCCTTCAGTTACACCAAAAAAGACATTGACCACTGAAAAAGTGGGTGGGAAAACAACATTCAGCAGTCAGCTGGGTATATCTGCTGAAAGTATGTCTGTAATTTTGTGAAGGAGATGGTGTTACTAAGAACAGATTGGTTTCTGAGACTGCCTTGAACCCAGACTGCTGTAGTTAAACCCTCAAAGGCTGACGAAGTGCATTCCTAATTATATCAGTGGAGTGGATGGCTAGATTAAGTTACCTCCTTTGAGACTATTGGTAAAGAGTTTCCATCACTGGGACAGATTTTATATTTCATACAAACTAAGGGGACCTCAGGCTGTGAAACAATAGGAATGACCCAGATGCTGACATGGTACACATCTGTGGGGCTACCCTAAAGCCATGTCCCATGAATTCACTGGACACAGCGGTAACATTTATAGACAACCTTTGAAGACCTTGAATAAATTTAAACTTAGTATGGGGTTCATCTTTGAAATTAAGTACAGCAGCTTGCACCAAGTACCACAAAAAAACAGGAAAATCATAAATAGTGGGAAGAGTTTTTCTGGTATCTTTAAAGAAAATACATATTTATGGCTTTGGCCATCTTCACAGGCTATTAAAACATTCACTGACATCAGTATACTTAAGCAACTGGTATAGCTGAAGATAATAAGCTCAGTATTTATTTTTCTGTACTTCTCTATGATCTATATTTAGTTAAAAACTTAATACCACTTTTCTGTCATTTCTAACTGCCTATAAAGTGAGTAATTCCCTATGATGTGATTATAGCAGACCAAACTTACCATTTCCTGAAGATCACTTGAAAGTGGTGAGTAGATCCCAGGGATAAGCAATGGACAACACATCCTTACATACAGTGAGAGGAGTGATATATTCTTACAGAAGGCGAGGAAACCTCTTAATCTGCGATATCAATTTCATATTTGATTAAAAGGGTTTGCTCACTTTGCAAGACTGCTGTTGTGCATTTTATGGGAGACATAAGGAAAATTCCTGTTTTCTTGAGCCGACATTTCTGCCACTGTTGTCCTTTCTCATGCTTAAACCATGATACCTAAAGCCAGGGAGACAACACAGTGCTCTGTACATGACACCTGGAAAATCCTGTTTAGAGTTAGGTGCTGTGATGGGCTGATCAGATACGGCTTTCTGGGAGAAGAGTACATGTTTGTTTTTACTGTTGAACAGTGGAGGCTATAGAGAGTCGAATCTTTGGATTACAAATGCAATTGATGTGTCGCCACTGTGAAAGTGAGATCTAGAATTCCTCCTGGTGACAGTAGGCATTGCTCTTGCCTCTGAAGATCTAGATGTCCTGTGTCAGCATTCTGTGACTGACTCTGCATTTTCAATACATATTGCCATTCTTTTTTGTCATTTATCCTATTCTCTTGTTTAGAAACTCCTAAATTCCACACAGGGATGAATCAGTTATTGAATTTCTCTGTAATTACATTTCTGTTGAATCCATTTTGTGCATTTATTGGACTTTGATGAAAAACAATAAACTTAGCCAAAAGCTACTGAGCAACACAGGAAAGATAATTGAGTGTGGCAATTCTGTAACAGTCACTCATGATGGAAAAACTTAGCAAGTTCAATGGGATATTTTTCCTTTTAGATTCATCACAGTCACTTTTTTGGATTGCTCTCAGAGAAATATACTTACAAATGGAAATATTATCACAAGTTAGCACTGGACCCCAAAATCCAAACAAAACAATGAAGCAACACAGACTTTCCTTCCTATTCTGATTGCATCACTGGAACCACTGCCTAATAAAGGGATTTTGTTTGAAAAAACTTCCTTCTTTGTTTTTTTACAGTGCTGTGTGTCTGCATTCCTGTTCATTTGTATGCTTGATTAGCTGAAATCAAATACAGTGATGCAGATCTCCAAGCAGCTATAAAAACTCAAAGTGAGCAATACTAACAGAAAAAAAAAAATACTCTACGTTGCAATCTTCATGGGAATTGCTTTGCAGAAAGCAAAAGGGCTGACGCAAAATCATGTATGTGTTTTTCCTTTATCTTATTTTGTCATTTTGTAAGAGAAGTTTGCCTTTTAGTGGACATCAAATAGTCTTGTGAACAGGTAACAAAGGATGCACTATTTATGTCTCTGCCTCATGCACAGCTGTCCTCTGGCTAGCAGCTTGAAAGAAACAGCTGGATTTTAAGAAATTCTGTAAGTATTAGTTGTGGGATTTTTTTTCTTCTGCCTATGATAGTCTGTGCTTTTGGTATTACTTTTGACTTTTGCTGAGTTAGTCTTTTGTGGTTTTGGAATGAGTCCTGTAGATTTTAAAAAGAGGAAAGGTATTTTGATTTTTGCGGGTGATGTTGTATTTTCTAGAAATGAACTGATTCTGATTATAGACATCAATTGAAAGGAATAGAAATATATATATACATAATTTTAAGTGCCTAAGATCAGAAGATTGGTGGAGATTTATGTCATCCTATATGTATATTCAGAATGTATAGCTTTTGTAAAGATAAAATAAAAAAATACATCGTACATCCAAACCTTAACCAAGAAAATTTCCAATCATTTAAGGAATCTAAAGGAACTTAGGCAAAAACCTCAAAATTTAAGGGTGAAGTGGCAATTAGTTGACAAAATAAGAAATACATAAGTAAAAAAGAAAAGATCCGAAGACCTACTCTAACAACTATCATGCAAATGCCTCTTGCTATGTAGTTGAGGGATTTTTTCACTTTTGCCTTGTTGTCAACAACATCTCGGCTAATCATTCTTTGAAAATGGGTAATATTTGACAGCACTGGAGGAGGTCTTGCAGAGTAGATGCACTTTTCCATTACTAAGTAGCAAAGTGAAGGATAGACTTAAACCGTGATGAAAGTAGATGAAAGATCATGAAAATTCTTTAGCTTAAGCTTATTCTTGAATTCAGTGTTTTGTTCTGATGTGGTGGTTTACTTAAATTACTGATTTAATCGTGCACTTTTTGAAATCAAAGTTGTTGAAAAGTTCTGTTATTGGATTATGTGGAAAAGAAAGCTTGTGACTAGAATATTGAATAGGGATTGTTGAAATTGCTTCAGAAGTCTGAAGAAGTAGCTGAAACACGTTACTGGGTGTTTTCACAAAGAAAGCACACGAAAATACACGTTCACAGCAGATGTGATGGCAGAAGTTTTTTGAAAGGTCAGGTCTGTACATTTCTTTGATGCGACCCCTGAAATGCCTACGGTCAAATCATTTACTACACTGTATTTGAGTTTTGACTGCTATCCTATACAATATGTAAATAGGAAAATCCTGCTTCCCTGGAAATTAGGATAAGAGAATAGCTTCTTGGTTTGCTGTGACCTCATGCTACTATCCAATGTTTACCTAACAAAAAAGAAATTAATTTGTTTTGCATGAAAAAAAGCAATCAGATAATATCTTGAGTGGAAAGCCTTGACTTAGACACATGTTCTGTCTCTGCCATAGGAAATTTTATGATATACTGTATTTTCTGATTTACTGTATTTCTAAGTACTTTGAACATTTTTTGATGTATGGGCTGGTTCAATCTTGTTGACAAGGTAAATAATGAGAGCACCTCTGTGGCTTCTCTGAGTTGTTGTGGTTGTCTAATTTTCATTGGACACAAACTTTGTCATAAATTTATCCTGAGTAGGAGTTGTCCCATGTTTACTGCAAGATTTGCTGGGCTTGATTGACACATTACTAGTCATACTCTGTTTCATTTAGAAATGTTCTATACAAAATTCTTGGGTTGTACTTTTTTCACAAATGGACACCTGGGGCAGTTGATTGTATTGTCGAGTTGCTCATGAAGGACAAACTCAGGTGATTTCTAAGCTTGACGGTGGGATGTGCCAGGGGGTGATCTGGGGTTTACCTGACAATTTTCCCAGCTCATATCATTGCCTCAAAGTGTTACAGTGAGGCCAGAAATCTTTCCCTGACAGTTTTCAGAACTGCAGCTCTGTGGCGAATCTATGGACAGGAGGTGTAGGAGAACCAAAGAAAAACCTGCCCTTGATACGCTCTTGTAGCTCCTGGAGCTGTAACATCTATGTGAGCATTTCCTGGAGGACACTCCAGAGGACTAGTCTGTTAACAAAACCAGAATGCCTTGGTTTCAGTTTGTTCCTTGTTTGACGAAAAGTTATGGTCAGATTCCCACCAAGTTCATAGGTACTGTCTGGTAGTCAACTACCCCCAAACTACTTTCATTTTTTCCTAGTCTATTAGGCTCAAAATCACAACCAAGTTGTGATGACAAAACAAGCTGCCACTTACACTGTGAGCTTTTATAACCATTTAGGGACTTTCTCTTAGTGCATAGCTAATAAAAAGTAACTTAACTAGGCTTTTACCTCTTTCATGACAGAATTACTCTGAATTATGCCACCTTTGCCATGGACTGAACTTCCACATGACAGTTAATATAGCTCACTTGCTAATTAGGAACTTTTCCAGCAGTAGCAACAACATTATTTGTCTTAACTCTTATAATTATATTCATCTTTAACTCCTTTCCCGGGACCAAAAGAACTGCATAACTACACCTAAGAAAATAATGTTCTTGGGTGATACATAGATATAAAATAAAGGGGAATTACTGCTTCCTCCAAGTCCCCACCACCAGCTTTTGAGACAGAAAAGTCTATGTTTCTCAAAAGTTCTAAGCCATGGTAGTCAGCTGTCAGCTTCTTACATGACAACACAGCAGGAGGAATTCTCACTCAAATTATTATCCAGTGAAGTTTAATTTATATTGGCCAATTCACTGGCATTATCATTCATCAGTTCAGGATCCACAGCACAAATAACTTTGAGAATGAAAGCTCTGAGGACATGTGTTAAATTCATCTAAAATTTCTCTCTGAGGCCAGGAGAAGATTAATGCAGTCATGAAAGCAAAGATCTGGCGCCTCCATCAGCTCCCTTTCCAGGTGCCTGAATGCTAAAATGATCACAGAAATTTCCTCTCAAGTCTCACTGCCCAACCCACACACACGCACAGCTCCAACAAAGCCATGACTTGCAGCCTGAGCAAAAATACCCCTAACCTGCCTGGCAGCCAGCTGGCTTGCCCTGATCCAAGCTCTGAGGCTCAGACTTGAGCCCAGGCTGCTCTGTCTTGAGAGTCAGCGGTGCCAGCAGTGCAGAGGAAGAGGCACGTGTCCCACCTCGGCTGGAGACTGTGTCCTCCCTGCAGCAAAGTGGCTCCAGCTAGGACAGCTTCCAGTCGGGCAGTGCTCAGTTTCAAAAACATCCATGTAAAAACTGACATCTGCACAAGTCACAAGTCTGAGGAAGTTCTGGAGATAGTTGTAACTGTGCTGGAAAGAAGGAAAGCCATGAGCTTGCTTGAGAAAACAAAGCCGCAACTAGAATTTGATTTTTTTTCCTTCTGCCTCCTGTCAGGGGACCTCAGTGGATGCATGCAGGGTGCTGAGCACTGCAGGCAGAAAGCTGCCTTCCACTGTTCCTGCTCAGCCATCCTACCTGCCCCCATCCCCAAAAAACCTCAAGGCATTAAAATAACCTCTGATGTAGGCACCGATTCTCTCAAGTGCAATAGCACGCTCAACATATGTTTGGAGAGCTCATTAGAAGACAGAGTCAGCGTTTTCCTTCCTTCAGCAGCTCCAAACTCCTGATGGTCCTTTTCCAAGCACTGGTGATTTAAGTTGAAGTTAAAAACAAGCAGCCGCTTTCCCAACTCTTGCTTTAACTCCATACTTGAGAAAAGGTGATATGGGGAAATTTCAGTACATTGCCCTCCTCTGCAAGTACACATGAATTGTTTTATAGAAAAGGCAAAGCAAAAAATGGAGAAAAAAGGAGAGATTAAAATGCAAACAAAGTAGCTTATTAATATGGCAAAGCTGACATAATGCCATCTGGTTTATGTCTGGTCCCTATTTGGAGCTTGATCCTGCTGGGTACTTAGTGCTCAGGCTGTTCCCTATGGCACTCTCCAGAGCACACTTAATGTTTAAGTGCTTTACTGGATCGTGGCCAGTGTGCTGAGCACCTCAAAGGAATCAGACCTTGCTTAATTTTTCTGGTTTGTAGGAAAAACTCTTTCCAGCTCTGAGTCCTGGCACTTCTAAGTGAGATTTTTCCTTCTCCACTCCACTCCAACACCCGTATTTTTTCTTCAGAACAGTCAGTTCCAGGCAGGATTAGACCACTGGTTGCCCACAGTGGAAACTCCAGAATAGACCACTGGCCTCTGAGGAAACTCCAGGGGACAATATTTTTACTTGAGCTGAGGTCCTACCTGGAGTTATTCAAAACTCCCTTTGCTCAACCTATGAAAAACTTCCTGTATAGAGCAAAAAGGAGAGTGCGTAATAAATTCTCAGGCATAGTCGGCATATACTCCAAAGGGGCACTAAGCTGCTAAATCAAATCAGAGAAATCTCTAATAAACCAGAATTCGTGGTGTGTCTGACAGCACACACTACATTAAACATTTCAAGTCGATAATTCCAACCCTGGCTGTCAACATGATGTGCAACCTCCGTGCACACAACTTCTATCTCTTTCCAATAATAGTGAATCTTTGTGAAGAGCTGCTGTAAATTACAATTACTAAGCAGATTTTCAGATCTTGTAGCCAGATTTGTAAGTAGTCTGAAGACCATTGTGAGAAAGGAACGATGAAGCAAGCAGAGACACTTTTTGCTGTCATGGCAAACCTGCTCAAGGCTTTCGTTTCAGGGTCAGGCTGTGTAATTCCTCTATCAGCTGATCCTTAATGTTTTAAAAATCCATAAGGTGTACACACTCACTGTGGTGTGGTCTCTCCTGTGCTCTGCACACATTTGTGCATCCATGCATGTGTGTGGGTGTGCATATTTGTGGGGGGTGTGTTTGTCACCTGCAGTGCATCAGCTGTGGTGCTGAAGTGCAGACACCCAGCATTTTAGCCATGTGGAGAAACACTCTCTCCAGGAACACCATGTCTGCTCCCCTGCTCCATCTCCACTTCCTCTACAACAAATTTTTACCAGCATTGCAAACATCCGTCTGTCTTCAAATAGCTGATACAGTCTGTAAACAGCCAGCCAGAGAGACAAAAATAAAGGAAATATTTAACTCTTTTCCTCAGATATAAGATTGCCCTAGGGCCTGAAAAAGACAAAAGTGTAGTCCTGGATCACTGATTGGATTGAGTCCACAAATGTCCATACCCTCTGAGGCTGGAAATCGTTCTTCACTGGACCACTATGCCTCACAGGGCCCACAAAAGCAGCTTTAAAATTGCCATGTAATTGAGTATGGGAAAATCTCCTACTTTCTGTTGTTATTGCTATGCTTTTTTTATACCCCTAACTTTCTGAGTGTACCTAGTGAGAAAGAAGCAATTCTATCACTGAAATGTAGCAATCTTAGGGATATAAAATGACATTTTCTGCCTGGACTACAAATGGGACATGGCTAGGGAGCACAGCACTCTGCATGGTCACACGTGGGCTGCAGGCTCTTGATGGTAAATAGTAATTTTCAGGATAGCTTGTACAAAGGATAGCAAGCAGGAGGTTTTTGCCTGTGACTCAAACCTCCAGTGAAGAAGAGTAATAATAATAATAACAATAATAATAATAATAGTACACAGCAACATTTTCACAGCACATGGAAACAGATACAGTAAGCACAGGTGGCATAAGCAGCAGACTGAAATTTCATGAGCACTGTAAACAGGGCTGGGTGTATGCTGGAATTTGTCCAGAACACTCAACACAACACTGCAGCCCTATCAAGAAATGGATTCCCATGGGAATTCTTGGCAGGTCTTCTGCACCCAAATCCCCAACCAGATGTTGGTGGGGCAGGGAGTAAGGAGCATCTTCATGAGTTAGTGCTTGTATGTATCCTGTGTGGGTGACATTGCCACATTTCACTGCCTCCTCTTTACAACACATGCTTTTCCCCATCAGCCATAGGTCACCACTAAGTTACCAGCTCATGTCCTACAAGACATAAGCTGCCCTCTCAGCTCTTATGAGGCCTTTGTGAAACACTTGTCCACTAAGACCAACTGCCTGCAATTATATTAGCAGGCAAAGGAGACTGTAACTGCAATGTTGGCAGTGTTGCCACAAAAGCCTTTTTGAAACTCCATATTTTATCAAATATCTTGAATTTTCTGCCTCTTTGATCCAGAACTTTCTATCAGTTTTAATCAACAATTTTCTTCTGCCTTGCCAATGCAAAAAAGATCTGCCAGTGAAACCATTGGTGCTGGGATCAGCAGCAGCTGGTACATGAACAACAGGGAGCTGAAGAGCTTTGCTGCAACCTGTTGCAAGAGGAAATACTGTCAGATAACAATCTTGTAGGACTCCATGAAACCTGTGATATTGTCACTTGGCTGGCATCCTCTGCAAGCCTCCCAGCTGTGTTTGTGCAAGTGTGGGAGGGGCTGGGAAAGAAAAGCTGTCCCTGAAGTGCTGTCTAATTATCTATGTCTGTCTATCTATCTATCTATCTATCTATCTATCTATCTATCTATCTATCTATCTATCTCTGTTCATGAAAACCATGGGTCCAGGTATATTTTGTTAAGCATGCCCATTTCCCTATGCCTTTGCCAGCCTGAGTCTGCAGTACCTTCAGCCATTCAGACCTGCACAATTAAAGGAAAAATACCACTTTCAACGGTACTAGTGATGGTCTTTGCTCCTTAGGTGGCACTGACATGAGTTTGGCTGCACTGGGTGTGCCAAGTGCTGATCATGGTGGGCTCTGGGTTTCTGGAAAGCCAGAAAAAAGCTTTCCAGAAGCCAGGAAAAAAGATCAGTGGCCTCAACTACAGTTAATGCCCAATGGCAGTGAAAAATAGTATTTTATCTATTTCCTTTTTTTTTTTTAATCTCATGCTAATATTTTCAAATATCTTATGATTTTATTTTTTACATTGAAATATCTGAGATGGAATGGGTAATACAGATTCTTTCTTTTAAACTTGGTAATAGAAGTTTTTGCCCTAACCTGTATTTCACTGCATTGTACAAGACAGGCATCCCAAATTCTGCCTGGCTGCCAAACCCAGTTCTGCTTTCATGTCAAATAATTAGCAAAATCTTAGCCTAACCTAAAATTTATGGTATACATTATAATTAGATATGTCTTTGACTTATGTATGTTTCTGTTTAAAGAAACTTAATGTATGTTTCTCTTTCTGTTTAAGGATGGGCAATTTGTAATGGATTGAGCGTATTCAGAGTTGTAATTGTGTACAGAAAGTAAAAACTTCTTTTTTTCCTTTGTCTACTTGTGTCCAACAGAATTTTCAGATGCAATGCCTATTTAGTTAGGGATTTTTTTAAAGTCCTTTTACTGGAACACATTCCATGATTTGCAGTCCTGCTCAAGTAATACTGCTGATTAAATTAACATTACCTAATAAGTGAAACTAGTAAGGTATTTTCTCCAAATTAAATCCACACCTTTAAGGAGAAGAAAATTGGTCATTAGAAACTCGGCAGAAACTCACCCCAGTTCTTAAAATAAAAGTTACTGGCCAAATATGAATCTGGCAGTTACTTCTGAAGTTATGTTCATGAAGAACATCTGTTAATATAAAAATATCTTGATACATTACAGTGGTTTAGCTGTAGTTAGTTCAGAAGTACTTGGTTAACATCTAAGGGAGGAAGGAGAATAAATATCTTACATTTGGCAATCAGTAAACCAGGGCTTTTACCCATTGCTTGGCTTTGTTTGGGTTTAAACAATGTTCCTCTGTTTTTGCTCAAGCTGCAGTAATCCTTCAGCCCTTGATGTCATGCATCCTGGGTTTTCTGTACTCTTTATAATAATCTTTGAAACCTCAGCCCACATCATATGTTACGAATATTCTTGTTTTGGAGTAGAGGCAGGCAGTCACTTTAGACTGCAGGAACCCTACCCCTGACATTTCCCTGTGTGTCAAAGACATGGAGCAACATCAAGGAGAAGAAGTAATAGAAAAACAAGTTGGAAAGATGGTTTGGGATGAGAAAAAGCAAAACGGGGGAGGATCAGCAAAAAAGATTGTTTCTAAGGGTCAGAATTTCACTTCTTTTGAGGAGTAATCAAAACTATACCTAGAAAAGCCTCTTCAAGGCTTTTGGTTGGTTCAGAGTGTAAGTGTGGTTGGACTTAGGGTTGAGGGTTGGAACATGGTTGCGGATTGATCCAGATGATCTTCAAGGTCTCTTCCAACACAAACTGTTCTATGATTCTGTGGTTCTATGAGTGTGCTGTCAGGCTGTTAGCAAAAATTGGTTCTGGAGAATATAGAAAATGGTAATATTACAGACAATCAGCTCAGGTCCTTCTTTCCAGGTGAAAATGGCTTCAGCAATATCATCAATACTATAGCTTACAACAATGAATCAGCAACATCAGCAATACTAGCAAGTAATTATTATTTTCTTCTTCTTCTTCTTCTTCTTCTTCTTCTTCTTCTTCTTCTTCTTCTTCTTCTTCTTCTTGTCATGTGACTTAGAGTGTTTGTTATTCATGTCCTACTCACTCAGTATGTCTTCTTCCAGACTGTCAGCTTTTTATTTTTGGCCTTCTTGGTTAAGCTTTTAAAGAAATTACAGCTCTAAGGGACACTAAGTGACTTCCTTAGGAAACTGTTCGTAAATCTTTGGAATTAGGACAAATAACAGCTTGTCTGTGATATAGTTTAGAACAAGAAGCAATACAGGCTTTTCTTGGAAGACCTAATCAGAGAATACTGCCAGAAGTCACCTTTGACAATTTGACTGAAAACTAAGGGGGCAAATAGTGTTTGTCCAAAGATCAAAGACCCACCTGAGAAAAACTGTGTTGGTGAATTCAGCAGAAAACCCAGCTCCCCCCTCACGCAGCTCCAGACACTGTTTCCAGTGTACATACAGCCCTGGCTTACGGCTATCTCAACGCGCCCTGCAAAACAAGTTCAATCCCTTCCTGCTAATTCACTAGTGGATGAGGGTTTTTTTCTGCCAGGCAAGTTCATTTGTCAAGGTGACCTTTGCAGCCTGCGCTGAGCGCTCCTGCAGATAAGGCAAGCCACCTCAGCACGTTTGTGAAACCCAGCTTGGCGGCCCACAGGGGAGGAGGGACAGGGGTGTCACCAAACTAAACCCTTCCTACTGGCACCCCGAGGATTTCTCTGTCCCACAGTGTTCATAGATAGGCAGTGTATGTTTTGCAATCCTTTTATATAGCTCTGTAAACCCCTCTCCTCTTGCCTGACTGGTTTTGTGTCTAAATGGTCTTGAGGTTAAGTATTCTTTTTTGAAAAATCCCTATTCTGTAAATTAATGGTCTGCTAAGCAGAGGTAAGACCACAATTAAATCTTAATTTATCATGAATGTAGGAAGGACATTTCACAGGTCCTCTTCCAAAGCCCAGACAGAAGAAGCACATCTTCAGAGATCTCCTAAGAGAAGTTAATCTTCCATGGCATCTGAGGAGCTGTTGTCAAGTCTGGACTGCTTGGCCATGAAATGTTATTTTCTTTCAATCTGCATAGTTGCTTTCAAATACTTATTAAACTTCAGCATATTGCCATTTTTATACCACAAAAAACAAGCCAGATTTGGAGCATGTGTGCATAATGTATCCCAGTATTAATGTAAAATCCAGCTTGGAGAAGAGCCTCTGTATTTTACTCACTACAGCTGGAATAGATCAATATATAGACACTGTGGAAAGAGCAGTCATGTTTCAGAAGAAACCACACGGTTATAATCATGTCTGTTGAATTTCTGTGGAATAATTAATCCAATGATAATTATTCCAGTTCCTTCCTTGTAGTTTTATTTTCATGCCTGCCATATGACATCAGTTAAACAAGTCCTTAAAGCTATTCCCCAGCAGCGGTGACCTGTTAAAACAGGAGACTGTATTCAGAAGTGGAACCAAAATAAAAGGAACTTTTTTTTTCCAAGGGGAAAAAAAAAAAAAGGTTGGGTTGATCAGAATAATCTACAAGACCATGTTTTGAGCCAAGGAAAAAAAACTGGCAAAAATCAGAAAAAGCTGAAACATTTCATTGCAACATCTTCTAAATGAATTGCATTTTTTCTAATTCATGTGGATTTAACCTTCAACAGAAAAGTAAAACAAACCTCTGAGATGAAACTGTTTATTGTTCTTCCAAAATTCTACAGGAAAAGAAAATGGCTTTGTTTCAGATTAACTTTAAATGAAGACTTTGTTCAATTACTTGTTTGGCCAAAGCCCTGAAGAAAATCAGTTATTTACATAGCTAATTGTTTATGACTGGCATAGCTTCTAAATTTAGAAAAAGAATAGCAGGAAACCATGTGTCACTATTTATCAGATGTATGGCATTCAGTATATCTGCTGAAATATTCCATCCTTATGTCCCATATATGGAATTGGTTTAGAATTACTTTGTACAAGCAATAAGACAGCATGCTCAAATATGACTAAAGATGCCAGGGCAGGCAGATCCTCAGAGGGACACCTGTGTATATGGGTTCACCACTCTTTATTTTTCATAGGACAGATGTGATTAGGGCTCACCACTGTGCTGGTCCTGTAAGAGTGAGGCCAAAAAATGAAGTTTAGAGAGATTTACACAGTTTTATGGCAAGACTTTAAACCTAAATGCTTGTTTTAAAATTAGCTAAAGAAAATACTGTATATTTGGAGGTAAAATATGGTGAGTGCAAGGACACTGTAGCTGGAGGGTCATACTTCCCTTAATTTTAAATGTACCAATGAGCAGTTATCCACTTGCAGCATTTAATATCTCTCTGGTGAGCCCCTCACTGTTCTCTCCCTTTATGGGCAGCAAGAGAGACCTCTCAGCCATGGGTGAGCTGAATTGCTCTTTGGAGGTGACTTTCTGCTGGCTGTGGCAAGCAGCATTCTAACTCACACATCCTGGTTCAACACGTGACATTAAATGAGAGGATGCAGCACTTCTGGAAAGAGGGGGAGTGTTTTAATTGCCGACAGCAGCCAGAGGGAAGATGCACTCATTGTGAATTGCTGCATGTGAGCCGCCCTCTGTTTCCTAATCTCGCTTCACAAAAAATTTTTCTCCACCCCACAGGCAGCGAGCTACAAGGAACGTGAGTTTAAAATTTCATATTTACAAAATGCAACCAAAGGTCCCCTTAGCTTCTAGGAAAACCTAAGCCACTGTTACTGATTATTGTACAAATTTCGTCAAAGAGCAACCTTGGGAGAAGGCAATCCAAAAACCATCTTTATATGACACAAGAAACAATAGTAGGCAGAGTACCTCGCTTCACTAAAAAGAGGGAGACGACATCCTTGAAGGAAGCAGAGAGGACAGTCTCATGACTATTCAGCCTAGAGGCTGCCTTTCAATGCCTGTAGAAAGTAGCACTGTAGAGGTGTTTAGTTGGGATGATGTGGACTGTCATCATTTCATAATTCCAGGCAAGGCAGCAGGAGCTTCCAAGCAGTTTCTGGTCACCACCACCATCAGCTGGATTTGTAGCATGAACAACACCACAGTCCGCTACCAAACTCCTGAGCCACGTTTGCTCTTCCTTGCGGTTTATCCTTTAAATCATGACCTCACAGTCCCTAAAAAGACCTACAGATAATGGTAAATTACTAGAAGTTTTCAAAATTTTCAAGGATTTCTGCAAACGTAAAAGTTTCCCAGAAGAAGGAAAAGTGACATTACATGCAGCTTAAAACAGAACAAATTTAACTTCAAGATGAACTGTAAAACCAAACCACTTCTGGTTTTGCTCTTTTCTGCCCCTTAGGAAATCTCTGTCTGATTCAGGAAGTCCTTTCCCTTCTCTCTCCTTTGTTTCAGTCTTTTTTTTTTTCCTTTCTCTGATTAAGTAACAGGGTTTCTTTTTCCTTTATTCTGCTGTAGGGTTTTAGCCGTGTCTTTGGAGGAAGTGTAGGATATCAAGAGCTTATAACCAGCAAGTTAGCTTTTCCTCCTGTATTTCAGGCTGGAGGAATGATGACAGAAATGCTGAAAATTTGACAGACCCATTTAAGCATTTCAGTGCATAAACAAAGGCTTGGTGGAGGGAGTAAAGTTTGACCAACTCATATGTTTTCCATGCTTAGGAGTTATTTTTTAGGGTTCCTTTGACAGCTTTAACTGCCTGTTGCAGGGAGTATTTTGCACAGTGTGTTTCCTCATCCTCCCCCAGCTGCAGCCCAAGACTATCCCCAAATCTCAAGACTTCACTGATCTTGTGGCCACAACCCAATTCTGGGCCACTGTTCATATAAATCTGGTGAATGCTTTTTTCAGTATTCATCTAGACCCCCCACTGAGCATCCCACTGTAAGAAAAGCAAAAAAGGCTTTCCCATAAATACCTGATTTCTTAACAGTACTCTGGCTCCCTTCTCCTTCCTCTCTGGCTTTGCACACTATGCTTCTCTGGGTGGAGCAGCCATCTCCATGCAGAAAGTGCTCCTCATCAATTTGCATCTGGCCATTTATGAGTTTCTGCATAATGCTAATGGCAGTGTCTCATATCCCTGCAGAAGAAAACACATAGGCTGGCTCTGTCTTTTTCTGAGCCACCCCACAGGGACTCTCTTGAATTTCAGAGCAGCTTAGTGCTGATTACTTTTTTATTTCTCCTCTTAGGAAACGGATAAAAGGTTTAAGTTCTGACACAAACAGGAAAACATACTAAGAGGATTTATCCTGAAGGCATCTGCTCTTTAAATAGTGATGGAGCAGTGTCAGTCCGTTTCCCAGAAGGACCAGAAGCTCCACCACTCTTTGTTCTCGCAGCCCTTGTGTGACTAGAGGCAGAATATCCTGTCACAGGCTGTCAGATAGCTCCCAGAATATGCAACTCGGTGATTATAGGCTGAGGAGGCACTCACTGCCACTAGAAGCATGAAGAAGTTGTGTTTAGGAAAGACTCTGCCCTGCTCCTTTAAGGATAACACCAAGGCTCTATTCTGCTCTGAGGTAAGACTTTATAGAATTTACTAAATCAGTAATTTCACAGTCTTTCTGACCACGTTCCCTCCCTCTTGTTTTCTTAAACAAGGAGTGACAGGTGGGGGAGTGAGCTGTCAGAGTTATCACTAGTGGAATTTTCCAGCTTTACCAGGCAGGAAAGGGGGGACAAAAGAAAAAAAAAGATCCACTGTAGAAAAACAACTGGACACAGTGCAAGCGTAAGCAACTTCAGGAGGGGCATATGCATGGTTTGACTAACTCATGCTGTATGAAAATATGCCTCAAGAATCTATTAACATAAACCCTTTCAAGGTTTTATTAATAAGGTGTGCATCTGGAAAGTTATACTCTGTTATAGTATTATATTTTTCTCTGTTTAAAAATGTATTCCACTGGAACAATATTCCAGAGGGAGAAGAATCTTCACTTCAAATTGGATTGTTCACAATTTTTCCCATTTTTGCTTCATTTGATTTGAGGTCAGAAATTTGCCTTTTTCAGCTTTTGCCTTCCAGTGTCATATAGACATTTATGTCAATTACGTGGATTTCAGCTCAGTGTCATGGCCAGACTAACTTGCTCAAGAAGAACTTTATACAAACCTTGCTATTAGGAGAAAAGAAACTTAAAACTTGTTCCATGGGAGGAAAGCCAGGTCTGACAATTTAAGTGATGCATTCATGGAGATTACATGGCTAAATGAGCTAAAGGGCTTCTGCATTCACGAATATATTATCCTAATCTTCATTTTTCAAATTGTGCTCAAATCTGGCTTGGTCCTCTACACTTGGCAGGCAAGGATTTGCAGATAGTGCAGTCTCTTTCTAATGGCTACTTTCAGTTTGAAAGTGTTTGTAACTGATAACCAGGTAAAAATCCAGCGTGGCAGGAGACTGGAGGGGGAGAGCTGCTAAAACTGTTTACCTTGTAATGAAAACTGGAGAAGCTCAAGGTAGTTGGAAACTAGGACTTGACCACATAGTTTTAAGGAGACTGGAAGCTTGTTTATGTAGTCTAAATAAATTAAAACAATAGACTATCAACCAGCTCTCGCAAACAGGCTCTCTCATCTATTGCACAAGGATTCCAGAGGATTTCTCTCCCACTGGCTGGCTGGCATGACACTTACAGCTCTGCACCTCTAGAGTAAACATCAGGGGTGCTTGAGGAGTTTCTTTTAGCTGTTCTTGCTCTGTGACAGTTTGCACATACTGACATGGCCAGCATAACCTTTCTGGTTCCAAAGTTCCCCTGCAACAAAATATCATGAGCCGGGGTCATGACCATCAGCAGAAATAATACTCCTTGCCTTGGGGAAAACTTTTCAAGGATTTTTCTACCCTGTTATTCCCTCTTCAGGGGCAGCATGAGGCCTGTACTGGGGTCAAAGGGAAGTCTGAAATGGTGTCAGATGCTGCAGACCAGCACAAAATGATGATCATGGTCAAAATGATAAGTACATAATTGGTTTTAATTGATTTTGATGAGGATGAAAGAGCAACTATTTTAGTATTCCCTTGTCAAATACAAAGTCTCACTGAAAGGAAATCCAGGCAGCTAATATCTCTGGAGATTTCACTTTTGCTTCCTAGATTCTTGATTGATTTGTTTGGAAAAGGTAATCAAATCAGCAGGATTACTGAGAAATTCCTACTGGAGAATACTCCTTGCACCGATAGAGTTTATTTGGTAAATACAGTGTCATTACAAGTCCTGGCGGTGTTCTGTCAGGATGAGACATAGAGTTTGCTGGCATAAATGATTGTCCAAGCTTATTTTTCTGATTTTGTGATTCATTTTTCATATGAATGGAAGAAATCTGAGGGATCTCCCATCATTGGGTTTTCTCCTGTTTGTTCCCAGGGGAGGTGACCATGTATATGCCATGAAAAGGCAGCTCACTCTTAGATGGTAGGGCTTTTTGAGGCAGGGCTTTCCAGGAAAATTGCAAAGTGATTCCCAATTCAGTAAGTCTCTGTGAGGCACAGAAATGTAGATGTTTCTAGATAGCTACAAATTCTCCACTGTTGAGGTTTTAAGATGATGATCAAATTCTGATGAAAATTAACCTGGCAAGTGTAAGCAATATTGTATTTTCTTCAACTCTTTTAATTAATTCTTACTTGAAAGTCTCCTCAAATGCATTATTTTGGAAAACCTTAGGTGGTGAGCAGTGTGTAAGTTATCATAATGATATAGCAGTCTCTTAATTTGACAGATCTTTCTCCCACCTGAATGATTCCAATTACTTTGAAGAAACTCTGTTCCATTTCTTATCTTGAATTATGCTTTCATTAAGCAACTGATTAATGTTGATCCCCTGCTTCTTGATGTATAAAGCATTCCATTTTATGTGTTATCTAGACTTTTTCACAATGGCATTTAGGAGTTTACTAAAATGTTCCCTCCCTTTGTTGCCATCTTTGTTGTGTATTCATACATTTATTTATATGTGAGTACGAATCTGTATAAATGTGTAGCAATCTTCCCCTTAGGATACTGTAAATGCATGTCATAAAGGAAAAAGAGATTAACAGTAGAATACAAAACAAACAGGCTGTCTTTATGGCAGTCTTGCAGAAACTCATGCCAAGCAAAAGAATAAATAACAGCTGTGTTAATCAAAGCCAAATTTAAAAGATAAGGAAATTAGGTAGTCAAAGTCCCAGAAAACTGGGCAAGATTAATGCCCACAGAAGAAGAACTCCAGGGACAAAGAGTGTAATGATATATAATTAAGTTGAAGGCAAATTCTCAGAAGTTCTTCTGTGACTTTAAAGTCTATGTCAAAACTGACTTTGAGAGCAGGAGGTTTTACTCTCCCTGTAAGCGCATAGGGTTTGTGCTCTGGAATCCCTCAGTCCTTCCTGAAAACAGGATTTAGGTGACTGCCTGCCTTAGTCCCTTTTTGGAAGCATAATCTGTAGTCACCTGAAAGTCCAAAAATTATGCTGGTGGTCCAAGCAGTGGCTGAATATCAATCTAGACTACCAACTCAAAACAAAGAACTAGAGGTATGAGCACGATTATTCCCTATTTTACTATAAAGCCATATATCATCTGGCTTGGATTAAACTCACGAAGATGTGTTAGCCTGTTCAAGATCCTGTGGAAGCATTTTGAATCAATTGTAACTGACGTAAATATAGCCCTTGACTGGAAATCATCCAGAGAGAGAGAGAGAGCTGCAGCAGTTCAGCCAAGATGCATTATAACAAAAGCATGGATAAGTAATTTGGTGTCCTCGTGGGAAGGATAGCATTACAGTTTCACAACATTCATAAAGTGCCTGCACAGTGAAAGATCTAACACAATCATTAAAAGATGGAAGAATGCCCAGTGAATCTTCACCTCCTGTCGTGGATCATGGCTCTTATCTAGGCAGGTGTGGGAAGAGCAGCATGAACCTACAATGACAGAGGGCACAGCAACAGCTTAGTCGTACTGCTTTGACATGAGCATGTGAGCTTCCAGACATGATTTACTGTGTTTGCTTAGCAATATTAATTGCTTTTTAGTGGTTATCTAGCCAAGAATATGTTCAGGGTTGCAAAGCTCAGATAGAAAGTTCAGCCAAGCTCTGTAGGACTTACAGAAGTGCACCTTTTACTCATGGTGTACCATAGCTTTAAGTCACGAACTAGCGCTTGTATTTTTAACCCTCTTCTGTAACAAAGCATCTGTGTTATTTTGGAGATCTCATTTCATCTCCCTCTGTAATTTTTGTTTGGTGCCTTTGGAGTTGTGATATGATGAATTAGCTCTTGCCCATATAATTAATTAAGTGCTACAGGGAGTGGTTGGGATGTTTTGATAATTAGCAATTTCTGCAGTTATCTACTACATGATAATTTGGTATCTGGGTTCAGACTCCAGGCTGTGACTGACTGGGACTCAACACAGCTTAAAGAGGCAATTCTCCAAAGTCTTCTTTCCCTTGTCCCAGCACAACCTGGTGCAAACCCCAAAGAGCTTGCAACAAGCTAGTGCAAAACAGTAAATGTCAAAATAACCAAGAGTAATCTCTTCTTGTAATACATAATGTCTACAAAAGGTGCTGAGCAGATTTCTAGTGCAGTTCTGAGCCATCTAAGGTTTCTATTTCACAGAAGAATGTGAATGGGCATTTTGTGCCTATGTTAAGATGCTTCAAGCTAAGATAATACCATCCCTCTAAATCTTCTGAGTCTTAAAGTCCTCCTCCCAGTAAGAGATCTTTTTCCTCAGAGAATTCCAGCAGTTACATCTTATTCCCCCAGCATCAATATTTAAAAAGTTAAGAAAGTCAAGTCCTGTGCAGACGAGTCATTTGGCTGACTCTAACAGGGCTGCTTGTAGGATTCAGAATTACTCACATCTCTGAGGTACTAAGGAGAGAGGCTCCATATTTTGTAAATATTAATGGCCTCTGTAGCTCTAAGAGCTTCAGGAGCCGCAGTATATTTGAAAACCAAACTTTGAAATACCTGGCATGCTGCAGCTTTCCTCAGAGTCCTCATGGATGAAATATTTGAGACAAACCTCAAAAATCATATAAGCAGGAGAACAAAATGGTTGTTGAAGGAAACCGGAAAGCTGCTGTGCATCATGTACTAGTTTTCCCATTTAAAAGGTGATTCTCTTTTTCTGGTTTTTGCCTTTTTTATGGGTATTGTGAAGAAGTGTTTCTTAGTCTAACATTTCCAGATCTCACTGGAGTCCTAGTGGCTTGGAAGCGTCACTAATTCATTTGACTGGTTACATAGAAAGGTCATGTTTTTCACAGGCACGTAGGACAAACATTTGGACACAATTAGAAAACTACCACTTACGAGGTAGGGTGTTGCCTTGACAATTCTCATGAAGATGTTCTTTCCACCTCTTTACCAAAAGCCTAGAAATTACTTTAAGATCACGGAAAACCTTTTATACCCCAGTGACTGGAACTCTATAGCCAAAGTATAAGAAAATGCTTTGCTTTTTTTTTCTCTTGACTTCATCATTCCTCTGTTGAAAACCTGAGAAAATAACAAACTAAATGTGATTTTGTGGTCCATGTTTCCTCTTAAATTGGGAATTTCTGCTCTTTAGAGGCCTGTGATGACCTGTTTGTTAATCCCTGTCTGTTGTGTTTGTCTCCACAAAATTGTAGCCTCTGGTCTTCATTTTCAGCTCTTTTCTGTCATTTCCTATGATGATATTTGCCATCATCTCACCATGACCTTTCGTAGTACTGGTAATTCTGCTAGACTCATCTGGCAATTCAGGAGGTTCTTGCCAGCCCAGTTTTGTACCTACACTTTAAATGAAAACTCTCTAGACCAATCTCCAGTAGGACTCTTCTAACAGCATTTGACTTAAATTCAGCTTTATGTTTACATAGTTATGTTTGTATAATTACTGATGTCCTGAATAGGAGAGGTTATCAAATAATATACTGCAATTTAATTTTAAAGTGAGTGAAAGAGCCTGAAATTTTCACCAAAAGAAGAAGAGTGTGTTCACAAGAAATACATCGTTCATTGTTCCACACAAAAATGTGGGTCAAAAGCCTATTCTGATACAGTTTTCTTCTTAAAGCTTGAAGGTGAAATGTGCACCACTTTGGCAAAACTTCTATTGGTTCAGCAGAGCCAAGAGGATTTACTTCTGTTAATATTGCCTGGCTGTTCAGGATTTTTTAGTCATTAATTTTTGTAAAATGTCCTCATTTCTTTGAGCTTTTTACAAATATTTGGAACTGAGTGGAAAGAGGGGCTGGTGTGTGACTTCTGCTGATAAGGAAATACAGCAGTCAAATGCTGTTGGCAGAACATGTGGGAATACGTCCACCAGCTGCAATGCCCATCCCATGCCCTGTGTGTTTGGTCCCCCTGTGCTGCACTGGTGTCACCTCCTCCCTGCACAGAGAAGGGGATTCTCAACTTCTCTGCTTGCTACACCTCCACACAAATCTCTCACCCCACCCAGCAGCACTCGATTTCTGGAAAATGGGAAAGGAAGGGAAAGAAGCAGGGTTCAGGGACATCTGCAGAGACAGAGACTGGAAGGGAGACAGAATTAAAGATGAGGCCTCAATTGCCTCCAGTCATCAACAATAAAGTCAGAGACTGTTCAGGACACTGACAAGAGTTTCCATGTTGGTGTGCTTTCCATCAGTTTCCAGCTGATGTATAGCCATTTCTCTTCATGTGAAAATAGAAACCCAGTGCTCTGAGATATTGTCCAAGAGCCATCTACATTTCTTTATTAATTGCACATTCTTTATCCACACTGCATTTTAAGCTGTCTCATTAACAAAAGAATGTGCTATTCGGCAAGTGTGGGACACTTTCCAAAGTAACTCATACAACCTTTACCAATATATGGCAAAAAATAGAATTAAGCTCACGTCTTGATTTTTATTTGGTTACAGAATTTTCCAGCAAATTTTTTGTTCCTTCTGACTGATTCAATACAGCCCAAAGTACAAAACAATGCAAAAAATACAAGTGGAGAGTCTGGAATTGCCGGACAGCCAACCCAGAACTGCTGAGAAAAATTTAAATGGTGTACATTTGCTCATGAAGTTTTGTGATTTGTAATAACTTCACCCGTAGCAGTACCACAAAGAAGGATGTTCTGAATTTAAACATAAGGGACAAATTAAGCCAGTGAGGTTGTAACAGTTTATTGCAATCTGAGAATCTGATCCAGGATTTTCATGACAATGTGAAGTTGTTCATCACTCTGTCAAAAGACTGAAGAGTATCTTCAGTGAATAGCATTGTTTTCAATAAAATAACTTTAAAGGTTGTGTTTTGCTTATCTTTAAAAGTTCAGTATGTTGCTTTACAGTACTTCAGTCCAGTCCTGTGAATACTATTAAGCACCATGTTTAAAACATTTTGTCATTAATACCATTCATGACAAAAATGTAAATGAATACATTAGAGTTTACTTATTCATATTTTGTAGCTCAGCCATGGCCTTCAATATACGTTAAAAACATCTAAAGGAAAAACCAATAAGTCAAGTAATGCTTGTTTGCTTAGGTCCTGAAGCCTTTGAAAAAAGTGTAATGGGTGGAGTGGTGACATTTACTTAAAAGCATTCATTAATTATAGGAAGGAAGAAAGTAACAGCTGGACTTCACTTAAAACTAAGCACAAAGAAGACTTCAAAGACATATTGCATGACTTCAAGCTCCTGTTTAGTTTACATATTCACTCTCTAGATGTATCTGCCTCCCTTCATTGCTTACATCAGGACCTTAAAGTGCTTACACTTGCAATGTATGTAGTTTCATTAGGTGCCTTCCAATAGACAGTATAGTCCAGCTCTTTATGCTATAACCTTAATTCTGCCAAAATGACTTTGTCTTTTGAAGTGTTTCAGAAAGTCTTACAAATACTGTGAGTTTCTTAATCATATTAATCATGCTGGTCGAAAGGATAGCTCCTTTAGAGTGATATAAAAATGTATATTCTTTCACGTTTTCATCATAAATGCAGGCCATGTTAGAAGATGTATTGAAAGCTGTAGAAATTTGGACCCCTTATGTTTCAGTGCTTCATTGTGTCTGCTGAGTATTTTAATGTTTATTTTTCTTTAAATACTATGATTTGTGGTTCTAGAGCCAAAACTCTTCTAACATTGTCAAGTTTACATCCCCCATGCATTTTACATGGTTTGCTTCCTTGCTTGGTGAATGATTTGCCCCACTGGAGCTCTTGAATCTGTGCATTTCCTGGAGTTTTAACTGTATTCTGGTGTGTTATAAATAATGAATCTGGCTTAATGTGAGTTGCTGGCAGAGGCTTATCAATTTTATTGCGAAATAATATTCTGGACTAGTCTGCACGTTACTCTCCTCCTCATTCTGACTCCTTGATATTTGTAGTTGCGTGCACATGGATGCACAGTGGCCTGAGGTACTCCAGCTGACAAGAGACCATGCTGCACCCAGGGAGGGTTTACAGGGCTGTTAGTTACCTTAGAAGTGACACTGCCAGAGCAGTGGGAAGCAGAAGAGAATGACAGCTTTTCCACTGCCTTTTGTGAGATCATCCTCGCTGCTGCAGCTCTCTGAGGAGCGACTGAGTGCATGCGTCACACTTTGTGTGGTACCAGTGTTTAGACAGAACCTAATGTATTTGTGCTTCCTGCTCTCCTTTTCCTTCATGTTACTCTAAACCATCTTTGCTTGCTGCTTTGGATAAGACGCCGGGTAGCTGCTTGCCCTAAACTGCAGAACAAAACACTTCTGCCTCATGCTATTTGTGTGCCTTCACTGAGTGATTCATGCCAAGGACTGGTAATATAATAGTAGTAAACCCAGGGCTGCCACACAATGTCTTTTCAGATTCAGTCCAGGTGGAATCTGAAGGGTTTGCCTTGGATTTCAGGGTGCTCAGCTAACTAGGATCTCTCTGGGTGAGTGCCAGATGGAATTTATGGAGGTGTCTACTCAATAGGAGTAGCTAAATTGTACAGTGCAAGCCTGATGCTTGTGGAGCCTTTCATCAGCTCTAACTGATTAAGTGTGACATCCAGTGGGTTCCATGCTCAGACACAAGTCATTTTTACTGTAAAGGCACAATAGAGCAAACTTGTTTCTGGAAGCACAGGATTTTCTAAGCTCACAGTACGTGGCCTATGTGCCTTTGTTTCCTCCTGGAAAACTTGGTCCTGCCCTGGATATGTGGGTTTGTTTTTCATATAAAAGAAATTGGTCTTAAGTGAGCATCAACATAACAAAAGAATTTGTCACGTCTCACAATAAATATGTGTTGGAAATGTTTAAGATGTTTGAGCCAGCTGCTCATGACCAGCTTTTGTCTCCTGTAGGCATGTCCATGTTTCTTGTCTTGCCCATACCCACTGAAAATTACATGTAACATATTCTGCCACGATCTGTTCATGTGCTTTAGTCTTCAACATTGAAAACTGGCTTATACTGCTTCCTCTTAATGTATATGAAAAGAATTTTTTCCAATTCATTTGAAAAAAAATGGTTAACAGAACATACTCTTGTTAGTGATAATCATTTGGGAACCCCTTCTGCCCTTTAGGAATATCTTTGTTAGGAGAAAGAAGATGAAATAGAGTCCCTTTCAGATTTTGACAGACACACTGCAGCCATGCAGTGTACTGTCTCTTTTGCATCAGGCCAATGCTGGAATGATGTGATTGCCAGTGTGGAGGAGAGGTCTGGGTTATGTCCCCAAAGGTCACTGTTGCCAGCAGGCAATACCTAGAGAGTGTATTCCCTGAACTGTCCTAGCTCAAAGGGTTTGATTGTGAGAGCCCTCTCACTGAAACCCACAAACAGAGAGAGATTCTTCTGTAATCTCCATGCTTGGCTGAAGAGTGGCCACAATATGGCCTTTGTTACAGCGGGGGACTTCCCTGCCACTTACAAAGAAGTTGCGTAAGACAGCTGAAGAACCCGAGGTGAAACTCATTTTTAAATGTTGGCAGGTAGCACTGGCATGCAAACTCTGCAACTCAATTTCCCAACGTCTGTTAGTACCTTGATGAATTGCAGACAAAGTATAATTAAATAAATGAAACTTTTAATTCCTATAAATCTTACAAATCTTTTCTCTTTTAAGTCTTTAAATCTTAAGATTCTTCAGACAACCCTTTTTGGTCCAAAATACCATAGAAGCATAGAACGTCCTGAGTTGGAAGGGACCACAAGGATCATTGAAGTCCTGCTCCTGGCCCTGTGCATGACAGCCCCAAGAGTCACACCATATGCCTTGAGAGCATTGTCCAAACTCTTCTTGAACTCTGTCAGGCTGGTGCTGTGACTACTTTTATGTGGTTCCAGTGCCCAACCACCCTCTGGGTAAAAAGCCTTTACCTAATATCCAGCCCAAACCTCTCCTGACAAAGCTTCATGCCATTCCTTCATGTGCCCTTGCTGTTTACCAGAGAGCAGAGATCAGTGCCTGCCCCTCCTCTTCCCCTCATGAGGAAGCTGTTGACTGCTGTGAAGTTTCCCTTCAGTCTCTTCCAGGCTGAAAAAACCAAGTGACCTCAGTCACTTCTCATACAGCTTTCCCTCTAGACCCTTCACCATCTTTGAAGACCTCCTTTGGATGCTCTCTAAGAGCTCAATGTCTTTCTTATATTGCTGTGCCCAAAACTGCCCCCAGCACTTGAGGTGAGGCCACCCCAGTGCAGAGCAGAGGGGACAATCCCCTCCCTTGCCCAGCTGGTGATGCTGTGCCTGATGCACCCCAGGACAGGATTGGCCCTCCTGGCTGCCTCATGTTCAACTTACCATCAACAGGACACCCAGGACCCTTTTTGCGGTGCTGCTCTCCAGCATCTTGTTCATCAATCTTTGCATATGTCCAGGGTTGACCCACGCCAGGTGCAGAATCTGGAGTAAAATTAAAGTTGACAGAAACATATTTTGAAGAATTTTTGTAGAATACAAAGAAAAGCAAAATAGAGAATTCCTGTGTTTTGAAATCTAACCGATACAGTAAGGTGATAGCTTGTTTTCATACCCATCTTTGTTAACAAAGAGCAATGGAATTGATTTGTTTTTTGAATTCTGCTGGGCCACAGGAGGAGAAAATTAATAATGAAATAAAACCCTCCTCTGCCTCTCACTCAAATACTCTGTTACAAAGGAGGGAAGGGTGACAGCACCAGTGAGCATGACATTTAAGTATTTGTTATGCTAGATGCTGGAGAGGACAAGGAAGCTTTAGCATCCACTGTCTACAACTTGCCTAACATCTGCAAGATAATCAGAAACAGAAGTGTGTAGATAGAGTTGGGGGGATATTGTCTGATGCATACCCTTCTCTGTGATCAGAAGCCATGAAGCATGGGGAGAAGGAAATAAGCAGACCACAAACAGTGCAGGAACAAGGTCACCAGGAAGGAACCAGAAGATGAGAGATTTGGGTTAAGAGTGAACTGTGCACAAAAATACTATTTCCCATTGCTGGGAAATTCTTCCTTTGCCTGGAATTTGTATACATTTTATTTGGAAGAAAGAGAAGTAATGCTACATGATTGATTGCTAACAATTAAGAACAGTTCTTAATAAGGAGGGATAAGTGTTGTTTCCCTGTCAGTGCAAGCTACCATCCCCTTTTTTACATTTGGGAGGAGCCGAGCAAGTGGTTATACTGCTAGAATGATTGCAGTGTGAAAAGGTGGATCTTTGTCCTACAACGACAAGGACAATTTGCTTCCCTCACCTTCCCCATTCCTATAAATTTGACTAATTGTGGTGAAGCAGGTTCAGGACCCACCAAATGAAATAAAGGATAACAATACACAAGAATAAGATGTCCTGTCCCTTTGTGTAAACAACAATTAAGTGCTGTTTTTAACAGCAAGATGGTTTTATTGCTCCCATTTGTTTTATAGATTCTTTACCATTCGTTACTTAATTGAACTCAGAATACAAGCCTGGCTTTATCATTACTGAGCCTGTGAGCAATCATTAGGTGTCACTGAGCCAGCTCTTTGTGTGGTTTTACAAACCTTTTCTTTGAGGATAGAGTAAGAATAGCTTATTGGATCAGTCTTGGCTATCCTTAAATCGATAGGTGGTGTCAGATCCTGAACAGCACACTACTGCAACACATGTGGAAGATAAATTACAGGGTCAGTAGGCCTGTTTAGCTGTTGCATTTCATCAGCATTATAAACATACACCAGGCCAAAACCACAGTCACGGACAGCTGAATCAGCTTTCTAGTGCCCCATGGAAATACCCTCCTTCCATGCAATAATTTTTCCACAGAAAGCTTTCTAAATGATATCATCATATTTCTCCTTCCTGGCACTCTTTCTCCTGTGAATATCCAGTAATAGAGGAGTTCTTTGATAACATTAGTTCTTATATACTTTTCCCTTCTTTTTCTTTCCTTTTTCAGTGTTTTATGTGGCTTTTCTTTTTTATTTTATTCCACCCTGAAAAAACATTTCAGCTCATCTAGCGGACTTGCTATAATTTTTGCTCAGTGCTTTTAGGTTCAT
Organism: Rhipidura dahli; assembly: GCA_013399225.1. Taxonomy (NCBI): domain Eukaryota; kingdom Metazoa; phylum Chordata; class Aves; order Passeriformes; family Rhipiduridae; genus Rhipidura; species Rhipidura dahli. The sequence continues at coordinate 1,917,831 of VXAC01004579.1, read as the reverse complement.
ACTCCTCTCCCAACTTTTTCCATCAAGGAAGCCAGGATCTGAGATCCCTCCTGTGTTTAATTTAATCAGCATTTCAGATTAGCTCACCACTGCCTATGTGTGTGAGGGAACAAAAGAAACTGAACTTTGTGATCGCTGCTTGCCTAAAAGGATTGGTTTACAACTTTTCTGAAGGAACAACAGAATCGGCTCAGTGAAAACTTTTCATTGTTCTAAACTTCTCCTCAGACACTGAGGAAAAAAAAGACCAAAAAAAGGACAGCTTGAGGGTGAAAAACGTGTGAGGAACAGAGGTTTTCTTCTGCAAGAGTTCCCAGGTAACAGGCAACCTGGACTTCTTGAGCTATTTCTGAGACAGGACGGCGGATTGCTGAGTCAGTGCTCTTACAGTGCCCTTCAAGAATTAATTAAAAGCCGTGAAGAACATGTTTTCCTTCCTCAGTAGGATTTTTTTTTTTTTCCTGAAACTGTTTTGAGCAGCTTTGGCTGGAGGAAATGGGAGACAACAGCCATTATCACATAAAGGCAAGACCACTTCCTCCAGGACAAAAGCCACAGGTATATGGGTCAAAACAGCAGCTGGAAGTCTTTCAAATACATGAGCTTTTAATAGGCAGCCTTAGAATAATTGGAAAAGGTTTGTACCAGACCACCTGGAATCAAGCGTCTGATGTTTACCAATAAGGATAAAGCACCTCTGCCTAAACTTTCTTGTTACAGGAATTTTACACAGCTTGGTTTTATCTGGGTCGAGATAACAAGCCTCAAATATGAAGTTCTCAGGAGACTTTGTTCAGCTGATTTTCCAAATAAGCTCTGTACTTGTAATATTGTTGTAAATGCACATTAATTACCCAGGAACCTTAGACATATTTGGCAAAGCTGGTTGCCACAGCAGTTGTTGCTGTGCTACGTGTTCTATTTTGCATTTAGCTTTTTGGTATGGTAATATTACAAAATAAGCACACTCACTGTGGGGAGAAAAGCAGCAACCCACCAAGCCTCTTTCTTCCTAATATGGAGAAATAAAAAGCCTTGGTCCGAGCCAGCTGAAGTGCTGATGGAGTTGAAGCCCAATGATCAGTGTGGTGTGGCGCCTGAAGAGCACAAAGGTCGTGGTCAAGATTCACACTGGGAGGGCAGGAAATGCTTAAATTCCCTGTCCATGACTAAATGATGGGAGCCAGTGATGCTGTCAGGGATGCCCCCTTCTTGTCCCAGCTCATGTTTGATGCCAGACTAGTGAGAGCATTCCTCCCTGCAATTCCTCGGGAGCTCTGGGGTGTGCTATATAGCACATGTAGGGACTTACTCTTCATAAAGGTTTATGTTAAGCAGGGACATGAGTTTCTCAGTGAGCAGCAGTGTGAGGGTTTCAGGCTCCGAGCTGAAGAGGAGGCTCTGAGGGACAAGCTGTGGCAGGAAGACAAACACCAGGTCTTGGCATCCCCTCTGCTTGCACAATGTCCAGTGAACAGGGGCCCCAAACACCATTAGAGTACCAGGAAGTTTTGCCTTTTTTGTTATTTGTGTTCACTATCACCTTCTGAACGAAAGAGCTCAGGTTTTTACAGCAACAAGCAGTTGGTTGGTGGGCACTGTTTCCCCACCTAGCTCCCAGCTGAAGAGATGGGGTTTTCTGGCTTCTTCTCAGGGGTTCTGCTTCTGCTGGTTAAAACCTCTGCTCGGGCGCGCATGGTATGGTATCAACTCATCATAGTTAAGTGATCTTTGCTTTTTTCTTACTTGATAGTGTGGGGAAGAGACATAGGTGAATCCATAAAAGAAAGGGAAATCCATAAAAAACTCCCAGAGGCCAGTATGTCCAGATGCATAATTCCAGTGATTATAATTTATCAGGTACCCCAGTCATGCGAGGCTTTGGGAACAAAAGCCAACTCAAACTCACATCTCCCTAGAGGGAGAGCTACTACGAAAGCACTCAAATAGCTTTAACCACACTTGTGTCACAAATTCCTCTCGCATTTGGTGACTGTGGCTTGTTCTAATTAAAACAATAATAGTTTCAGCACTGTGTTTTAAAGCAATCAATCTGTTTATGAGAGAAACTCTGAAGACAGCACTTCTCTTCCCAGAGAATGTGTCTCCACTGCCCCATAGCATGTTCTTTCCTGCTGCAATGTTGTCACCCATCCGAAAACTTTGCTTCCCAGCTTTGCTTCCAAGAGCACAGGGGCTGATTTGGCAGATGAGTCATCCATTACACCTATGAGTGTTCAAAAAGAGCCTGAGCTTTTCCTTTTATAAAGGTTGATTATGTCCAAAGCTGGATTTGTTGAGATCCGTTGTTTCCACCACAGCTCCTCAGCCTGGGGCTCAGATCTAGCTCAGGAGGAACCACCCAGATAAAGTGGGGAGGCTCTACAAGCCCCAGGGAAGCAGCCAGCCCTTCCCTGGTGAGAAAGGACAAAGCAGAGGCAGCAGTGCAATGAGGGAGAAGCATGCTCAGTCAGCTTTATTAAATAGTACATTGTTTATACATCCATTAGGAAAACTTCGATAAGGAGGGAAATACTGAAAAGGAAATACCTTTTTTTTAGTGGAGGAGAAGTGATGCCTGTGGTTTGAAACAAAGGCGTGTTGGCAGGATAATGCCATACAGAAAAGGAAGAGAAAGGGAAACTGCATTTGAAATAATTCAGATAAGTGAAGGTTCAGAAGACCTTATGTCAGAATTTTCCATTAATTCTTGTGGTCTAGCTCTTTGCCAAAATCGTGTTACCTCCTAACTCCTTTGTACAAATATTGTTGTGGTTATTACTACTGATTACTATATCTACTGCAATTACTTGTACAAAAGCTGTTTACAGTATTACAGCCATAATAATGCAAAAGAGCAGAGTCAGACAATTTTCATGGTGGGTGTTATATGAGATTTTGAATGAATTTGTATAACTGTCTTCAGCTGCAAGTACTTACAGTAGGAAAAAGACAAGAACAAAAGAATAATGAAAATACTTTGTTTTAATTCAATCACTGTATTGAATCATACCTTGAAACTTGATTTTTAGTGAATCATAATTTTTTGAACCTGTGATCAAAACCTTCTGTCTGACCTAGAATATACTATTTTAATTCAAACCCAAATTTTGTTTAAAATTATTTTATTTTAACTTAAGAAAATAATCCCAAATCTTTTAAAGAGTTTAAAAGTAAAAGGTAATTATTCTTCCAAATGAAAATATTTCAGGTTTTTAATTCTTTTTTGGATTAAAGATGAGTTTGTAAAATATTTCAGTGTTCCCAAGTCTCCTTGTTTTTTCCCCAGAGAAGTTTTCACTGAAGCATTTCAACCAATAAGAAAAACAGGAAGGGATAGAAAGAGAAACTGAGGCACAAAGATGTGAAAATAGTTTTCCAGTGTCTCATTAGATGGATATCAGTATTAGAAATAGAAATTGCATTTCCTGAGTTCCCTCTAGAGTGGGAAATACTGAAGGACATTAAAGAGATAAATTATTAGATGCTAAATACATGTCCATCCATAATTGTCATGAGCAACGGAGACCATGACATTATCAGAACTGTGTACTTGGCCTCTGAAATCTTGTTCCCTGCTTCCTGGTGCAGTCACAGGTCAAACCCTGGTTGCTTGCTCCATTTGCATGGCCCAAGTTAGCCCAGGTAATTTTAGAATAAGATAATAGTAGAATACTAAAGATAATTTTATTTGTATCGCTCTCTCTTTTCCGAAGGTCTCTCTCTCGTTGTCGAAGAATTAACAGGATGCTTTCCAACGAGTCAGCACCTCCTGCTTTCAGTCGCTCCAATTCACAGGCCTCCATGGACAGCACTTCCATGGAGGACTTCTGGTGTGAGGTAGAGAGCATCAAGGAGAGCACAGCAGATGGATCTGAAGAAGCAATGTTCTTGGAGTTCAAACCTGCTGATGGTGAGCACACAGACACTTCTTCCTCATACCTTGGCTTTGCCTCCTCTCTAAATTAGAGTCATGCCCTGATCTCCCTCCTCGTGTCACAGTCTGAGCAAAAGTACTAAGCTGGGTCTATGATCATTGCAGCTCCACTTCTGAATATCACAGTCAATGACTGACAAAAAGCAATAACCCACTCTGCTTTATGCACTGGAGCCAGTAATTAACTTTTGAAGTAAGTTTCTTTGCATTGATTCTATTTGTGCTTCAGGAGGACAGATATGGTGTAATTCAGAGAAGAAAGTCAGTCAATGAAAACTAAATTTCCAGCATTAAATAGAGCAAATCAAAATATTTGAAGTAGCAAAATGTTCATTTAGCATGCTGGAATTTTAAATTTTCTGGCTTTTGGTCGGATATGATTCAGAAAATATTAAAGTCCTCAAGCAGTTTTTGGTTAGATGTCATTTAGTGCTGTCAGGAATTTGAAAGCTGCCTGTTTCTCTAAGATTGCCCAACTAAGATTCAAGGAGAGTTTGGAGATAAGTCTGACTGTATGGATGCCTACATATTTCAGACTCCCCACTTGACCAAATTCATTCATCACTTATGCAATGCACCCTGAAGGTAATACTACCTCATTCTGTTACTTTAATGTTTTCCCCTGTCTGGCCAGATACTGTGTTTGGAAAAGCATGCAATAGTGTGCACTAGCTTGTTGCAATGCAGCTTTGTGTTATCATGATCTGATAACATCTAGAACAGCAGTTCCCATTTTTTTTTTCCAGTTAAGACCCCACTCACGAATGCATTATATTGTGTAACTCAAAATACCAGGTGTTACTATACAATGAAACCAAATTTCTTGTGAGGTCATGACCTGCTGGTAGCTGCCGCAACCCTTCTGTGGCTCCTTGCCCCCAGCCTGGTAACTGCTGATTTAGGGATAGATTTTGAAAGGATGGTGTGTTCTTTCCATACAATTATTAACGTGAGTGATGATGCATTTTTTTTTTCACCTTGACGTGCAATGGGATGTCATTAATTCTGCTACCAGGAAGAAAGGTGGAGTGGGGGGAAAAGTACTGACATGTTAAGCAATCAAATACACAATCAGTCATGGTAAGTAACCCACACAGAGGTATCTAGCTCCAGCTTTCCCAGTTTTCCATGGGAAACACGTCCCATTCACTCATTTCCAGCTGGGCTCTCCTGGAAGCAAAGGGAGAAGACCAGTTCACCAGAAATCTTGGTCTGCTGTGAGGGTTATGGTTGGTCAGCTTAAATCCAAACCTCACTCCTCTGTTCCTTACTGGGAAAATTCCTGTCTGATCATACTCTTTAGCTTGGAGACTCCAGAAAGAGACTGTGAACCTCTTGGTGCCTTCTCCATGTCATTGTCAGGATGAACTAACAGGTGTCCCTGACTTGTCTGCACAGTCAGGGGAATGACACAAATCTGTGAGCTGCCAAACTGGATAACTTAGTAGGACAAGACAACTCAGGAGCTCATTTTCCAGAAACTTTTCCATCAGTTTCATCATTGCTGAACGAAATCCTCTTAACAGCCCAAGCTCTGCTGCAGTCCCATGTTGCCCTTTGTCTGATTACACCTCATTACATTGCGTTGGTTTTTTCCCCTCTGTCCTGAATTAAAAATGAGACTGCAAGTCAAAATGCAATACATCTCCACACTTCATTTACCTTCATACTGTTGTCTTAAACATATATGTAAATATATTGCATGCACCCACACACAGTCAGGCAGTGTTTGTCCTAGTTATTAACATCAGGAATATATTCAGTCTGGGATTATAAATCTTGGAAATAATAGTGAGTTTTATTAAGGTCCTAATAGGATAATACTCCTTGCCAACGATCAAAACACTAAAAATCAATGTGGAAACCCTCAGGGCAAAATAAAAGCAAATATTCATCCCCCTTTTGAGTTGTTTTTGAGAGGAAGAGGTGAAGATCCTTAAGAAGGAGGCCAAAGTGTAACAGAAGCCAGGCAGGGACGACTGTCAAAACTTCAGTGTGATTTGCCAGACACCGTGTGCAAAGGGCAGACAACAACACATTTATTCTGTTGATGTTAGCAAATATAATCAAAAAAGAACAGAAGATCATGACAAGTGACACAAGGGATGAAAATGCTGGGGAGGAGAAAATCATGGGGTATTTAAGATGCCCGTGCTGTGCAGAATTGCTTTACAACTATTGTTACAAGGCTTGAAGGCTGTGAGTTAAGGTTATATCTGTGAGCTATTTCAGGTTATATCTGAAATTCAAAGCAAGACAAGCCTCTTTTCTAGCAAACTCTATGACAAAAAGAGAATTACCCTCTCAATTATCTGTTTGTCTTCTGGTGGAGCAGAATCAAACACAGCATCAAGACCTGGTTGTATAAGTAGCTAACACTATAAAAAAAATGCTTTGTAAAATAACAAGGGTGGGGTTTAATCATAATTTAATTCCACTGTGTCATAAAATTTTGAGGGTTTTTTAATGCATACATTTCTTGTTTTAGTCGTTTTACTCCTCTGATTGCTGTTGCTGTTAGTCTATTGTTTGTGAGTGGTTGGAACAGGAAAAGGGCAAAAGCCAGAGAAAACAAGTTACAGGGTGATTAGTAAGCTGACAGAATTTCATGTCTGCCTTGCTATTTTTTATAGCAATTTTGATTACAGACTCAATTCTTGGAAAGAATATGTCAGGACAAAAGCCAAAATTAATATAATTTAAAAGCTGAAGCTCAGACAGATGTGGCTCCAACAGTGGCACACAAGAAAGAGGAGAGACCTTCTCAGAAAGAAGAGTGAAAATGACAGGAGAACCACTGGTTCAAAGCTTACAGAGAAGGAAAAGGAGCAGTCTGGCATCCTGTCTGTGGATACAGAAAGGATAAGAGCAGAGACAAGCTATTTAATGGGATACAGGGCTGCTCACACCCCTGGCTAACACAGAGCAGAGGGCTTAGAAGCAGCTATTTTTGTAGTGCTTTGTAAAGAGGCAGGGCAGTTAACAATGAAGTCAGTGATGGCACATGCATAAGATGCTTTTGCTTGTCCCTACAGCCCAGTCCTGTAATTTTCTCTTTGTGTATCTAACTGCCAAAGTGCACCAAACTGGTGTCCATCAATCAGCCTGCATTCTGATGTCAAGAAGAGGCAATAAAGGGAGAGTGGAAATACCAACCTGCCATTAAGACTGGCGCTGGGACAAGAACAATAAGTGCATTGACAAGTTGTTTTATAGAACATGCTGCAAATTAATCCATTTCCTGTTTGACATGTTTATTTGTAGTACCTCTTCTTCAGTCAGGGCTGGAATGAAATTACTGTCTTGTGTCACGCAGTTTACTGCTGAGCTAGGATTGCTCACAAAACTGAAATGAAGGACCTCAAAATCTTCTACATGAAGAGAGATTTTAAAAGACTATGACTGTTTACTTTAAAAAGAACACAAATAAAAAAGCAATGACAATAAAATTCAAAATTACTGAATGATGCAGAAAAGGTAGATGGGGACCTTCTCCCAGTGAAATAATGATAGGGCATATTCACTTAATGTAACACGTGGCAAGCTGAAAACCTGCATTGTCTTCACAAGGACAGGTGTTGGAAGCGAGGGCACCGCAGGTGTGGCTCTGTGAAAAGATGCCAGAAGCTTCTGCCGTGTCCAACAGAGCCAGGATAGAAAACAATTCTTCCCACAGTGCATAACCTCACTATGGAACCAATTGCAGTATTGAACTGGTTGGGAAGCAGATATTGAACAGGATTAAAGAAGATATTAGTCACTAATTGAGATATCAAGAAACACTGGGGTGTACAGGGCTATTGAGTCTTTAATTATTAGAAGCTAGGATGATACCTAGCATGCAAAGATGGCTATTTCTGCATCTTCCTTCCCTACATGACCTCTTGGAGATGTACCCCTTCCTGAGTTTTGTTCTTTAGTGAGCAGCTCTGGTTCTTAATCACCTTGTTCAAAACAAGCAACTGGACTAGGTGGACATCACCCTTCTCTCAGTGGGACTTCCTCACAAGCTGTCTGACTACCAGCCAACCCTCTGGAAACCCAAACTGCCTCATTAGTGGGCAAATACATTGTTCTGTTGTGTACATGCCTTCAGTATTTCTGTTTATTTGAACTGGAGTACCAATTTACTTTCCATCAGCCAAATGGCTTTCTCCAGTACAGCATGCTATAAATGGTGAGCATGGCACAAATGGTAACTGAGGGGATTTATGCTCTTGAATTAGGGGTTAATTTTCAGGGACCTTGCTTTGTCAGGCTGGTTACTCTGCTGCCTTCTTCACACACATATGCTGATGAAATGCCTCTTCTGTTCTCCTCATACGCCTCTCCTGTGCAGACAATGACAAACTGAAAGTTGTCAATGTGTTTACAAAACTAACTTAACTTGCACTTGTGGCCTAAGAAAGGTTGGAATAAGAGTATTCTCAAGGTAAAGGCTGGGGTAGCAGTCTGTCATGCCAACTCCTTCAGCCCCCCCTCTCTCTCTCCCTTGTCAGGCTTATTAAAACCTGCTCTCTTTCTCAACAGAGGGAGAACTGGAGGCAGAATGGCTGCAAGATGTGGGCTTATCCACACTGATCTCAGGAGCTGAAGAGGAGGATGGACAAGCGCTGCTGTCCACTCTGACCAGAACTCAAGCTGCTGCTGTACAGAAGAGGTACAACACCTACACTCAGACCCTGAGGAAGAAGAACAAGCACACAGTCCGGGATGTGCGAGACATCTTTGGCACCAGTGACTCTTCTGTAAGTATCCTTGTGAATGTCTTTGGTCTTAAATTTTACGCAATTTGCAAGTAGCTCACCAGAGTTTCTGCCAGACAGGAACCCTTTCCTGCTAACAATGCACAGCCATTAGCAGTTTCTGACCCTAAGACCAGACTGTATACACAACATTTGAGAGGAAAGAAAGAAACCAAATACAATAGATAGAACTCAGTTTTGTAACTAACCTGTAACATAATGTTGTATCTGTTGCCAGCCTTCCTCCTGCAGCCTCCTATCAAGACTAACATATACTCCTTTATTTTTTGGAAATTGGTGAGTTACTCTTGGCAGCTGTTCAAGTTTTGATGGCTTCTGGGGATACGTGCTATTTACTCAGCAGTCTCAGTGGTGAAGTAAAACTGGTCTAATGAAGCAACTGGGGTTCAAATATGCATAAGCAATTAAACACCTGCCAGCATGACTGTAACTTGTACACTGGCAGTTACATTTCACTTACCTGGCAAACAAAAACCTATTAACTGTTCATTTGCTTCATAGCTTCAGAAACCAGCAGTACCTCTGGTGGTTTCATCCACTTTTCCCTGAGGACAGCTCTGAATGCACCAGTTCCTGTCACCACATGTTTTGATTCTGGTGAATGCAGTCAGCTGTGTGAGTTTAGTCCACTGTTCAAAGCAACATGCGTGACTTTACATTTATCGCTTATGATATCTTCAGTGGATTCCCCAATAAGCTCACAAGCTCACCTTTGGAATGAATATTAAAATTTTTGCCATTACAGAACTCTAAGAAACTATTTTTCATTATGGTATCGCTTTGTCCTTTCCTGTGTTTTCTACTTTCTCCTCAAGGTTTGATACTCTGGATTAATAAAAAAAAAAAAAAAGAAAAAAAGGGAAACAAAATTGTAGGTGCATAGTTATGTTAAGATTACAAAGATATGGTGTCCAGATAATTAAATTATTTTTCTCCAGATTAAGTATCTGAATTCTTTTGAACCTCTTGCACATATCCCACCAATACATACAGAAGAATCCAGTAGTTTCCTGTGGACAGGTTTTCTTTCATGAGAAAACATCAGGCATGTTTTCATGAACATTAAAAAGCTGCTGGTATTTCTAATTACCCTGATTCAAGTACCTGTAAACCTAAAGGTGTTTAATTTTTTTTTCAAAAACTTAAGTTTCCTAATAAATTTCAATAGGTAGAATAAACGTTGTATATTTTCTCTCAGATGGGCATACTATTGATCTATTTTTGACCTGCTTATTTTCCCCCTTCTCACTCACTAAAGTTTCTCAATTGGAAAAGGAATTTGGATTTTCAGAGCCATTGCCCTTCAAACCAGTGCTTTACCTCCTCCAAAATTCATTTCACTCACTAGTTCCGCATTGTGAAAGTCTGAAAGATAAGATCAAATAAATAATTAAGTCTTCTAATTCTTCTTCCCGAAAAAATACGCAGTTCTGCAGGTGCTTACCTAGATGTTAAGCACAGATGGACAAACACAACCGCAGCGCACCCCCGTGACCTCCCTAAGCCTGCAAGGCCCCAGCAATCGTAATTTTCCTATTCACCGGTGCTCCTATCTCTGCTGCTTGTTATGGGATTTAGAAAGTTTCTCCTAATTATCATCCCTCCGGGGGTAAACACACTTCAGGAGGGCTTGTGTCCCTGACCCAAGGGTTTCCCAAGTAGTCTTTCTGAGGGGGTCTCAGCAGTCCCTGGGGCTTTGCTGCCTCTTTGGGCACGGCCCTAGCGCTGCTGGTGAACCTTTGTGATCAATCAGCTTAGGGAAGAGAAGCACATTAAAAACAACACACCCAAAAGAAAAGAGTGACAGGGGATCGGCAAATCTTTTCAGTACAGATGCAGAAAAGAGGCTGGTACAGAGACTGCTTGAAATGACACAGAGTTTTGTTTTCCCATCCTGCCTTTTAGTTGGGAAGGGAAGTAAATGTGCTGCAAATAGCAAACCAGCTCTAATTGTTTCACATAATTCTATAATCCTCCCCTTTAGGAGGATGGATTTACACCCTCTTCCCACCAACCTAAGAATCGTAAGAGCCTAGAGGGATGGGTCACAGGATGGATTACTCTTTTCCTTGGCTAATGAGGAGAGAAAAGGTGATTAGCTCACTAGGGTCACCTGAGATGAGATTTAGGGGACCACTAAAGAGGCATCAATTAGTTGTCATCTGGAGTGGGGGAAGAAAAAGATAGATTTACCCTAGTGTTTTCTTTGTGCTCTGACAAAACCCTGCCTGCCAGATGTTTTGCTACTCCTGCCCAGTGGCCAGGCTCTGCGTGGGTCAACATAGACCAAAGGGTGCTTTTCCAGCCATCCTGCCTTGAGGTCCATGCCCTCATGTGCCATGATCCCTAGGGGCAAAATGCTGCTACCCCTGTGGGAGATCACCCTTCCTAGAGCCTTGGCAGATAGAGCAGCCTGTCCCCACCGAGGTGCTTCTGTTCTACTTCAGACAGCTCTACAGCCAGCAGACTCAACTGACAGCCCCACTACCGAGTTTTAGATTGGATGGTTTATTAATCACAGTGGCCTGATTTTCCTTACTGCTGGTACCCTGCTGCTTCCATCAGGAGCTATTGGCTCTGCTAGTGCCCAGAGCCTAGAAAAATCAACAGCGGAATACAAATAGGGGACACACATGCATTGATTCTGTTATTGGAGAGAGCAAATGAAGCACTGTGCTCATTAACAGCCCAAACCTGTATGCTGCAATTAACTAAAACTCCTGAAGAGTTTTTACAAGCATTTTACTTCAGCAATGCATGACAAAATCATATCCTAGTTAAAGACGAATCACTAACTAACCCAGAGCTATTTGCATGAAAAGGTGCTTATGATGGCAGTGCTTGGAAATATGAATATATTCAAAGCATGGGCAAATTGTATCCTGGCCAGGGCTGTAAGGTTATCCTCCTTTGCCTTTCTTTCCCTTAGCTGGAGGGCTGAAAATAAAATTTGGTCTCTTTGGTGCTGCAGTGATTTGGTTTTACATCTTCTACAATGAGTGTAGCTACTAAAGAACTGTCTACCTCATCTCCATCCTCTCCCTGCTCTTCTGATTTGCTCTTCCCGTTGGAAATTCCTGCCTATATCATAGCAGTAAACAGTGGGCTCATTTTCTGTGTGTCTAATGAATCACTTTCAGTCAGAAATCAAGATATGGGAAGCCTCACCTTTGCTGGAGCCCCAGGCAAATGAATAAAGCTGTCCCAGTTTATTTAAGGACACAATTTGACTCTTGGTCTTTCACATTCATTGAGAGAAGGTCTTCAAAAGTTCTTTAATTTTCTTTTATACTACAACATTATTCTGTATCTTTTAATTCATGCATTAAAAAGGTTTTATTCCCAGTCTTCCCTTCCTTTTTACATATTATCCCAAGATTAAAAAAAGTCAAGGTGGGGGGAAGGAAGACATTTTCACAAAAGAGACATAGATTGGGTTCCTTTATACACTCTCACTGTGGAGGCCAGGAAATGGGACTGGGAATATGACATTTTTAGGTACCCCAGTTATTGTGCACAGTTCACATTATTCAATTGCTCCAGGCTAGAGCAGGCTGCTGCCAGCCCTGCTGGGTGCCAGGCAGAGGTGTGCAGGCCACTCCATCTTCCACATCCATGTCTGCCAGCTCTGCCCTGCTTATCAGAACTGGGTTACTGCAGGTGCTTCACGATTCATTTCACCCCTGTAACAAGGCTGGAAGTGTTTTTTTCTTAATAAACTTGACTGACTGTAAATCTGTTCTGAGTACTATTCACAGGGTCAGACATTTTGAGCACTGAAAGTAGATGAGCCAGTTGCTAATGTTTACCATTAATTTCTCCATCTGGATCTTAAGCAGAAGCATAACTACTTTTATGTTTGATTTTCCCAAATTACTGAGGCAAGTTTAGCCATCCTCTCCATTTCTATACTCCCACCTGAAATTTATAGTGCTTTTTTATGTCCAGAAGCTTTTTGTGTAAATGCTGTGGGATTTTATCATAAAAACATCCAGTTCTCTATTCTAAAAAATCAATGGTCCTTACCGTCTTCTGGCAAAGGAGGTCCATGTGACTCAAATCCTGTTTGCTATCAAGTTCACAAGCCATTGAATGGACTCTCTCAGGAGAAATTTTGTACCTGTTACATTTTGACTTTGTTACCTGAATAGCTCAGGGCATATATTGAATAAAACAACTGCAACATTATTTCAGGCTTCCAATTGGAAGAGCTGTCTGTCTTTTAAATATCTGACATTTTTTAGCAGCCTGAATGCTCCACATATTGACCACAACCGGGGAAAACAGAATTTCTGTCCCCAGGCAATGCTACTTGTTGATAAACAGCTAACTTAGCAATTTAAAGAGCAATTTAAAGAGGTATTGAGGACTCATGGGGGCCCAGAGCTGCAGGTTCAGCTGGAAAACTGGGTCTGCTCCATCATGCTCAGGGTGGGTGAGACACCAGGTTTGAAAAAGGCTGGGCACTTCAGGGGCTCCCACAAGGATGCAAATAACAGCAGAAAATATAAGACAGGTTTGGAGCATTGTAGTTTTTTTCACTGAGTAAACTTCAGAGCATTTTTAAAATTCCTGACCTTGTTTTGTTTGGTGTTTTTTTACTCAAGAACAAATAGTTGAGCTGCTACTGCCTGTGGAAAAAAACACTCAGCTTTGTCTTTATGAGCCACAAAACTGCTGAGGACAAGGCCAAAACTGTACTGCTAAGAGGAGGTGACATTTCTTGAAAGTCACCTCCTGGGCTGCCAAGCCACTTCTCTGCAGTGCAGAATGATTCCTGGAGTGAAAAGAAAAGAATTTGACTATAGAAAATGTTTATTTGTTCCCTCTTTTTTTTTTTTTTTTGTCATTCACTGATAAAAATTTTAGTGTACAACCTATGGGAAGACATCCATCCATTAATAACTTTCTGGTGCCCAAATCACAAGAAGTAGCAGACAGACTGATTTCTGACAAGTCCCGGGGAATACTGGTACTCAACATGTGCCAGAGAGTCTTCAAAAGGATTTGTGGTCAAAATAATTAAAGCCAGAATGAATTACAATTTGAGGAGAACCTTTCGGTTAGTCTAATTCTGTACAACAATTTACTTAGCTAATTTCGGTCATTTTATAGGACAGGACTCATTAGGTACAGCAAGCTGCAATATTACTAACCTCCACATGGTCCAAATCTGTGCAGTCTGGGGAAGACTGATTCTCAGGCTTAGCCATGAAAATTATGCACTGAAGAATCACAACAGGTTTGTTTAATCTTGACAAAAGAGTGTAAGCTGAGAATGATACACCGTTGCTTGAACTGTAGCACTTTCTGTCCTTAGACGTTTACCTTCACTGCAGTCTGATCATTTTTCCTTGCCTATCAGCCCACATTTGAGACAGTTCCAGTGTCACCCGTATCTTCTAATGGTATCCAGCTCCCTGGGCAGAAGCCAGTTTGGAAATCAGTTAGCTGTGAGTATGACAACATGTAACCAGTGTTCACTTCCTCCTAATAAAATGACAGACAGAAAGACCCTTTTGTGGTTCAGAGGTTAGTCCCCTCTTTCATGTTGGGGCAGTGCTGCATGTATTTCCTTAAAATCATTGTCACCTTATTGTCATGCAGGAACCAAAGTTTCCCACTAAAGACCAGTGTTGTACAGACACAGACTGCTGCCCTTGATGGATCAGCATCTAAAAGATGCTGATCATTGCAAATCTGGGAATGTAAAAATAATCTGTAAACAATATGGTGCAGAATTTGTCCAAAATACGTCATCAGTATATTTTCTTGTTGCAAATCAAAAGAAAGAGGCATATTTCCTTCACATTTCTTCTCCAATACTGCAGAAACTGTAGTATTAGAAATGTATGGTTTTCCTGGTTCTGCCCTATTGTTCTGATCTATAAATGGTCTTGACACTTAAATGCTTTGCCCTGACAGTGATTGGCAGTGCTAATGAAAGTAATAGCTCTTCTGCAGTGTCTGGATAATTGTCAGCAATCTTCCATGAGAATGTCCACCTTTTAGTTTGAAAGTTCTTCCCATCACCATTGTTCACAGCTTAACTAAAGGGATATCAATACCCAAATTTCTAAACTCTTCCCTTGGATATTTATCTCTGGATACAGTGCCACAGGCATTTTCCTTGGTGGCAAAAGCTTCTCTGCTGATGCTTGTGGTCTGCAAGCAGTTTTACTGAGACAAATGGGGAGCCAAACGCCCAGGGGTACAACGGGCAGTCTGTGGTTCCAGGTCCAAGGGTGGAAAGAAAGATGGAAAACATCTTAAATGGTTTGGACTTTAGACAGCAACTAAAACCACAGTACAGAAACCAGGAGCCACTTAATAACACACTTTAATTTTTTCATATCAGACTTGTAAAAGAAATGGTGTTGCAAAAAAGTCCCTGTAACTGTAATTGCAATGATTCCAAGAACATGGGGCATGCACAGGTTTATAAGACATGTAATGTTTTTTAATTCACTTCCTGATTGCCATGGCTTTTGAATGCTCTTGTTTCATGTTAGTAAATTCTTCTCTGCAGTCCTGGGGGCTGAAATTTTGCTTCACATTCAATTAAATTTATTATTCCATCCCAACTGGGTTTAGGAGCTGAACCTTACAGGAAAACTAAAAATTGACCTGAGATGCTAGACATCCATCAGGAAAGCTGGCAACCCTGGAACTCATGTATATTATAGCGCTTTGGTCTCCATGACAATAGCATATTTCTGGACTTGATTGTACTGATTTCAAAAATTTTCCTTTGACATTCAGTAATTTAAGGAGGTGACTAAATTTTAGAGAAGAGCAATAAGTCATTTCACAATATCTAGTAGAAATGCCAGTAGATTTAGCGTTTTTTCAAACTGGAATATTGTACATTTTGTCCTGTTTTGGTGCTACACACCTAAACTATCAACAATAAGAAATATGTGTATGTGACCACATAAAATATATGCACAATGTCTTGTGATTGTAAATAAGTCATCAGTAACCTGAGAAGCTATGTCAACACCATTTTTCTGTCAGGATCTTTTGTTTTTAATTGTTCATTTGACAAGTGCCACCACAGTTTGCTGGCCTGGGTAGACAAGGATGGAGTATAAAAACTTGGTAATTCCTGATAAACAGGAAGTTCCAGCTTGACTATCTTTCTCACAGAAAGCAACAAGTTAAATAATCTAAAATGAAAATGGGGATTTTATTTTAAGGGGTTATTTCCTCGAGACAAAACAGGAACATGCTGTGGTTTGCACTGAAATTTTTCTTTGAAGCACTTCCCTTATGACTTTCTCAAGAATTTTGTCATCTTGGTTTGCTTTTTAATGTCTCTGTACTAAATGCAAGCATCTATTCATCACTCACATACAATTTCCCTTACTTTCAGCTAAGAGCTGTCTAGACTGTGGAATAGATAAAGGCAGCCCATCCATAACAGAAGAGCTCTCCTATGAGGTCTCTTTCTCAGAATCCATTACGGTCCTTCCAAAAACCCAAGAGTGGCCGAAAAACCAGAGGTTCAAAAAGGAAGACTCAGCTTTGCCAGTAAGTTTCTTCTCCATGTATTTCCTCAATTGTTTTCCTTAACACAGCAATTTCCTGCTTCATCTCCCCAGCACACTGGAGTCTGTTAAGATACACGATCTGCCCTTTGCAGCGTGTGCTTTGTAGAGCCTTCTCACCATGCCTGCCTGCTGCCTGTGATTGATTCCCAGGGAGGCACCAAAGTTAATATGGATATCCAAGTCAGGTTTTCACTTGTACCCATCATGAACATGTGCACCCAGATGAGTATGTGTAACTCAGTCCACAAATACTGCATCGTCTGTCATTTTTTCAAACAGAAATAAAAACTGCTTACTGGCATTAAAACTAACAATCATTTTCATTACTGGTCTGCTTTCCTACTTTTTTCCCCCGCAGATTATCTGCCTTTCATAACACATGGATTTAAAATTGCTTTGCAGATGGAGGGAGGAAAGCAAACCTTAGTCCTGCAGCAGTACTCACTGTCTCCAGACGGTACTGAGTGCAATCACACTGTAGGAGATACTACATGAATTGTTCAGGAAAAGTTTGCTGTATCATCCAACCACACATACACTGAGCAGTTGTGTCATTATCTGGAATTATTTAATGAAGTCTTGGAAGTCAATTTTCTGCTTCCATCAGCCCTCACAACTTCCATCACTGAAAACTGGAGGATTAATTTAGTCTTTCCAATACCACCTCTTTAGCGACATGTATAAAATGGATGTGAATTTTTTGGAAGAATTTCCTGAATGCTGTGATATCCTGAGGTCCCAAAGTAATCCGAAATTGTTACAACCCACACAGACATTGAATTACCTGAGAATTATTCAGTTGTCCAGATCAGATTACACCAAGGGAGAGGAAGCTGAGATGCAGAAGTAAACTTCCATGTTGTATGATAAGACACCAAGAAAATTACATAACTTGTGTGAAATCCCTGTACCTTTTTTGTGTCTTTGGTTGGTTGGATTCTTTTTTTGCGGCGATAACTTGGTGTCCTGTGGAGAGTAAGGGTATCTCTGCACTCGTCATGATTTTGGTGTTTACTAAAACATGTGCACACTCACAAATTGTTCTCTGCAACAGCTCAGACAATTCCCAGTTGACAGAGCAAGGAAACTGATGACAAAGAGGGAGAAGAATATCCCACAGTGAATATCATGGATCTGTGGATTCATAATTGATAAGTTTTAGAAAACGTCAGTATTGTGCTGGAGTTGAACTGCTCTGCATGCAGGGCATAATTTTGTGAGCTCAGAAGACCACACAAGAAACATGCCAGCTCATTGCAGAGACCTTCTGAATAAAGTCAACAATCATAGTTGTTGATGTTGGCTTTTCCCTTACTTCATCTGCTGCCACTTGTGGTATTTGGTTTTTTCCCATAATGGCTCAGACCATCACGGGCCTCAGCAGAATAATCACTTCTCGCTCTGTTACACCGAGCAACCAGTCACTTACACTTGGAAGGTCTGCCCCTCCTTCCCCATGGTAGGACAAGAGGGCTACACTGGAAGCTGTGCAACATCACACTTTTTCCAGGGAGGCTCTGAAAACTTAGGCAACTTCATTGATAGTGTGTACAGAGTTGCACAGAGAGATATTATATGTCACAAAATAGCGTGTCCCCTACGTGCAGGGAGCCCCCTGACTCCTAGAAGAATCAACTGGACATCCCCAGGAGCGTAGGGATTTCCCCAGCATATATGTGACTTATCCAGTGTGGGACCATGATCCATGTGACTTAGCTGAAGATACTGCAGAACTACAAGTCTGAGTACGCTGCATAGTTCCACATAGAAACAACATTGCAAAATATCAGATGTGGTCCTTAGCCAAAATGTTAGTAATCTAATTTCAGGATAGCACAGCCTCCTTCAGACCTGCATACTACACCACTGTAAGAAAAACCACTGGAAAATTGTGACATAAGTCAGAAGAATGATGGCCAGCCCTAAAACTTGTATTAACCACAGCATCACGTCATAGTGACCCTAAGAGTCAAACAGCCACTGTGGAAAATCTTTGTAGCACCCTTTTCAATCAGTTTTGCAGTGCTTGGAATTTTTTTCTCTTTCCCTTCCGAAAATATATCTATACAATCTGATTTTTTTCCTTTTTTTCAAGGTGATTTATTACATTTTGACTACTTTTGCATTTCTTGCATCACTGGAACTAAAATGTGTAGATATTCTATAGTATTTTATGCATCTTCGGAAGGCTGTCCCCCATGCAGATTTTGTTACATGAAGTCTCAGAATACGGGTAACAGTGCAATTGCTGCATTCTAAGGAGTGAATATTCTGGACTAAAAGCCCCCCAGGCAGCATGTAAATGAGTTTTTCCATTCCCTACACTCTTTCTCCCCCAATTATTATTAGCCCCTATTGAAAAAACATGTGCAATGTAGTGTAGGAAGTCCTGAACTGCATGATCTAGATGTCCATTGTACTCTCTTCCTTTTGAAATCTGTTGTAAGTTTAATTTTTGGTTTGGTTTAGTTTAGGGTTTTGTTGTTGTTGTTGTTTACCTTTTTCTTAAACAGTTTGACTGGCTTAATTTAAAAATGGGTTAAATATTCTGAGTTCAAACTTGTTAAAAAAAATGAAGGACTGAGCTGAAGCTCCAGAAGCAAAACGTTACTAGAGGCTGGGTTTCCACTCAGCTACCTAAAGGGAAGAGATGATTTGTGATACTATTTATTTATACCGCTGACTAAAAGTTCCTGGTTTAAATTACAATAAATTAAAAAACCATCAATATCAAAGATCCACAGTTCTTTGAAAGGCGTGTTTTTTACTATGACTTTGTTATTATGTCTAACAATTGTGTCAGAAGCTGATGGGTGTTTGTTCTTTTTGACATTTGTACAAATGCATCTGTCATGACACAACATTCCTGGCTCTGCTCCATGACGCTGCAGTTTCTAAAATATGTAGACATCTTCACATGGCCTCAAATTACTCAGTATCAGTTCAAGTCAGAACTCAGTTCAGTTCAAGTCTTCTCGAATAAATTATTTCTTAGCTGCTGGGAGCCCTGTTTCTAAGCCTAAATGCTTCTTGAGTAATAAAAAATACCACTAAGTTGTCAGGTTGGCTTCTGGACTAAGCAATTTTGCTTCTGGGCTTTTCTTCAGATCTTTAGTTTGAACTCCCCTGTAAGACCTCATAAATTAATAGCGTTATGCAAAGCAGGCATGGATATGTTACACACACCAATTGATATGCAACCATATCCGCGATTAACCGTGTCAGCAACTTCAACAGCATTCAAAGACATTTTGGGGAAGGCAGAAGCAGAACAAAATGGTACATTCTGCTGAAATTGGGAAAAAAGTTTAAAATAAGACGTAACTCATTTGTCCCATCAGGAGTACAGGCCCTGAGGTGCTCCAGCACCACTTCCCAGTCACACTGCAAGGGAGCATGGTGAGCAAGAATCTCAGTTTTGCGTTCAGGTGGATGCAAGCTATGTCACCATACCAGGCCAATCTACAGGGCTATCATTTGTCTCTTCGTTGTTATCCATCTACCCTAACATGACTTCCAGTCACATACGGGCACCTCTTTTGAAACAAAACTTCATTTCGTGTGATTTTTGTGCAAATAAAGATGCGACCCATCTCTGCCGTAGAAATTCATTGTTCGGAAGAGCCGGTTTGGACTGACAGAGGTTGGGGACCTCTCTGCTGAGGACATGAAGAAGATCCACTACCTCTCCCTGATTGAGCTCACGGCCTTCTACGACGCGCTGGGCGTGGAACTGAAGAGGAACCGTGTGGAGAGGGTGCGGGGACGAGGTACCGTGTGGGGCATCCCCTTTGCAGTCACCTTCATGTCAATCTGCTTTGAAAGAAGATGCTTACGAGGCTGTGCTTTCTGGTTTTCACGTTTCTTGTTATTGTTCTTAAGAGAATGGTCTTTTCGGAGTCCCTCTCACCGTACTGCTGGAGAATGATCAAAAGAAGGTTCCTGGAATAAAAGTGCCCCTTATCTTCCAAAAAGTGAGTATTATCTGGCCTGCTCGGTCACTCACTAATATTTGCTTTTCCACCATTTGCATTGACACTCAAAAGTGTCATCAAGGGAAGATGCAAGGCTTTACAGACTGGCAGGTGTCTACAGACTGTTTGGCTGAATATTGTGGTTTGAAAACTTTGTGACAAGGAGAGAAAATTTGCTTCTTTCTTTTTGGTGTTTTATTTGTGGTGGGAACCCTTTGTGATTTTTGTAATTCTGTGATACCACACAGGAAATTTGGGAAACAAATGTCTTTCTGTTTCCCTTTTTCATTAAATCAGAGAGCCATGCAAAATCATGTGTGTGCAGAAGTGGCTGACATGAGTTGTCTCAGGAGTTTTACTTGCACATTAATCCAAACCATAGGTATTACTTAGCTACTGTTTCCAGAATGGAAGGGGTATCTTCTCACTGAGGTTTGTGTGGCAAGACAAGGGTATTTATAGCAGACATTTGGCCGTAGGGATGCCCAGTGGATGCCTTGGAGGCAGGTACACAGACACTGTACTCGTTCAATTGCACAGATTTGCATGGACTCAAAACTGCAACAGATTTCCCTGTAAATACTGACAAAAGGAGAAGTGTCAGGGGAAATACTGACACAACCTGAATATTTACATGACTTTGCAATCAGCTCCACTGCTCCCCTGTCAAGGAACTGATGCCTTGAAGTGGCTACCTTCAAGAAAACAGAGGTTAGATAAGAGAATAAAACCAGGTATTTATTTAGGGCCCTTCAATAGGTACACCTGGGGAGTGAAAAGCCTCTGAGGGGCTCCACCCAAGATGGACCTTGGATCACGTGTTTTTCACACTTTTGTGAGTTTGGTCCACTTGCATATCTGGGTTAATTCTCCAATTAGAATTTCAGGCTATGAAGTAACTACCCCATGTCCCGTCCCCCCCACCCCCATTCAGAGGCTTCAGTTTGCATATTTCAGGGCCTGGGACAACAAGGTGTCCTTGAAGTGCAAACCTAGAGAGGGTTTGTTAACCCTCTGGTTTGTCTAACCAGAATGAGAGAACAGGCTGTATGAAGTTTCAGAGTTACACACTCAGCAGTACAGGATTTGAAAAATATAAAAGTTAAAACCTAAGGCATCAATACCATGGGAAATTAGAAGGATCCAGGTTAGGGCAGGAAGCAGACCTTGTGGTGAAAATTCAGAGCTGTATGTTAAATGCTGATAAATTATTTTTTTCCTCAATGTTCAAAATTACCAAAACTTTTTTTAATAACAAATTAGAGTGGAAACTTTATTCCTCTGTTCACAGAAATTTCAAAATAAAATGCCCTGGGATCATTTTATAATCTGAGTTCTCAGTTCCAAAAAACCTACGTTATCTATAGGCCTTTCCATTGTGCTCTTGGGGCACACTTAAACATTTCTCAGAGGTTATTTTTCCTTCAAAACACCATTGTTTTTAGGTATATCTGCTCTTTTATTAATACATATATGTGTTAATTGTTCTACAGCAGTACCAGCTCTCGAGTCAAGGACAGAGGGGCCTATTGCATTAGCAGTTTTCTACCCTCTGAATCCGTCTTACTTCAGGGTCAGGAATAAGGAGAACAAATTAGGCAAGTTTATTTACAAAAGCTGGCTTGTTTTCCTTAACAGATTCCATAGAAACGCATCTTTTTCAGATTAGTTTCAAGGATGCCTGGATTGAAAAAAGTCAACAGTATTCTTAAGTGTTTCTGAATATTTTCTTCTGTTTTATTGTCTCTTCTTTCAGCTACTGCTCAAGCTTGAGGAAACAGGTTTGGAAACTGAAGGAATTCTACGAGTTCCTGGATCTGCCTCCAGAGTCAAGGTATACACTCAAGCCAGTTTTCCATCTTCTGGACCACAGATTCCATGTAAAATAACACAGCATTCACACAGATTCAGACTGCACATAAATACTGATCTGTATTGTTCAGCATTCCTACTCCTGCCAGTGAAAGGTCAGATTAGTTCCTGGGAACCAATAAATCACAGAACATTTGGTCTATTGCTTTGCTTTAGTTAATGTTCTATATAAAGCACAGACTTGATGTTGAATGCAATTTTTCCCCACAAAACTTTGAGACATCCTTTCAGTTTATCTCTGTCAACCAAAACTACTGTGATCTTATCTCTGTTTTAATTTATTTCAGAAATTCAGAGTTGCTAAACTGAGTGAATATCAGATAAAGATCTTATTCTATGTCATTTTAACTTCTGTGTCATTTTATTTTTCATTTATCGTCTGTGATCTTGCAATTTCATGTTCCAAGTGAGAGAAATTTGGCCTCTGTTCACTGCTGGCAGCCTGAAGTACAGCATTTTCACAGGCTATTTGTGGGCTATGAACACAGGATAATTGGAACCCAATAACCTGACACTGTGGGCCAGTAATACTTGCAATTGTTTCTCCAGACCAACTTGATTCCGGGAGCTGGAGGAGGCAAATTAGAAAAACAAGGCTTTTTTTTTGTTTGTTAGGGTTTTTTTCTGGGCTTAGTAGTCTCTACCTCTTTCCCAGATTTTTGCTTTTTTTTTTTCTAGGCTTTTTTGATCTGGTCTAAGCAACACCTTAGAGTGCATCCTACTCCTACTTTCTCATCCTTACGAAAGCTGCTCTTGCATTCTGAGGCGGGAAGTCTCAGCATTGTAGCAGCCACACAAATGTTGGGGATTGCTAAACACTGGTGGGCTAGGGATCATAAAAATGGCTGAATAAGAAAAAGCCGCATTATGTGAAACACACCAAAGACAGGCAGCAGCATTCCAGCTCCTTTGACTCTGTGCATTGATAAAAGTACCCAGGGCCTTGAAAAGTGTCACATATTGCAGAAGGGAGCTCCTAACCTGCCCTGTACTTTTCACCTTCCTCATTTTTTCATACAAATGCTTAAATCTTATTTCACACAATCTCAAATTTTTCCAGCCTCTCCACTGAGATTACACAGCCGGGCTGTGCTCTAATTCAATTATTTTCATATTCTTTGCATACACTGTACTGTGTCTTGTTCACTTCTTTTTCACAACCTGTACCCTGGGAGTGCTATGAGATACGACTTTATATGCAACTCTCCTACACTAGGTGGTAAGTTAAACTGCCCATATGAAAGTTTTAAATTATCTGAGTTTTGATTTCATTTAGGACTGTCCAACAAGCCAATGAGAAAGACAGAGACTTTTTCAAAACAGATCCAGATTTCATCCCTCAAAAGCCTTCATACATTATCATGACATTAGGACTTGAGGGCATTCCAACTTTATTTCAGTCTCGTTTGGAGAAAGAAAAGGCATATGGAAATGATTAAAGGTTACTCTTACATAAAACAAAGAATAGAAGGCATGAATACAAGTTTTCCTCTGTAACAAAAGCTCCAGTGAACCAAAACTGTATGATTTGTCTAGTGAAGGACCAGTCATGTTAAAAAAAATCGCAACACATATTTTAAAAGTATTAGATGCGTGCATATATACATGTATGCGAGGCAGGGGAGGGAGGGAATTGAGTGTGTAAAATATATGCTTACCTGTGTGGAGATATATGAAAGTATAGATATATATATATATAGATATAGATATATATGTATATATAATGTTTTTGTTTCCAAAATCCTGCTTTCTATTTTTGTGGCTTTTTCCCAGTTCTCAGCAGAAAAATGTGGAGTAGAATTCTGTCCTCTTGTGCTTTTGATGAGGTGAGGATTTCTGTTCCACATTTCCAGTCAGTTACAGAAGAGAATTTAATCTAGGTGTTTGTAACAATTATTTGCAAAAGATTTGAATACAGAGGAAGCTGAGATAGCCCAGATTAAAACCAGTAAAATGTGCTAGTAAAAATGAGACTGTAACATTATGTGCCAAATCCTGAATGACTTTCCTACTTCCATTTGTGCAACCATTCCACTTCGTTATGTGTGACTGTACTTGATATGTAATTTCCTTCCATTCATGTGAGACATGGCAAACAGAATTCCTTTTTTAAAGCTTTTCTGCCTGAGTGGACTGAACCTTTTGCATAATATTAAAGTACATCTGACACAATCAAGTTCTGAAGCTGAATATTTGCTACAGATATATTTTGTCATAAATGGTCTTCTAAAAAGCAGCAGCAAACTTCCTATGGATAAGACAGTGTTTGGCCTGTAATAATTGTGAAAACTGCATTATTTATGGATATCCTCATATTACAATACTGGTCTTCAATCTTTTTAACTTAACAATTTTTGAGGAGCTTGCATTTTTTGAACAGTGATCTGGGTTTGAAGCCAGATTTTCTTCCTACTAGGAATCCTGCTGAGTACTTCCCATTCACACACGTGTGTTGAACACTGGTTAGTGACTCTGGGGGAGCTAAACAGACCTCTCTTATGGAGCAAGATGCTGCCCTTGGAGAACAAGGGGATTAAACAGGAACCCAAAATGGTATCATCATGAGTTCTATCTTAAACCTCTCCTGTGTCTTTAGAGGTTTTGGGGGTTTTTTACCCATTAAGATTTTTCTGACAGCAATGGTATTGCAGCTTTTTTTTTCTACAATTTGACCAAATCAAACTGTAATTATCCTAACAAAAAACTTTCTTTTAAAGGTGGGAAGACCTGAATTTTAAGCCATTTGCTCGAGGCCCATGGATTCAGGCTATCTAGCAAGTTCACTGGCAGTGAGGAAGAAACACCACTCCTTTGTGACTTAATGGTCAAAACATCTGGAGAGTGTTTTAAACAAAGAGAACAGCTGTGTTAACTGAGTTTTCTGCTTCTAGTTCTAAGACATTGCACAAAATTGCCTTCCTTTATGATGGTTCAAATTGTTCACTGGCAGAAATCTAGATATAGCAAACGAAATTTAGCCTGGGTTGCCAAATATCTGCAGGAACTGGTTTTGTTAACCTGCTCTGAACTCCACATGGCTGTACCGAGGCTGTCACTGGTTTAGGGCTGCTTTAGTTCAAGTGCTGTACAAACCTGCCTGCTGCTTGTAATGGATTCCTGAAGTGATCACAAACTGCTGGATCAGCAGCAATGATTAAAGGCCAAACGTTTCTTTTATCTTTCAGAATCTCCATCAAGAGCTTGAGGCAAAATTTTATGAAGACACTTTTGACTGGGACCAAGTACGAAATAACGATGCAGCAGGACTGCTTAAGATGTTTATAAGAGAACTCCCAAGCCCACTCTTCACAGTAGAATATCTGCCTGCATTCATCACACTAGTAGAAAGTATGTGGAAATTGCATTAATATGGACTATAATATGATAAAATGTATGAGTAGATGCTAGACTTTTTCTCTTACTCTGAAGTATGTAGAGAAAAATCATGTAATTGTTTTTTCTCTCTGTGAAGTAGAGAGAAAAACGGGCCCAGTAGTTTGCCTAAACATTTTAATTTTCTGCAAGATTTTGTTTTCAAATGAGAAAAGGTGTCTCCATTTAGCTAATATCATAGGCTTGTTGTGTAACACAGCTGTTTAATGTAAAATTTGAAACCTGTAAGTAAACAATGACTGAGCAATGACTTTCATATTAGACTCTGATTCACATTAACTGTAGGTTTCACAAATGAAAACAAGGTAAACTCAAATCCCTGTCCTTTATCTACTGGATCTACTGGACCTATTTTATTTCTGTTAAGGTTTATGTTGAGGTCAGACCATTGGTACAGAGATATGTGTGAGCACAGAAAGGTTCAGGCAGCTGGGCTTTGTTTTCAGTGTACATACACCCTCTCAATCTCAGTACACTTTGTTCATTTCTCTTCCAGGAAGAATGCAGTTGTACCTTACCATACCTATGACTTCACTGTAAAGTCACTTGAGCTAGGACAGACTGTCTCAGGATGGTGAATTTATTAGCAAATTGGTACAGAAAATGGAGGATCTTTACATAAGGTTACAGTAATGCTTTCAGTGCCCCCATGAGCAGTTTTAAGGGCAGGAGGAGGTGACCTCTTCCCATAAACTTCACATACCTGAGTGTGTGCCTTGTGAGCAATGGCTCAGCAGTTTGGAGAAGACTGAACAGGAGGTGTCTGTGCAGAACAAAGTGACTTCATTCCCTACAATAAGTACACAGATATCTAAGAGAAACTAGCTGAAAACTCAGAGAAACTAGCTAATTCTGGATTGTTACTATACAGACAGAATTTGATAGAGCTTTGTGTCCCCTTGTGACAAATATCCAAGATGATGAGGAAAAACCCATTCATTAAGGTGATTTTATGTTTGGGTAAAAGTGTATGGTTAATCAGCACTTAAGCATGCTGGTCTCAACTAGGCACTAGTTGATATTTCTAGAACTGCTGACACACAAGGTTTTTAGAACAAACCAATTGCAATTGGGATTTCAAAAATATTAAATATTCATGTCCTTAGAAATCTCCAAGATCAAGTTACAACTACAAGCTTTGCATCTGTTGATCATGCTGATGCCTGAAGCCAACAGAGACACAGCCAAGGTAAGTTCTTCATTTGCTATCACCTGCCATCTGTGGTGCTTTTGACTTTTAAATGAGAGACTGATTTTTTTCAAATGCTGCACCGGGAAAGTATTCATCTGTGATGATTTCCTTGAAAAGATGTTCAAATTCCCTGGCTGTCATTTCTTTTACAAGCATCTAACAAATAGTTTCTGGGGCTATCCAACTGCTTGATCTCAGGCATCATTTCTTATGGAGCACTCATTTCAAAGAGGTAAATTTCTCGCTCTCCTTGTGCTGCCCCAGCCCCCTTTCTGGGCAGTGCAGCATGAGAAGCTAAAGATTACACTTGACTAAGTGTAAACACTGCTTAGCAACAGCTAAAACATCAGTGTGCTATCAACATTATTCTTATCCTAAATCCAAAACACAGCCTTTACCGGATACTAGGAAGAAAATTAACTCTATCCCAGCTGAAACCAGAACAATGTTGCAGAAAGACCCATTGGTAGACCCCAGCTCTCACTGTAGCTGCAGTCTATGCTATTCAGTCATTCAAGCAAAATTCTGAATAAACTATCCAAAAGGGAAAAAATTAATTCCCTTTGACTCTGCCAAGCATGTGCAGAAATAACATCAATGAGCAACCACTTAGCTCTTCTTGCTTTTGTTATACCAGAATAAAAGTTTGGGGGTTACTGGCAGAAATTCTTTGGGTTGTATTACGTGTGGGACTGGTGCACATTTGAAGACAGGCTAATCACCTCAGTGACTGTGATATGAAAGACAATGGCCAGATACATCAAAATGGACACTTGGTAATCTAAGAAAAAAGTAACAATTCCCTTGCAATACGTGTACATCTTACCTCTACTAAAGGATTCAGAGCCTTAGTGTAGACACTGTATTTGCCTTATGAATGTAGTGTTATGCTCTAAGTGATAGATAATTTTTTAATGTGAATTTTGATAACATTAACTATTCCTCTGTGATTGGCACAGGTTGTTGTACCAACAAATGATAGATTAATCCAAACACAGTGAAAAAACCACTAAATTTCACCTCCAAGTGCGAATATAGCAGCCAGACATGTGCATTTGAAAACGGTGAATTTCAGAAGTAAATTATTTCCTGAGACTAAACAAGAATTGGTTTTTTTCCAGGCCTTTCTTCAGTTCTTGAAGAAGGTGGTTGCTAATGAGGGGAAAAACAAGATGAATTTGTGGAATGTGTCAATGATTGTTGCACCAAACCTCTTCATCTACAAAGGGAAACGTGCAAACCAGCAAGAAATGCAAGCAGCCGCCACCACCGCACACATTGTGCGGCTTTTAATCCGGTACCAGGACATCCTGTGGACAGTGAGTAGTGCTGGTTCCCCCTTTATGGTTCCCTTACAGTGCAGTACTTTGTTAAATGCAGGAGACCTGCAGAAATCAGAATAAACTGACCTTTCCAGGAGAAACAGTTTCTTTGGAAACTGAATGGAGTTTCTGGAATGAGACACTCTGACAGGTATTTCTGGATTTAGAGTTGCCTCACTTACCTAAGACATCTATTTTAGCATCAATTGCCCTCTGGAAGTACCTGTTTCACACTATTGTTTATACAGAGTAATGCATAGAAGAATGATTTAATCTGGATGTGTAGGTGATATGTCTAAACTTGAATGAGATTAAATGTCTGTTTGAAGTCTAGCCCACAGTAATATGGGCCAAAAGTGTGTATTACCTGTTGGGCTTCTGAAGGTTGACATGAAGATACTGACAGTCTCAATGTTTCCTCATAACAGAGGGAGGGTAATATGGGGATTGCAGAGACTACCCTCTAATAAAGTTCCTGCAGCTGCAAATATCACTATCAAGTTTCATATGGTATGAAAGATGATCTACAGTTTCACCAAAGGAATAAGTCTAGGTTGTTAGAGGAAGCTACTGATGGCATGTATCTTCTAGGAATAAACAGAGTTTCTGCTGCCTAAAACATTGGTGCCTTTCTAAAGACCCAACACGTTGGGGGAAAATTACTATATATTCTCAGCTCTGGTTTCCTCCCTTTAGGTCCCATCCTTCCTGATTTTCCAAGTGAGAAAAATGAATGAGGCAGCAATGAACAACAGCAAGAGACAGCTGATGTTTGACAAAGGAGTGAGAAAACTTCTGAGGAGAAAGACGATGGAACGGGAGAGACCTGAAAGACCAGAGGTGTGACAAAAAGATACAGTTTTCAAGGGCAGCTTCAAACAGCCTCCCTCCTTTATTTCATGAAAGATTTGGGGTGTGGGGAGGAAATTTTACCTTGGAGGAGAGTTTCCTTGTAAGGTGTGCCTCCCAGTCCAACACCCTGATGAGACAAAGCTTTAGGAATTGATTGAGAAAAGGTGAGGAAGGCAGAATGATTTCCAGCAGCCATATCTGCAAGCTGTTTACAGACACATGCTGGTTTTTAACCTGTTTCATAAGAAAATGGTTATGCATGGACTGTCCCTGACAGCAGTGATTGTGGATACTCAACCAATGCGTGGATCTGTAGCTGAGTAGGAAGATGGTCCATACTGGGATTAATTGCATTTATCCTGGTACACTGATATTCCTGTCCATGGATAGTGGATAGTGGATCCTGGCCACTTGATATTCTCCTTGCAAATTTTAGTCTTAGAGCTTTGCACTAACTTCCTAAGCAGAGGGAAAATTCAGTTTGCCTACTGTAGACACCTAAACTGGGTCTAAATGTTAAGTTCCCAGTGAAGTAAATTGTGTTGTTATTCCCTATGTAGTCAGAGAAGAGAGGTGGATACTTTAGAGGATTTATGGAGTTCCAGAGGCAGTTTGGACTTAAGAAAATCTGATAGAAAAACCTTTCTTTGAAGGTCTTAAAGCCACCAACTCTTCTCCACTTCCTAGAAACAGAGCTTGAGGTATGCTGCTTTGATAGACAATTAAAATTGTCTTACATATTAGGTGCAACATACAGTTTGGGCAACAAAGCATGTCATATCTCTATGCACAACATACACAGAAGCTAAACTTAATGGATTTCCATGTAGTAACTACCTTAAATAACCTGGAGAGAAAGTATTTAGAATCTTCCATAAATGTTTAGAAGAATGAAAAGTGGTGTCTTGTAAGAGAAGTAATCAAAGAAATGGTAAAGGACTCTATAGTCTTGAAGAACAAAAGAAAGAACAAATTAGGAAGGAATGATATAGTAAGGTTATAAGAAATAGAGAATGAGCCATCTAGTACAGACAAGAGAGAAAATGCAGAAGGCAATGTATGGAGAAAAAAGTAGAAAGAATAAGTGTATTATATGCAAATTGTGAATACATTCTAATTCACCTTTCTCAAGAATTTGCCAGCACTGACTGAAATATTTTAGGTAGGGTAGGACATAGATTGGTGCTGCAGAAGGAGACAGAGATGTTTGTTTAAAATGACCATGCAGACTACTGTGTTAAAAGTTAAATTTAGCCTGGGATGAACATGAGTAGACTACTTCTCTGAGAAGAGTCAATTACTGCAGTCATTGTACCTTCAGGAAGTCCATTGATCGGAGTAATTGGCTTTACATCTAATAAAAATGAGGGTAGCCATGGCAAGGAGCTGAAATATGAAGGGTAAATTGGAGGCAAACTCTGTTTGGATAACTGAGTTTAATGTTGAGAGCACTTAACACAATCCCCAGGTCTCAGATGTTCTAAATTACACAGAGACGAGAGATTGGAGAGACTATTGTGTTCTGGTCAGCATGGTATTAACTGGATTAGAACTGGAATGAAAACATTGCTAATTGATTTATCCACCACTAATCATGGAAGAGTGCATAAACTTCATAGATGATCATTTGAACCCTACACAAGGTCAAATTTCAAATTAACAGAAACCATATGGTACTGTGATGTTTTACTGTACACCCTTCAATCTATTTGAAGCTATAGGAAGCAGAGTCAGAGAACTGGATCTTTACACCTCAGGAGAATTTCATCTTTAGAAGGAAGAACGGATATTTTTAATAATTTTTTATGTTTTTAAATAAGCAGTTGGTTCACTGACCAATGTTAGCAGAAATAATTTAAAGTTAAAATTCAAGGGCTTTACCCTGTGTGCATTTATGTGATACTTACCAAAGTAAGTTTGTGTCTTTGTGTTGCATCTGATTTGTGTCTACAAATTTGCATTTGTATGACTGTAAATGTCTTTTGAATAACCAAGTGGATGCAGGACAGTGATTTTTGCAAGCAATCTCAAATGAGGTTGCAGAACTGTTTCCGAATGGAGCTAGAGCAATATTTGCCTTAGACTTACCCTATTGAATATTGATTTTAGGGAGCTGTCACTTTTCCTCCGTACTTGCAGTCTGACATACCCGAGGGGGTGATAAGAGTTTATGCTCCACTGCATTCAAAAGTCTCTATGGCAATTCAACTCAACAGCCAAACAAAAGCCAAAGACATCCTGGCTCGATTCCACTGTGAAAACAGGTGGGTAAAGCAGAACATTTTGTTTTTCCTGAACAACAATGTCAGAATTATAAATGAATAGATTGTTCCCTCTTCAAAGATTCATTGTGTTACAAGAACTCTTTTTCTAATCTATAATTACTTATTTATGGTTATATTGGTCAAAGAAATTTTAACCACTGATCTTACTCTTTTTATTTTACTTAATAATTGGCTCCTATACAGAATCAATCTGCCCTCCCTTACACCACTACTAAAAATGTACATTAAACATATATTTTATACACCTGCCACATAGAGAACCCAAAGGTATTGTTTTACATCTGTCCATAAGTCTAAAATGTTTCTATTCTGTAAGGTAATAATTATTAACAGTTATGAGAAATGGTAAATTGTATCTGAAATCTTTTCTGCAAAGTCTTCCCATGTTACCACATAATTCTATTCTTTGAATAAATAATACAAGATAAATAATAGAGAAGGTTTAGTTGACTGTGATTCAGTAATCTACCTCTGCAGCAGATTCATTATTCTGCAGTGGTCCATTTGGTAGTTGTTGCTTTTGGTATGGCAGTTCACAGGGGAAAAAATATCAAGCTTACCATAGATGGTGGGTGATAAGGCAGTGGTTATAACAGAAAGACAAACTGAAAGGTTTTTTTCCATCCTAGCCGTGGATCATCACAGAACGTGAAAGGCCAGATCCAAAGTTTACATGAAATTGGAGGAAATATAGGTAGGTCTCAATTTTGAAAATTAATTCTGACTGTCCTTAACCTCCTACAACACCTCAGGGCAGCGCTGTTTTGAAACAGCTGGGTCTCTCCTACCCTTCAGTCCATTTGGAGGAAAGGAGCCTGACCCAAAAGCTGTAAAAATCAATGCCATTGTTTATTCCAACTTCAGCATTTTTGGAGGGGCACCCCACAGGAGAGAATGAGCCCAGCAGCTGGATCTCAGCAGCACTCCTTACAGTCTTGCCAAATGCATCTGACCTTTTGCTTACCTCTCTCATTCTCATAACTGAGCATTTTTCCATGGTTACAAGATCCTTGGTCTTCCTCTTGCAAGCACGTTCCACATTGCTGTCAAGCCTTTTTCCAAGACCTCTTCTCTCTTACTGTACCTAGCTGTTAACCACCCTCAAATAAAAACCCACAGAACTGAGGATTCAGCCCCTGCACCCCTGGGTGTTCTATGCTTACACTAACCTGGATGCTTTATTTAGACTGCAAATTCCTTGCAATGGGGCTTTTGTCTTCTTCTGTTTCATGCAGTGACACTTACAAAAACAACAGCAGTGGCTTGCCCCACAAGTTTCTGGCCTAAAGGTCAAAAACCAGATTTTAATTTGATATTGCACAATCCTGGCTCTCTCCTTTCCTCTGTTCATTCCAAAATTCTGGATGCTCTGTTGGAGTCAGTTGTGAATTATCTGATTAGATTGTTTCTTATTTCTTTTAGATTCAGCTCTAAAGTGTTTCTGTAAAGTTATTACAAAACATCACAGACTTAATACAGCAGCATTCAGGAATCAGTCTTTATTACTGATGATACACAAAGCTAAATTGGATTAGTGATTTGTTTTGCCTGTCTAAACAGGATAACCAACTGATGCTAAAACAGAACAAAGATCCTAAAGGCCTTGTGAAATAATCCCAAGTATTCCCACCATGAGGTTTCAAAAAATTGGGACATTTAATTTGCATCTTCATTTAAAATTATTTTTATAGTCCTAGGTCCTTCAGGGTACCTTAGTCCTCTGATTATGCATTAATTCATTTATATTGCTTTCACTTGAATAAAATCATTAGGACCCCGGTGACCTTATAAGTAACTGTACAAAAATTTTACCATAATCCTGTGTCACAGCAAAGTAACCTCACCAGCTAAATGACTTCATTACCCCATGTAAATGCAATATAGTCCAACAAATCAACTTAACTCTAGAATTTATTGCCTTATTACTCAACTAAGAGGCACGAAATGGCTCATTCTGGCAAAGGCAGCCACAACTTCCCAATCACCAGCTAATGAAACGGCGGAGTTCACAGGATTTTTTTTTTAACCAACAAATTGGCAACTGCCAAAAACCTTGATACAGTCCCTGCATTTCTTTTCAAGATCCTGCTGGATGGGAATGCGTTGTTTACAGAGCTGCTTTTTCAGCATTTATAAATAGTGTAGAAGGCAAGTTAGAGAGTTGTAATTCCAGCTCAGTAAATCCAGAGAAATAAAAACCCCCTATACTGCAGCACTTAAACAGTGTTGTTGATGCTTCTAAAGAAACCATAGTTTGACTAAATGCCTTGTCCATAACTCAGTGTAATGCAGGACGTCCTGCCTGGAAGTGAAAGTGAATTCCTGACTCTCAGATAGTAAAATCACTGGTAATTTTACCAGAGGCACTCTGTGTATCCAGGCAAGATGTTAGCTGGGTGGACACACCAAACTAGGCTTGCTGTGTGCAAGTCAGAGAAACATTCAAGGACATTTTAACACAGCTCTGTCCCTGTGTGCTTAGAACATGCTGTGATTCATGGCTGACAATTTCCTTTTCAGGTCAGCACTGTTTGGATCCAGATGCGTTCATGTTAGATGTCTACCGTGCAAATCCTCAGGCAGAATGGGTGATAAAACCAAAAGCCAGCTGAAGCAGAAGGCAGCAGTATACTGGACAAAAGCCAAATGGACAAGAGTGATGCCTGTAATTTTAAGCATCTCTTGCAGAGACAGAACAAAATGGTAGCTACAGGACATCATTCCTCCCTACTGTACTGTCCAACTGATGGTCAGCACACAGTACTTTTGGTGTTCCAGCTTCTGAACCATCAGAAAACTATCACATTAGTTATGCTTTCATGTGGATGACACTTGTGCCAGTTGGCCCGGGAGGTGAGGAGGGCAGACCAAGGTACGGTGCACAGAAAACAACCTGTTGCATATGAGTCGTTTGCTTCCTGGCATGGTGTCAGAGCACAGACTTTTGGGAATAATGCAGTGGCATCAGATGAATGAAACACTACTGACCACAGCATAACAACACAGAAGCACAACAGAGACGTTGGAGAAGAGAAGGTGTCTGTTGGGCATGGAAGGCAGCAGCTCAACATGCAGCAGCACCAGGACAGCTGTGTGAAAAAACCAAACCTTTCTGCTGAAAGCAAACCCATACAGTGTGTGTTAATGCAATACCTGTATCTCTCAGTCCCTCCTCATGAGTACCTGATTCTGGGAGAGGGAGGCAAGGGGAGAAACTATAGACAGCTGTACTGCTTGATGTATGTACCACTGTATATCTCACTACCAGTTTTCCAAAATCATCTATCTGGATCTCTTAGCTGTGTGCAATTGTAATGCCCCAAGCCATGCTCTCCATGCTCTCCTTCCTTCTCCTGTCACACAAGTTTTGAGAGACAAAGGCTGGGTAAGAAAGGGCATATGCCCTTAGCTCTGCCTTTTACTTGATACCTTCAGAATTAAATCTGTGTAATGCCAGACTATGAGATGTGTTAATGGTGCCACTTACAGTCATCATCTTTTTTGTTAAACATTATAGTTTCTAATTTGTAACCTAATTCTTTTTGTTTATTTTATCTTTAATATGTTAGCAATTTTTATACTCTTCAGCTGCATCGACAAGAAAGATCTTTGTTCAGGTCTTGTATAATACAGCATGGAGAAGGAAAAGGGTTTCCAATGAGAAAAGGGATTTAATAATTTACACATTAGGTCTTTTCTAGGCCCATTTGTGCTGGGGGTTTTACAAATACATAGCAAATTGCAGCTCACATGAAGTCTAAGAAAACACACAGGCTGCCAAGAGACTAGTGGGCTGCAGCTGCATTGGGAATGTAAGATAGGATGTCTGGTTTGGAGCTAGCCACAAGAGCAAGCAATGTTCTTCACTTGGTCATCTCACTTTGTCCCATGCTGAATTAAAGGAGGTTTATTGAGTAGGGAAGTCACAAATCTCTGGAAAAGAGACAAGTATTTTTTTTAAGTGTTTCATATGCATTAAGTGGGAACCAATGCCTTCAACTGCACTGCAATGTCCCCATCATTAGATGATGTTGCACTATGAAACTATCCCCGGCCTGAGCAATGACTTCTGTTCCTGATGTTGGACACAGGGATGAGGCAGAAGCTCTGTTTGCCACATAGTGATGTAAAAGCACTCTGAACCAAGTCGTCCAGGCAAACAGAAAGTCTGCTGTCATGCAGAGAAGGCCTGTAACCTGTGGTGTTCTGCTGAAGCTGTGCAATGAGGATCTGAAACGGAAGCAGAGCTCTAAAATGTGTCAAGTTAACATTAAAGAAAACATACTGTAACTACTGTGTTCTCCAGTAGTTAACTTTCATTGTTAGTGGTCAGAAAGAAATCAACATTAAATCAGTAACTTTACTGGCAACAATAATGCCTACAGAGTGTAGATCCTGTCTTCTTTCTTACCTTCTTGATAAAAAATGATAAAAATTTAGCAACATTATCCCTTTATTTTCTTTAAAATAGTGACATTTTTAACTTTCTGGTTGGCTTGGTTTTTTTTGTTGTTGTTGTTTTGTTTTTGTTTTTTGTTTTTCTTCTTAACACTAAAGGAGACATAGTTGCAGCCAGGAAAAAAACAGGACAGTTGTATTGTAAAATACACTCCTTATTTTGACATATATTTATTTTAAGTATACAAGAAATAGTAGATCTGTGACTTGTTTATAGGACTAAGCATAAATGTTTTGTCATGTGCTTTGCTCCTGATACCCTTCAGTTCCCTCTGTGGCAATGGACAACCCCTTCTGTTTATGCTGCCCTTGTCTGCCAGCTGCAAAGCAGGACTGGTGCTTTCCATATAAAGGCAACATGAAAATTAGTTGAGTTAAATTCTACTCTCAGATGCAGCCAAACAATTCCCAGAGCAGATCAGGAGTTATAAACATCCATCTGGGAAGAACAAACTCAGCAAAGGCTTTTTATGTGGAAAGTGCCTTGAATACAGAGAGAATCATATAAATGCTAAGCATCATTGTATCTATAGCCAACTAAAAGGAGTTCTGTGACTATACAGAAAGCCTAAACATTAAGAATATAATTTGAAATGTCATAGCAAATGAGCTAACTTCCCACAGTACTTTCAGAGAAATACATTGACCTGCTCCATCTTGCCCACTCACTTCACTCTGTGTTCTCAATGGCTGTGCAAGGGAAAGGACAAAGCAGCCCTGTGTTCACACTGCAACTTGCTCAGCATGTCCTGGACCTCATCAATGTTATTTCTGAAATAGATCTCCCTGTGCTCCATATAGAATACAAGGGGGTTTTGGAAGACTTTTACCTCTTCACAACTTAGGAAAGTCAAATATGATGTAACAAAACCCAGCCCATGAGCTCTTATTTTATGCTAAAACTGTCTATAACTTTATAAGACATGCATATTAGCAGATGAACCAGATTCTACATAAAGGGCTCAGGCTATTACAGCGTGGCCAAATATCTCCTGTCTCTGAAACAGAATGTCAAAATTCTCTTTTGATACAAATGGCCCTAATGACCCATGTGTACTGTGGTTAATACTGTTCCACATGACATTGCTTTATATTGTTTGGGTACACTAACTTGATTTAATATGCAGCACACAAATGGAACAATCTCAATGGCATTTTGAGATATGAGGTTCTCAACTTTAGGTCTTGTATTTCAACATGCTGGTGGAGGCATGAGGAATTTATTTCTTCCTAACAGAAGTTGAAGTCAAAACTAAGTTACAAGAGGATTGTCACCTAACAAAAAGTAACATATATGGAAAGCTATTAATAAGAAAGTGGTAGCAAGCAGGGAGAACATGCCTCAAGCATTTATGTACTCCATGGTTCTACAAGGACAGCATTTTGCATATCAACACATAGAGAGAGTATTGTAAAAAGCAGGTGTTGCAAAACAGACTGGAATGCTTTAACCTGTAAATGCAGTTATTGTCATTAGAAAGCGTGTATGTGTGCAAATGTGTCTGCGTCCATGTATAATATTAACTACCTCACTCTGCATTTTCCAGGAAAAATATTTTGGCTTAGATGTTTACTACTTAATCTTTTATCAATTTCACATTAATGCTGACAAAGTATTTCTTTTTGTATGAGGCAAGATTTGAAATTACAAAAAAAATCTAGTGAAATACATATTTAGGGATATGGATGAAGTTTAATCCAAAATATGTTGCCTAAATTATGCTTGTAATGTGAACCCTGTGAGATCAGATGTTGGGGTTAATAGACAACGAATACAAATACACGGTGTTTCATTTTTATTTTTCAATGAGTTTCCATTAATGTGTGTCTTCTCTGAAAAATAATACAATGCCACTAATCAAAGCACAGTGTTTGTACATGCATTTCCCTTACACTCCTCATTATGTTACGTGTTTTGTTGAAGTATGCCAACATGTAAGTGTATTTGTACAGCAGAGTGTGTCCATTGTATTGTATCCATGTCAAAAATAAAAACAATACAACAAAGCCAGCTCTTCAAATCTAAACACGTGTATTTTGAATAGAAGCAGGGGGCAGAAATTACAAAAAGCAGTGGTGTATCTGTTTTAAAAGCAGCTGTGCTGTTACAGCCCTTGAACAGCTACACAGAGGACCATGTTCTTCCAACCTTGCTGAAGTGGAGGAGCTCTTTGCTCTGGGAAGTCTTCTCTTGGACTACCTAGATGCAATGTCCTAAACACACTGCTTGGAATCCTGCTTCTTTGAAAGCAATGGCAAACTGCTTTGGAGTTTCATAGCAGCCAGTAATACACAGAGAAAATCTAACTTTAGAACAAATTGTACAAATGTATAGTAAAAGCCAAATGAAATTGGAAGGAGTGAACAAAAATACTGCTAGTTCAAAGAGGGAAAAAAAAAAGGAGATGGAAGTGACTTGCAAAGAGTAATCTTTATTACAGATGCATATTAAAGTATGAGACACATTTGTCACTGCGCAATGATCCGGGCAGTTGATAAATGGATCCTTACTTGATTCAGATTGAGCACATGTCCCCCAAACCTGGCTCAAGAGAACTACTGTAGAAACAGAGGCAGGCACAGTAAGAAAAGACAAAGATACAACTGCATACTGGCCTCAAAAGTTCCTCCCTGTGTCCTGTAAGAAATACTGTTTTCCAAAGAATGATGCATTAGTTTCCATTGCCAAAATAGATAGTTTTTTCCCAAATAAGACCCAAATTATTCCTTCAGCAATACATCACTTCATAGGCATCTCTGTGCCATAGAGATGCTGCTTGTCCTGAAGCTGATTCCATGAAAGCATGAAAAGGAACAATCCTTCTAGCCAATATGTTCATAATGAGGATCAGAAGCACTGGATATTAAGGCAAAATGAAATGCTATGAAGTATAACGAAGAAAATTCTATTTATTAAACTCTGAATCTGAGACATTCAAAATTATGCCTTTAAAAATTTAGTCAGTCTCCTGCTCCCTCTGCTGGACTACACCCACTTACACTTCAAAGAATCAGAGTCATATAATGGCCTTGACTGGAAGAAGCTTTTAAGATTTTCTAATTCCAATCTCCCTGCAGTGGTCATACTTGTAACTTCTTAGCCTTCTGGCTCTTTTTCTTCTAACTAAAATACATGGACAACTGAACTACATGAAATAATGCAATTTATTGTGGTTTTATTATGTGGTCCAAAATTATTATGTTCTTATAAAACAGCCAACATACAATAAAATGAAATACTGTCAAGTAATCAAAAGAAAACATACTGTAAACACTGATTAATAAAAATTCCCAAAAGAAAAATACCCATTAAATGCCATTAAAATTGTTGTAGAGGTATTTGTTGTTTAAAACCATTTAGTTAAAATGCAGGCATAGAGCTTCTGATTACAAAAAAACAATGACCTGAGTTGGAAAACAACCAGAAAAATCAAAGAGATGCAGGTTCTTACCAGTTCTTTTTATCATTATGAAATGAGAATGCAAAATAACAGATCAACAACAACAACAAAAAAAGCCCTCTCTCAGTCCAGACAGGCTTTGCTATGGTTCAGTGCTCAGCCCCAGGGCAGGAATGAGGAAACACTCCACGCAGGTCAAAAGCTCTGCTAAAGTCAAACAATTCTGTAAGTTGGCCCTTAGTCAAAACAAGGTTCCTCAAACAGCCACGGAATGAGCTCTTGCTTGTGAGGCAGTTTTGCTTCACATCGGCTGAAAAACAAACATGAAGTATGTAAAATCTATTTCTACCAAACTGAAAAATACAAAGATCCAGGTTGTTAAACTTCTCCCCCCTCTGAAATGAGAGATAAAACCAACACTTGAGGAGCATCAAGTTCCCTTCATGTTTGGATGAGCTGTGACATCCCAGCATGGACAGTCACTGCTCCCTTCAAGCATAAGCCAAGCACAGAAATAACTTGGCAGAGATTGCAGAAATAGTTCTTCCCAGGGGACAGTGGAAGATGAGAGGGAAAAACAGAGAAGAAAGCCACTCTGTGTGGGTGTTTTTGAAGTTAAAATAGAAACTATTTTAGCAGAATCTGAAGCAACAGCTGATTCCGGTTGCTTGGGAATTGCAGTCACAATTCTCATGGCAAACCGAAAGCAAGCACGTGTTAAGTGTCACTCTTGTGAGAGTGACCACAGGAAGGACATAAGGGAAGGGAAATATTACTGTACCTACCAGGATAACCTCCAACATAAATGGGATTGTTCGTATCTGCAGACGTTGACTGGATGTAGGGATTATCAGTGTGAACCAAATTCCCATCAACTATCAGCGAAATGCGATGTTTGCTTTTGTTTGCTTGAAGCTTGTGCCATTTCCCATCACACAAGCTATTTGTGCCTCTTGGTTCATATGCAGCCGTTATTCTGCCAGCTCCATTGTTGACGTGGAATAAAACCTGTATAAACAGCCAATGAAGATCTAAATACACGAATACATGAAGAAATCTGCCTAGATAAAAGCACAATGATGCTGGTGCAGAGATTTCCCTTTTAAATGTTTGGCAATACACAAGGTTAATTTTTACTTTGATGGGTAGAGTAGATCCCTATGAAAGTGCTTTTTTAAAATCTAAAAGACTTAGCTCTACCTGTGCAATGGTCCATTGATACACTTCACTAGGGATTTCAATGTTTTTTACAAATATAAATCAAGACGTTTTTCACAGAACCTGAGACTTCAGAAATCTGAAAGAAGATTCACCGTGT
The DNA here is from genome assembly GCA_013399225.1 of Rhipidura dahli. Classification (NCBI taxonomy): domain Eukaryota; kingdom Metazoa; phylum Chordata; class Aves; order Passeriformes; family Rhipiduridae; genus Rhipidura; species Rhipidura dahli. The sequence goes on along the minus strand of VXAC01004579.1, from coordinate 1,877,508 downwards.
CTAACTGAATAGAAAGAAGAATGGAGTGAAAGCACTTGTCACTGCCAGTATGTGTATTGATTTTTTCATGTATTTGTTTTTCAAAGCAGCTGACATTTCCTCAACTCTGTGGTGAGGATTAATATGTAAGTATTAGCTGGGAAAGTACATCCCACAGAAACACTGATATTTAACACCGTCTCTAGCTAGGAAGCTTTGAATTAAAAATGAGCTATTTCTGCAAAAAGAAACCCTTAAGAGCAATCAAGTGCATATTTTTTATGCAAGAGGTGACTGGAGAACTATGTATATTGATTGTTAAAAGGTTTATGGAGCACAATGGCCAGTAGAAGTAGAGAATGAGTTAATTGCTCATGAATATTGAAGAAGAGGTTACAAAACTGTGTGCATTGTACATGTAATATTTTTTTCCAGGACAAGGATAGCTTTATGGCATAAAAAGAATTAAGCCATAAAAAAGATATATATTTGGTCTAACATACCAGGTATGTAGTATAGGAGGTCAGAGGGGCTGCACACTATCATAAATTACACTAATTAAAAATCCAAAGAGTTCCAGTTACTTGTGCTAATCGCACTCTTTATCATATGAAGGCAATGAGAAACCTTGAGACTGAAAGTCTGTCCCACATTCATTCTGTGGCAAGTTGCCTCCATCACACTGCACTGGTGTGTATTTTATGCACTCCAAGAGTTTTAGCCTCCCAGTTTCAAGCAAGCCTTGTGAAAAGAGAGTGCCTGCACAGGGCAGCCTACCCTGCCATGTACGATCTCCAGTCCAATGGCATCGACCTTGGCACTGCTGACCCCGAGAAGAACCCCGTGCACCGCTGTCGTACGGAACTCCAGGGTGATGTTCACATCAGACCTCACTTTGTAGCCTTCTCGGACTGAAAAGAAGTTAGAAGCCTCTAGCAGAAGACTTGGAACCCACAGTACAGAGTAAAATATATACATCTTCATTAAAAGGTCTAAAAATTAATTATGCTGCTGGAATATGATTTTGGAGAACCTCTGGAAAAAAAGTTTTCCAAAGTCATAATTCCCATTTTATACTGGAAAAGAGAAATTCCCAAATAAGTTTTTCTTCATTAATTCTTCATTAATATCTCATTTGTGAGAAACAGTAAAGAACACAAATGTCTTCCTTCATGTTACTTCAAAAGTCTTTTGTCTTCATATTCTTTAAGAGACCTTAACATCATGAACATGCATATCCTTTGCTGAAGAAAGATGTAGTTCATTCCCCTCCCAGTGCTAAAATCATTAGCTCTTTTATTTGTGCAAGGTAGCCCTTTGCAGAAATGACCACTTTTAGATGTATGGAGTCAAGGGACTCAGTTAGAAATCCATATGCAGGGCATGCACTCACTGTGTGAGGAGTCTGTTAATTACACACGGTTCCGGTAAAACCTCAAAGGAGTATGTTTCCATTAATGTTAATTCAGGAAGGTACTGTTCTCATCTAATGACACTTACCAAGGGCAGCAAAGCCACTTCCATCAAAGAAAGTACCATCCTGCACTGTTTCATAGCATTTATTCACAGCAAAGATGGAGACAGGACTCTCCTTATCCACTTGTTTGCCATTAATTGTCATGCTACCGATGCAGGCAGGAATACTGTGAGTAACCTGAGCATATGGAAATATAAGAGATAATGTTTAGTAAAAACTGCTGCAATGCCCTCTCAGTGATGATAACCGGATGTTATTGTAGATGAAATGTTATCTGAATAAAACACAGCAGAATCTAAAATATTTACACGATTAAATTTCTGTTATTACATATAATTATGTAAGGTACATAATGTCTTAAAGTCAAAATCAAATAGTGTAAAGGCAGAGTATACACTGTCTGTAATATACAGAAAAAACTGTATCTGCTTGACTGTGAGCAGGGATACGCCCAACAGTAAGAACATTCCAAATATGCTTCAGCAAATTAATGAGTAAATCAAGATTTTGTATGATATTTTTTAAGTTCTCTTCATCCAAAAGAATTATCTGAACCACTCCAGAGGGTGGTTGGACACGGGAACAGGCTCCCCAGGGAAGTGCACCAGCCCAACAGAGATTAAGAAGCATTTGGACAATGCTCTTAGGCCCATGGTGTGATTCTTGGGGTGTCCTGTGCAGGATCCCTTCCAACTCAGGATATTCTACAATTCTATGAGAATCATTATCATCATCACGGGAATTCTCATTGATATAATGAGCTGCACAAGGAGGGAGGTAACAAAAACCTACCCTCTAAAAGCGTGTATTAAAATATGCTTTAATCTAAAGACAGGTAAACCCAGTCTTTCAGAGATATTTAAGGCACCTAATTTCTGTTTGAATGCAATAGGACTCAGATACCAAAATTAATATGTAAGTATTACATATCTGTAAGTATCACATATCTGAGATTGTATTTATTTTACCTCATACTGTGAAAGACAGGAATTTATATTCTTTATCCATTTTTAACAGAGAAACAGAATGAAAAAAAGTTCTGTTAAGGGCTATTACTAACACACAAGGATACAAGCTGTTGCTAGAGTCATTAAGCCATAGAAAGCTAGAAAGATTTATCTGGTAAAGGGTCATTACTTTCCCTAAGTACTTCTTTTTAGCCTGTCAGAGACAGGATGCTGAATTAGATGGGTTTGCTGCACTAAGCTCATTCTAGTCTTGCAAAACGATAGAGACATCCCCCCCACCCCAAACCTTCTTACATTCCCAAGATTCTTTGGCACGTAGTCTAAGGGGAGTCCTCCCACATAAAGCTTCCCTTCCACATCCAGGGTGCTACCATCTCCCAGAGCATTGACTGCTATGAATTCCTGTCCATCCACGATGATTGTGCCTTTCCTTTTAACATATTCTGTCTTTACCTGGAAAAAAGGAAAGCATGCAAACATAAATGAGTAAGCTAAATTGGTTACCTAGTCATCATTTGCCACAGAAATAAGCAAGACAATTGTTTAGTGGTTCAATTGCTATGGTATTCTGTTCTCAGTCACCCTCGGGACATTATTCCCGAGGCTGAGATCATTTCTGAATGCAACTGAGCAGTTAAAACAGCTTCCTTGCCTTCCCAAGGGCTCACAGTGATTTCATATTGTCCTGCCTAAGGCTTTCAGTGTTTTATCCTTTCTTTAAATCACCAGTTTATTGCCTCAGGATATGGGTACAACACCGAGTTTGGAGAAAGGCGTTCTATGCTGGTCTCGTGCAATTACTGTGCTGCCCAACAGCTGAGCCATCTCAGCTCTCTGAAGTGCACATTCCTATGCTGTCATTTTATGATGGGCAATGCTAAATTCACTATGACCAAAAAGCAGTCCAGTTCTGCCCATCTTCACTCATGCCCCTATGCTCTTCTTGCCCTAAAACAATTACTCACATGTGGCTGAGGGAAGTCAGCTAGCCATTTATTCTTCTCTATTTACATTTAGCCTCACTCAGAATCATGATGAGGGGTTCAACATGAAGTTTCATGAACATTTGGGCTGGTAAGGGGATAAAGGGGTAAAGCAGGGTGCTATGAGCAGGAGGCAGAGAATGAAAAGAAGTGGTGCTTCTTTCAGTAGCAATGCACAGTAGTTTACATTGATTGCAGAGGGACTGCAATGATCACCCCCAGCTGGGAAGTGGTGTGACTCAGCCTTAACCTCTGAAGAAGGCTGCTTTTATGTCCGGGCTAGTCATGGGTCAGCTCTTGTATGGAATGTGTTCATCTCTGTAAATGTGGATAGTGTCAGTATGAGGTTTATGTAAGTAAATGTAATTTTAAACATGCAGCTGTAAGTCCGGGAGCATTCTTCCTTTCCCGGTAGGCAGCAGAGCTTGACTGTGATATCTTTGACAGAAGTTCACATTTGCTTTCTTAATGTTAGTTCTTGCTGTCTTTTCTTCTGCTGATTATTTATTAAAAAAAAAAACAAAAGAACTCTGTTGATTCCCAAGGCACCTAGGAAAGCTGGCAGCTTTGTGCCATCAATCATTTTGTCCTTTCCTAAAATTAAGGTTTCACATATGGATAAGGGAGGGAAGCGTAGCAGGATGAATATTGTCATCCTCACCTGCCTTTGGGAAAAGTGCTGTCCTCAGAGTTACTTCTAAAACTCCTGCAAACATCACAGTCACTTCTCACAAAGAAAGCCAGAGCCAGTAGTCTGCTCAGAGGAACCAGGCCAATAATGACTGACACAATCTTTGTGCAGAAGGCCCTGAGTGCTACGTGACACATCCAAGCTGTAGACATAATTTCTTCTCAAACTCTGCTTAAGACAAGTGCTCCCCCTCCAGCCTCCATTCATTTCAAATGTCCCCCTTTCTTAATGTTGCCTCAGCCAAGCAAAGACAGTGCTTCCCTGTTGTTACTAGCTGCTGTGACATGCTCAGGTAATAAGTGGTAAGTGGAACTAAAGAGAAACTGCACCCACAAATCTCTGTCACCCTGTCACACACTGAAGTGCAGGTCTTTGGTAACATAATGCCTTGGAAGCTCTCTGTGGAAAACATCAGATTTTTTACACCTTTCTGTTCAGTCCTTCTCTGTTGAAGATGACCATCACTACACAATTGGTGAACTATTTAATTCCTAAATTGTTGGGGAAGATGAAATAGGAAAGCCTTATAAATATGATCACTTGGCAAAAGATGCTGAGAACATAGAAACTATGAGCGAGATTGAAATGAAGACAAGCTTTGAGATATTAAGCCCCAGTTACTGAACAACTAGAAAACAATGGCATGGCCGACTGCTGGTAATCCCTTCTTGATGAAACAATACCCTCTGCTTGGAGAAAGGTCCAAGGGTCAGAGCAGACCCTGCCTATTCAGCAGAGGGTCCGAAAAAGCAGTTTTTAGGGTTTAAAATATAACTCCGTACGGTAATGCAATGATTCTTATAGGCTGTATGTAAATGTGTGGCTTGTTCTGGATTGGTTAAGGAAAATCAGAATATTCAACACAGAAGATGATTTATTGTATTGTAAACGGCAACCAGCTCTCTTTACTCTTTTTACACTCTTGACCCTCTTGCTTCTTGACCCTCTTGGCTCTTGACCCTCTTTACTCTCTGCATCCTTTGCGCTCTCAGTGCTCGCCCTTTCCCTGGGGCTTGGACCCCATCTCTCTCTTCTCTGACCTGCTTTGGGCTGCATCTGGCAGCCCCTGGTAGGTCTCTTACACCCACACGCTTTAATAATAAACCTCATGCTCTAAGAACTGATTCCAGAGAATTCTCGTATCTGTCCCGACTGTCCAGGACAAAACAGGACCCCCTGAAAACCTACACTAAATAGTTTGAGATTCTTGACAGTAGTTGGAAGATGGATTTGATGTACAATTAACGACAATTTTAAAAGGAAATTATTATCAAATAATAGTTTTCTGAATGACTTCATGGTTGGGTTAGAATGGTTTGTTTTTGCAACACAGAAGTCATACAGATAAGGCAGGCAAAATCCATACCAGTAGCTCCAGGGAATAGAAAACAGAGCACAAGATTGGTGACCACCTACCGTATGCCATTTTCCATCACTGACAACAGCAGGGTGACGAGCTACCGCTTTTCCTTTGCCTAAATCAAATGAGAAATGGAGCTGTCCCCCATAAAGCTGTAGGGCTGCATAATCAACCTGGTTTTGGTGAGCCATGTAGTAAATCAGGCCACTGGAGGCAAAGGTTCTGAGATTCAGCTGGACGGAAAGTCTAGACAATAAAAATTCAGTGTTACTGAAAGGTATTTCTTCTGCAGTGGTGAAAAGCTTTTCTGGACACAGAGAACAGACTGAACCAATTTATTGTTATGAAGGGAGATTTATTATTATGAAGGCCAGAAAAGTAGAATTTGCGTTGATTTTAAGAAAGCATGACTTATAATGTATGTCATAATGGAAATCAGTGCTGTACCTGTCAGAAATAGAAAAGGTGCTTGTCAAAGAGCAAGGTGAACTTTAAGTGGCACAGGCTCAGCTGTTTGTGTCTGCAGGCTTGCCTATTGCCCCAAGAAAGGAACCCATTCCAGGATAACTTTATGGCATCCATTGCTATTAGTCAGGCTTGCTGGGAAATAATGGGCAGTCTGAGAACAGAAGGAAGCTTAAAAGGTAGAGGAGATGAATGAGCCATTTATTATGGAGACAACAGGTTCAGACTACATGGCATCAATCCTCTGCAATGTCCTTTGCTCAGTAGCTGTAACAGAGAAGGGCTAAAAGGGAAAACCAGTCTTTTCTCTATGCCTGTGGAGACTTCCTGAGTTGAAAGAAGAAAATACAAGTGACTTGCAGGCTGCATGTTGGCAACCTTGTTGGGAGCCTCTTAAACAAGTAAAAGAGGCAGAGAAGCTATCACACATTAGGTCTCAACAAAATGATTCTTCTCAGTAGTCTTGTCTCCCTCAAGTGCACCTTCAAATATGGAAGGCTCACTTGCAGAAAATATAGAGGAGAGGGCAAGATGTTATCTGCATCTAAGGAATAGGGACCAAATATGAGCTCTGTATGTGGTAAAAGGAAATCAAAGTACTTACAGAAGGTACAGTGAGACTCTTAAATCTGAGAGGGAAAAGAATGCCCAACTCTGACCATGAGTTACTGAACTCCTGATCACTAACCTGGGATATGACACTTTCTTCCATGAGGAACCCACAGAAACCTGAAGTGAGGGCCATGTTCAAAGCAGGCAATGCAGTAATCAATCATGAAAACCATCACTGCACTTCTTGTAGCTCAATACAAAATAACACTGTGTGCATGTCTAATTCAGGATATACTCACTTCTTCCTGACAGCAGACTGATTGAAGAGCAAGGTCAAGTGGCTGCCTTTGGCAAGTCCAAACTGATGGGCACCTTGGACACGATCAGGCAGCTCATCTTTTGCACAAACTACCTGTTAATGAAATTACTTTATCAAGAAGAACAGTATCAGGTGCTGCCCAGCAATTGTTGAATGACATTGTGCCCGCATAGAGCTTTGCAGAAAGCAGAATTGAGCCACAAGATGACCACAAAGTATATAGCAAAACATCTATTAACTAAACTCACAAGCATTCCAACCCATCTTCAGGCTCAAAAAGAACAAGCTCTAATGATTAAGCTATGTACTGTCGACAGCACTTGCCTTTTCCACTGAGAAATGTTCATAGTGTGAGATATTTTCACTATTTGTCTTAATTGATAGCCCTTTTTGATAACTAATGCTGGAAGTACAATTTCAGTGTGAAAATCTTTATAGATTTGGTAGGAATATTTTCCCATTTTATGAGGACACACATTTTTATGATCTGGAATATGGAAAGCTGAGTAACAGAGTATGTGCCAAAGCTATACTTCATCTCTAAAAGGAGAATTTATTTATTTTTATAGTCACAGTTGTATGTATGAAATCTTGCTTTTTGATAAAATCAAAATAAAATCAAATGTATAAAATCTTGCTTTCTGTTGCCACAGGAAAATAGTTTCAGGATGCTTTGGAAACTCTTCATTATACAGATGTGCAGCTGCAGGAGGAGAGATGTAATGCTGCCTTCTCTCTTGGTAACAGGGACTGTGTGAGAGGAAACAGGTGCCATGCAAGCTGCATTCAGACACCGTGTGTCCCTCGAGTGGTTTGTGCCCCCTCTGTGACACAGAGCAGAGACTGCATGTGTGTGACCAGGAAAATGTGAATGCAGAACTGCTCAGCAAATGCAAATCTCAGCACAGTCCCTTTGGCAGGAATACACCAAAGATAACAGTTACTGTCAAGTCCTTTTCTTTTTTTCTGTTTCTGCTGCCTGAAGAGTGATAAACCTAACTACATTTCCATTCCAAATGGCCAACAGACTGCTACAAAGGTTAGTATCAGCTTTTTTGATATGAAATAATAATTCCAAATATACATCCATTGAACCATTCCATACCACAGAGGAAGCAAGTATACACAGTCTATAATTCGATAATTCTCCACAAAGAAAGGACAGAAGAGGCAGCAATAAAACTTTGCTGCAATACATACTTTTTTTGTGTCTGTGAGAGGTCTCAGGGGAACTGGTAAAGCCTGAAGTTCAGGTTGAATTGCAGTGTCTGATGGCTGTACAGCTGGTTTAGGCTTCTCTGACAGGAAGCAGCTGTCCATATCCACGTGTTCATACTTCATGGAAGTGGTGAAATATAAAAGCCTGTATTTTTTTATTAGAAAATACATTTTAAGAGGTTCATTTCTGCTTATTTCCCAAGCAGGAGAAGAGTATTTTACAAGGTCTTTCAGTAGTATCAGGAGAAAAGGAAAGAAGAGGCATCTGTGACAAACAGATTGAGAAGTGGCAAATAATCTGTCCATAGAAAAATACGAATATACAATATTTTTGGAAAACCATTATTTCTGTTACTACAGATGAAATTATAGTAGAGAAAGCTGTGTTTTGTGCTGCACCTCTATAAACATCAAAGATATTTTTAATGCTATTTAGAAATACAGTAATATATAGAAAGATATGGTAATATCCCTTTTCTGGCTGTTATAATGCCCAGATCATGAGTATCATGCATATCTTATGTTAAAAACCAGGCAAGTGGAAGTGTCATGCAAGAGATCACAAACTACATTTAACAATTGCTACACACGGTTTTCCAAAACAAGGCAATTACCCCTCTGACTTACTCCTTGTTAAAAATAAGGTTGCTGATACAGCCATGAAAGGAGCCAGCCATTTTTAGCCCTAAGATGCCCTCTCCTGCTGGAATGCCACCAGCATAGAAGTTGGAAATATTAATGGGGCTGATTTCTGCTGCTGAACCAAGCCTCAGTTCTGCAGGTTTGCTTTCATCCACCTGTACAGTTATGATCCTGAAAAAGATAAAGTAGGGAAAACATTCAACAAGCTCTTAGAGAGTCATTTTCAGATGAAAAGCATTCCTATCAGCCTCAAAAACATCCTCTTCTAATAAATAAAGATTCCATCACTTTGATAATCCTTTCAATGTCTTAAAACTGGAAGTCCTTCTTTAGATGATTTTTAACATGCAAAGTGTTGCGAAATATCTTTCTAAATTATTTTGATAGCTGCGTATCTTTTTACTAATACTACTTAGTATGCTTGTACTCAAGTGCCCCAAGCTGTCTAGAGATTTTGAGAGCTTTTAGCTACACCTCTATCAGTGGCTGTATGCTATATACAATTATCATGTAAATCAGAACATCTGCATTGGCAGCAGAAAAACACAGCCCTGATTATCCCACCTAATAAGCTAGCAGAGACAATTCCTCAGAGAGTGCAGTGAACTGACAACAACATACAATAATTAAACAGGTAGTACTCTTTGCAGTCACATGTACCTCTTATTCCGAATTAGGATAACAGAGTGTTCTTGTCCATCACCGTATGTTCCATTAGCAGATTGAAGAACTACTTTCCTAGTACTTGCTCTATCTCCAGCATTAACATGCACTGCAAGATGACCATCAATCAGCATGATGGAAAAGAAGGGCTGTAGATTTAATTAGAGGATTAATTTTTAACTATAGCTCAATTTTCAGACACTCATTTAGTGTTTAAAAAGAACACACATGGGAAAAATTTACCTCCAACCTTGTTGTAAACTTTTTAATGAAACTTAAAGACTAGTAGGAATTGTATTGGTATCTCTCAGAGCACAAAGCCTTCTAACAGCAAACACAAAAGCTGGACATTTCTCTGATCAAAATAACTACAGTGCAGGTTTTTTTACGCACATACACGCACACACACACTCACACTCCTTCTCTAAGAGCAGTAAGATTTTGTCTTTGGATTCTAGAAGTTCCAGCTGTCTACCAAATACACAATAGCAACCTGACTTGACTTTACAAAATAAAAATGGCAAAAACTATCCCCCAAAAATCTTTGTTCTCAGTACTTGCCAAGTGTGCTTGTCTTCGTCGTCGCTTTTCCAGTCCCCTGCTGAGTCCAGCAAGGATGATGCCACTGCTGCTCTTTGTAGCAAAAGTTGCCATCAGTTCTGACTCTGGGCTTAAGGACTTAGGTACTAACTCAATATATCCATTGTTCATGATGCTCACACTGTGAATAGGCTATTTTATGAAGAACAGAAATAATTACTGTATTTATCCCTACATAGTGTACAGTAAGAAAGAAAAATCAAGTATGGATTAGATGACCTTAGAATTTTTACAGATAAATCCATTTCAACTCACTGTAAACACCACTATTCACTATTTTATAAAAAGAAAGATCAGGCCACAAAACTTTAAAGTTTCTTACCTCCAGTACACAGCCTTTTCTTACTCCATATGAATTTCTATGCAAGTCAAAGGTGGAACGAGATATTTCCAGATTCTTGATGCATCCCACATACATTCTACTGTTAAGACCTTTCCTGAAACATAAAACAAGACTTTCTTTCCAAGGGGTAGTACTTGGAATCTCCTGGGAGAAAAGATTAATTTCTCTTCAATAAGAAAAGAAAGAGAGATCTGTTTTAAAGAATGCAGTCTGTCTGGTGTAAGTGAAAAGAGACGTGAGTAAAGTTTTACTCTCACATGCTAAATCTGGTCTTAAAAAGAGTCAAGATAATGTTTTGCCCAAATGAAAACACACAAGTGTGTAATGCTGTGTTGACAGGTCAGGCCATTTCCCAAAACTTTAAGGTGAATCTTCAGCTGAAATAAAATGGATTGTGTGAAAGGGAAACTGTAGCTGTCTACTATGCAGTACTTATTTTTCATTTTTCAAGTCTGGAGGATGCCTAATTTGGTTCCTGGTTTAAGGCTGAGAAATTTAAGGCTGTCCTGCCATAATCCCTTACAGGCTAGTATGCCAGCTAAGATTAACAAGTCTGCACTCTGTAATAACTGTGCAGAGACCAATAATGTACTAGAATTTACCTTATTGTCAAGAGCATGCAGAAAGTTTAATTAGATTTTCTCTTGCTGTATTTATCCTTTCACTTCGAAGCCAGTGGAAGAAATGTGACTTTGCCAGTTCAGTTTGGATGTGCAATACAAAAAACCCCCATAAACTAGAGACATGCTATAAAATATGTATTTGCAATGTTTTTTGTTGATCTGTTCACAGTTGTTTCTCCCCTGTGCCAAGTTACTGAATTACAGGAATTCTGAAGTAGAACTTTTATCCTTAAGCACAATTTTGCCCATAAATGCCATCTGGAAAATGCAAGGCTCACACAGGTGGAGATCAAAGGAGCATCATTGCAGACAGCAGTACTGTATGCTTGCCCCAAAGAGCAGGGTGGGGCTGCTGTGGCAGCTGCTGTGGTGGAAATCACCCTTAAAAAGGGAAAACAAAAATATTTCTGATCTGAACTGCAGTGTCAGACCTACCAGTGGAAAGCAACATACGAGAGTTTGAAGTCCAAGGTCAGATAATTCTGTGGTATACATGGTCATAAACTAGACTTCAGAATTCACAGATTTTCTCCAATTTCAGTGGAGACAGAGTGTGTAAACATTTTCCCCTCACCTTACAAGAGTCTTAGCAAAGGTGCAAAAGTAAGACACTTTACCTCAGAGCCCTCGATCTTGGCAGCCCACCAATGAAGATTGGGTCCTTATCAGAGCGGTTCAGGTCTGAGGCAACCCCAGGAGATTCTCCTTGCTTCGTTTCTTTATAATTAAGGTTATATGCATCCGTGACTGCCAAAATTCCTGCAAAGAAAAGAGGGTAAAGATCTGGAGAAGGACATAAATACCCATTCTGCCCTTTTGGCAATCTTGTCTATAATACAGGAAAATGTAGTCATTGACTCAGGTATGTGTGGAAAATCTTCTTATTTTTAGAATGAGAAATTTATTGTACTTCCAGCTATTCTGTTAATCTCATTCATTCCTCTCTGCCAAAACCAAATCTGGAGTGGTCTACAGGAAAATAGATACATATGAGAATATGTTATAGCTATTAGCACGTGTGCATTATTGCCAAAACACAGGCCCCACAAACCAGTTGTGATATCAAAATGCAGAAAAGAAAATGTGATCCCTCATCTAGAGACTTGGACAAAAACCTTTCAAACGTTTAAAGACAAAACTCTTTAAAGCCTGTTGGTATGTTTTCATCCAGCAGTTTCTATACTACCTGCTCTTTATGAGATGTGCTAAACCAAGCACCATAGTCCTTCTAAAAGCGAAGTACCACAGATAAGACATGGCATTGGAAGTGATCAAATTTGGTTGCAGCAATGTTCCCTGCAGCTATCTTAGATATTTGTATTTGTGAATGGGCTGACACCTGGATTTTTCAATCTGCAGCCTACCTTGCTTCTTATTCCGATTGAAGGAGATTTTATACCATGTTCCATTGTTGTAATGATTGTCTGTTGTAAGAGCAAGAGGTCCTGAACCAAGATCAACAGTCAGCCTCACTTTGCCATCAACAAGCTCAAGGGACAAGAAATCTCTCTGAGAGGAAGAAAAAAAACCCCAAACAAAAACAGATTACAAACAAACAACAGATTACATTCCTGGAAATAAAATCTTCCTACAGAGCGCATCCCTGGCAGGTTTGGGCTATGTGTGGAAAAGATTTAGTAACTCTTGTGCCTGGACTATTTGTTAGGCCCAAGATGCTCATCTTCACTATATTTAGGAAAATTAAGTTCCTCACAAGTATCTCACAAGGATGTACTTTTGTTTTGTTTTGTTGTTATTCTTACTTAAATGCATCGTAAAGTTTGATTACACAGCAGAAGAAGAGTTAAATAGCAAAGTCACATTTTCCAGGTTTTGGATGAAGTTGAAAGTAATTTGATTTGACAGTCAGCATAATGATCAAACACTATGTATGATGTTCTTTCTGCAAGAAGCAAAGACCTTCCTCACACAGTAAAAAAGACTTTCTGAATTGCATTAAAGGTGCCCCCTCTGAACTGTAAAGCTTAAATCAGATATTACTGTGCAATGAATTCAGGCAGTGAGTACATAAATTTAGCAAATGAATAATGCAGTGACTCTGAACGAATTTGTATCCAAACAAAGCTTTTCCTTCCATCAGGAACAGAAAACCACCATCTAAGTATGCAGTAAACTGCATGACATAAAAATGAAGGTCTGGTGATGGGTCTGGGTTATGTTGCTTTTGCAGGAGTTTTATTTAATTTGTTTCAGTTTACTGAATTCTCATCTTACGGATTTAATTCAGTATGGTTTTTCATTATTATATTGTCCTTCTGCAAGCTCAGTACCAAAACATTTTTACATTCTGCATAAATTTCTTCAACTGAAACAACTAGCTTGTCATGCTTACCGCTTCCTTTTCTATCCTTTAGTTAAGTAATCATTAATTTTAGTCTAAAATAATTTCATTTTATTCTATAATTTAAATAAATTGTGAAGAATTATTTTCATTGTTTAATTTTGCCCTTAGTTTAGGTGAATACTTGCTCTAATGAGTTGTCTCTAGGGTTCTTGCCTTTACTCCTTTGGCTTATGATGCCAATCATGGGTAAAGAACTACACAAAAGTAGTAATACGGTCTAACATGAGTAAGCTGAAAAATAAAGAAAGCAAGAAACCACCAAATGATCTAAACACAGTTTATGATAGTTTAGGAATCTGATCCATTTTCTTACAGTGCCATTTGAAGCAAGGTACAGAAGAAGCCCATTCGGTGAAAAAGTACTGAAAAATATTATGATTTGAGTCACTGTTGAGCGGAGTGCCTTCTCCACAACTGAGTATCCAGTGCCATCAAAATGGAATGAAGTGTCCTCATCCTGTGGGCTACACAAGTAGAAAACCAACATATAAATGTTAACTGAACACTTGTGTTTTCCCAGTAATTTTTATATACAATGTAAGAAAAGTCAGACCACAGAATCATAGAATGGTTTGGGTTGGGAGGGACCTTAAAGGTCATCAAGTTCTAACCTCCTGCCACTGGCAGGGACACCTTCCACTAGGCCAGGTTGCTCAGAGCTCCATCCAGCTTGGCCTTGAATAATTTGTGGCATCCACAGCTTCTCTGGGCAACCTGTTCCAGTGTCTCACCACCCTCTCAGTAAGAGTTTCCTCCTAATATTTAAACTCTCTTTCAGTTTGAATCCATTCCCCCTAGTCCTGTCACTCCATGTCCCTGTAAAAGGTCTCTCTCCAGCTTTCTGATCAGCTCCCCTCAGGTCCTGCTCAGTCAGTGCAGCCCCCAGGCAGTAATTTAGAAAGTGTGGGAAAACATTTCAATCTTGATGTAATGAATAACTGAAGGATTCCAGCCAAAGGCCATTTTCATTATAGAGCTTCACAACACATGATTTAGCCATGGGAATGGATGCACACAAGATAAGTGTTCTTCCCTTATGTATGAAAATAAAAGCCAAACCCAATGATTTCCTAAGGGAAAAAATAATTGTCACAGCATACACCCTCTAAATTAAAACATGTAATCCATTTATCAAAATGCTCTGCATAATTGCACTTACAATACATGTTCTATTAGCCCCTTTCCCTGCAGTACAAGAATTGTAAAAAATATTTCATACAATCAAGCAGCACCCTCTGCTGTTTCTACATGAAATATTCTGCAAAGGGAATATGGACAAGCACATTTCTTTTCAATTCCTTAAACATAAAAACAGCACAGTCTGCAAAAGGTACCAAGCTCAGATGCAACAGTTTTGCTATGGTTTCTTTTTACAAGACTGCTTTACACTGATTCTTATCCTAGGAAAGAATAAATTTGTCTTAGGGAAAACTACTGGAAAGCAAAGATTCCAAAGTATTTCTGTTCACTGGTAGTCCCTACTTCCAGTGCACAAAATAGAGGGTGACAATATAACTCCTCTGAGAAAGTGGTAAAAGAATTAAAATTCCAGACAATTAAGTTATTTGACACCACTGACACATTCACATTACTGTGTTCAGTTACTGTGTAAGGTAATGATCAGTGAAACACCGCAATGTCTGAGCTCCTCATTTTTAGTTAACACAAAAAAATAGTATTACAAATGTAAATTATTCTAAACCTGATTAAAAAAAAAAAAAAAAAAGAGATAAAGTGAGACAAAGTACCTTCCAAAACAGCCATTGCACTTGCCCTCTCTTTCTATGTAGTTCCAGAGACCAACAGATTTGCCATTCAGGGATGCCTCTCCTAGGCACCCTTTAAAATGGGTCACCTTAACAGCTGGTGATTTCTATAAGACAAGAAATACTTCATGAATACAATTAATGTTAAGTACTCTGAAAATTATGCAGCAAAAATTTTGCTTGGTTGTTTTCCTTGAACTTTAACTTTGTTAGATATAAATCATAATAAGAGAACAACATGCTTTAGCATAACTATGAGCAATTATCATTCAAATAATAATAGATTAATACATTAAAAAAGCAAAATAACTATGTCCTTGACCTACTTACACATCTCATGGCATGAATAACAATTGCAAACTAAAAGAAGCCATGGAAGAAGCAAACAGAACCCAAATTAATTTCATAATATCTATACTTGCTGCATGCACACACAGCCTGTCCTGGTTAAAACTTTATGCAAAAATCTCCAGGGAAAATTAACTTCAGGATACTAGAAAACCCTTACATCATCTCTGCTTTATGCTCAGAGTACCTGGCATTTCTCGATGAAGTAACCAAATCATGAATTATTTCTAACACAGAAGTATTTCTCAAACATGTTCAAAACAATAAACAGAAGGCTGATCTCAGAATTTAACCTTGATTTGACCTCCAAGTCCTCCAACAAACATTAGGGTTGACTTGTTAACATCCAATATGCTGGCTGTCCCCGGAGAGGTTCCAGATTTAGGCGGAGGCTTCTGATCGGAGTTCATTTCCTCTATGCTGAGTGTACCTGTTTTTCCAAACCTGCCAAGTACAAACACTAATAAATAGTCTTAGAAATAAATAAATAAATAACTATTAAATAGTCTTAGAAATCATCAGGCTTAATCTACAAATACTACTGGCTTCTTTTTCTAAGGACATGAAAAATCTCATCACTAAAATACTCAGAGGATGGTTTGTGTACAACATTTATAACATTCCTATTTTAATTACCTGGTGGCGTGTATTCTGTGCCATTTGTTGTTGTTGATTTGAAAATCAGGGTATTCCACTCTTGTTGAGCCAGAGCCCAAATCCCAGAGAAGAGCTACCTTGCCACGTCGCATCTCCACTGCCAGGAAGTCTGTCTGAGAAACAGCAGAGCCTTTTCTAATTCATGGCATCAAATGTGTATTTTCACCAGTAACACAGAGAAAATTTTTTCAGATTCATGTCCCTGCATGCCATATTACAGGAGCTGACTTTTAGCAAAATCAGGCTTTTCACTCACTTCTAATGAAACAATACTTCCTCAGGTTATATGCAAGTAGGTGAATATTTTTTATTTTATATATATATACAAACATGAGATGCACAGCTACATAGATGTATAGAAATATACACTCCTGAGTGTATGTGAGATGACTACCACTCTGTCCAAAAGGACTGTCACATGACAGCATGCCAGGAGGAGCTAACAGCTGTGCATTTATTGGGATTACAGAGGGAATGGAGAGGAGAGCAGTGTGGCAGTGACCCATCATGCTCCCTTTTAAGTGGGTGGATGCATTGTGCTCATCAGGGCCAGCTTCAAGAAGTTTAGCTGTGTTACCAAGCAAATTATCTGATACACTCCAGCATGCCATGTGAAAGTATCCCAGAGGGTGTTACACATCATATGGTTAATGCACAGCACAGGAATAGGAAGGGGCAGTTTCATCACAGGGCCAAGAGGCAAGGAATGGCTAAGGAATCTGGTGCTTTTATTCTTTACCTTTGAGAATCTCTGGAACCATATAAGGCACAAAAATATTTCTACCCCCAGTGAACACATCTGTCTGCAAAGGGCCACTCTTGGTTACTTAGCTTGAAATCGAGTAAGAAAAAACCTATCTAAAACTTCTGACCACCATCACCTTCAGTAAACATACACCAGAAATTTACCTTCCCATTGCTACCCAAGTAGAAAAGGAGGTTATCTGGTTCAGCAGTTTTCACATTGAGTGTTAAGGTGTTGTAATTTGTAGATGAAATTTGGGGTTGGTAGGCACGAATGCAATCTCTCTCTGCTGATACTGCAACTTTAATCTGGGGAGAAAAGAAACAGATGGAATCTAAACAAGTCTCGGTGTACACAGCACACATTTCTGGAGTATGTAGTTGGCTTCTGACCAACAACTGCAAGCCTTTTGCTGAGATACTTTAATGCAATCTAAGTATTGCTACCTGGGCTACATTTTTGCAGTCTTCTAGGTATCACTTGATAAAAGAGATTCACAATAAAAAATAATGAAATCTGTCTTAATACACTCACTTAATTAGGAGGTTTGATTCAGTATATAAACTATTCAATACCTCAGACAATAACAATAAATCTTGAGTCAGAAGGCCATATATCAGTAAAAAGCCACATCATAATATCAGAAAATAGAGATGCAGAAATTCAAAAAGTTTTAGAATAAAGGAAACCATTTCTAATCTCTGTTGAGAGAATTTTTTTTAAAAAAAATTAAGAAGGCAGACTGTCTGCAATAATTCTGATTATTTCAAAATTGTATCAGTTTACACAATATTAAAAATTACATTTGTGAATATATTGCAAGTACAACTTCTTAAAAATTAAATAAATCATATTCGTGTTGTCATACCCCTAACTCCATAGACCACTTTTTAATATACTGATAAAATATTGATCCAAGCTAAATGCAACCAGACATCCAGCAGCTTGGTAGTATAATGACAGAAAATCCCTTTTAGCTAGAGAAAAGTCTTAATTCCATTAACTTCATGGAATATACCTATAACAACTAAATGCATGCACATGTGTGCACATGTGTGCACATGTATTCGTGCATTTGGACACAGATACATCAAATTCCTCTTGTAGAGTAAAAAATTACCAAAAAAAACCCCAACAAACAAAAAACAAACATACAAAAAAAAACCCCAAACAAAAATACAAACAAACAACCCAAACCAATACAAACAAAAAAGTACCTAACCCTGACACACCCCTCCAGAAAGAACAAACTCCCCCAAACTGGTAAAAGGGACTTTGCTAATACTTCTTTTCACCTTGCCAGGAATCTCTGTGGCTTATGACACCTCAGAAAATACCATTCCCTTTTTTTTCCTGCAGTGTATTCATTAAGTTTCAGTAGACTGTGACAGAGGAGCAATAACCATATAATTAAGAAGATTTGCAGAACGAACTGAGGGCCTTCTGTTTTTTTTAAACAAAACCGCCCTAAACCTTACAGTAACATACCCACACTTAGGTCAAAGGCATACCAAAAATTACTCATTGCAAAGTCATTTTCATATTTCTCTCACAGTCTAATGAGATCCATAGTACCGTTGATTCACTTTTGCTGTCTTTAAGGGACAAGATATTTAAAAACAAGTACACTGTCTTAAAGAACTCTGGATGATCAGCTGCTTCTTGCAAAGAACATATGGACATGACAGGCCATAGATGGCACATTTATTGATACAATCAACACTTGACAAGAAATTGTAGTGGTACTTGATGTTATATGGGGGCACCCACATCAATCTCTAAATAACCTCAAAAATTAACATCTTGCAGTAAAGAGAACGGCAGTGCCATCCTCCAACTTGTCTCTTTCTCATCAAAATCTCTGATGTCTGCTTTCTGGCAAATGTGTTTCTTTATTTTTATAGGAAACAGGAGGAGATAGCAGATAAATTACCAGGTAGCTATTCTGACAAAGTCACAAATGCAATAAGAAACTTGATGCTACAACCTTAAAATGTACCAACAGCCCTGCCAGTGTGCTTTTTAGCATCAGTCAGTGCTCTTTGGGCTTCAGTGAGACTCCACAACAACAGACAGGTACCTTGAAAGTAAATTTTACGCTCCTTATCTCAAAGAACCTCCCTGCTAAAAGTGAAAAGTCATTTAAGTCTGGGATGATGGAACTTACAGATGCTGCCTGCTTCCGGGCCTGGCTGATAAGTTCTTTAATTTCAGACAAGTTTCTGTTCAGGTTCTCCTCTAGCATTTTCAAAGGTTTGAGTCTATCCAATAAAAGACTTGCTTGTGCTTCAACTTCTTTAACTTGTTTTTCAGCTGTGAATGCTGTGAAAACATAAAAGAAATGTTGAGGCAGGGTGAAAGCAAAATGTACTGTTCATTGCTAAAATACCTAGCTAAGGTAGCCAGTTTCTGATCATTTTGGTTTTGGCAATTTTAAACATCAGTAAGGGATATACATCCCATGTGAATCCTCTAGAGATCTCTAAAAAAAAGTTAGCATATTTTTACTGAATTAGGAAGAAACTCTCAGCTCATCAGACTCATATTTAATGCCTGTTAAAATTGAGTATTAGTACTGCTTCTGCAAGGAGTGACATTTCTATGGAGCAAACTTACCAGCTTTTGATGAATCAGTTATGAGTTCACTTGTTTTCCTCAAAGTGTCATTAACTTGGGACAATGTAGAAGATGTATTCATTAGCTTTTGACTGAAATCCCCAAAGCGACTTAAATCCACCACAGAACTGGTGTTTGCAGACACAGCCAGCTCTTTCACTTCAAGCATGTATTTCCTGGTATCTGAAACACAGTTCCCAGGTTAAAAATCATTCAGAACTTTCATACATACTTGTGATTAACAGATGCCTGGCTTCCTAACAGCAGCTACAAACATACTCAAAATACTAGAAATGCTGTCAGTTACATTCCTGTCATAGTAAGAGTTGTATTTTTGTTTGTTTGGGGAACTTGGTTCTGCCTGTCTCAACAGGAAGCTCATATGAATGCATCAGGCTCATAGTGTTTGAGTCCCCTAATTGGGTGTTGGCACCCAGAGACACTCATATGAGATTTAAGTTTTCAATCCCATACAAAGCTGGTGAGGCAGAAGGTCTAAAATACCCTCTGTTTTGGGCTACAATCACCTGTTTACTGCATGCACCACGCCCAGTCTCTGACTGCCCCTTACAGCCTCTGCCCACAATGGTGGGAAGATGCTGCAGATGGCAAAAAAGGCCTCAGCCAGACCTCCAAGCATCCTTCTTCACCACCCTCTACACAGAGATCAATGCCACCATGGACCTCTGACCACAGGAAAAAAAAGAGACAACTTCAAGAAATGTAATGACAAAGCTGAAATCAAACAATGTTAAGCTGTGAGTTGAGGAGAACACTCCTGTGATTTTTATGACTTAACTGTCAATGTGTAGCTTTGTGTTAGATAGCATCCTGCAATTCATATCCAGTGTAATTTCATCACTACTATTACCCTTTAGCATGAATTAAGTCTCTGAATTGCAAAATGGTTATTTTAAGGTTTGAACTTAGCATTCTAATCCAGAGTCACATTAGAATCAAGCAACCCAAACGGGATGTCTTAATCAGTGTTTTTCTAACTTAAAACACATTATTAAGATGGGCAAAGTATTTTGGACCCTCTTATTCACAAATTCAAGTAATTTTCTCTACTAGTTTCCATGAACTCTAGGCCTTTATTTAAAATAATGACTGAAGAAAGAGGAATTCTTTCATCTCAGAAAAGCACAGAAAATAACTGATTTTAATCTGTTAAATGAAGTCAGCATTTACTACAAAGAAACCTTTACATGAAGACTGTAAAATTCACAGATTAGTATAAATGATTTTGAAACAAGCCAGAAAAGAAAGTGAAATCTCACAGTTCCATGCATAAGTTTCTCTGCATGTGGGATTAAATATTCTATAACTTCACTCTCCTTTCATATCAGTGTAATTATATTTCTTCCAGAGCCCCTCCTGATTTACAGCAATGTGAAATGTGAATCGACTACAGACCCAATTATGTTTAATGGGTTTACTAAAAAGAATGTAAAATATTTAGGAGGCTAAATTAAGTCTCCAGTACAGTTTATGGCTAGCTTTCTGCAATCAGATAATGAACAGGGGTTTATTACAATTGTACTAGAGAGTTCTGTAATAAGGAGAATGTCAATATAAATTTCACTTACTGTTAGGCAATACTCTGAGTGTCAACAGAGAATCATTAAGTTGGTTGCCAATTCTATTAGTACTTTCCTGAATCTTTTCTACCTTTTTGTTCAACCCATTCAATCCAAATAGAAGACCTGTTGAAAGAAATAACATATGTATAAACAAATGCCATACAACCCACAAAAAACCAAAGTATTGGGATAAGAAGCATTCATTTATCTCATCAATGGAACTTTTTTTCCCAACAGAAAGAGGATTTTACAAACAGGAATGCAAAATGAATGCAGTATTAATAAATAAGCTCCTGTGGGCACCATTCTGCTCAAAGCTACCCTTTTTGGCCAATTCCATGAGACTGAGCTACAGACGTTGTGAGGAAAAGGCTATAAGCTAAAATTATTCCATGATTCTGAACTCTAATAATTTTTATGGTGTTCTTCACATTTTATACTATGTAACAGGAGCAAAAGAAGTGGGTTTTTTCTACGTATTTCTGATCTGTTTGCAGAATCCTCTCACTAGAAATTAAAACATGTAGAACAGAAGGAACAAAAAAAGTATGTAATTCTGTCTGTCTAAATTATGTAAAATTTATACATATTTGTAAACCATTGGTATTGCAAGACAAGACCATTTTACAGATACAGTTTATCTCTGTGAAACATTCCCCTTCTGTCCAGTTTTGTCAAAAATTTCACTAAGGGCCTGCTTCTGCTCCTACACAAAGCCTTTGTTCAAAATGCTTTTTGAATTTTCATGGTGTAGACTTCAATTCCTTGCTGGTATCTTTGGAGTAATAAAAAAATTGAAAGTATTTTTGAATTTATGGAGACAAAGAAATTCATCTTGCTTTTGTATTCCAGCTGTCCAGCAGGAACAAGTAAAAAGGATTAGGATTTAAACATGTCATCTTACATACCTGTATCCATGACTTATTAAATAAAAACAAATTAATGGAATTTTCAAGAATTATGCTTTTTCTTTCTCTGCTGCACAATCTCGACTGATTTAATTCATAAAGTTTGGAAAAAACAGCCATTGCAAACATCTCTTATAGGTAGATGTGGTATAGTGAAGGGCAAATTTTTAAATGTTTACAGAAAAAAATTATGTTCTTACCCAAAAAATGAGAATACTATGTGAATCCATGAAACATTAATCTTAATTGCATGAAAATATGCAGTCATATATATATTTACCTTAACTTATGCTTATAAAAGAAAAACCCAAAACCTACATAAAAAAAGCCAAATTAAAAAAGATGAAGT
>VXAC01004579.1:1777304-1855240 GCA_013399225.1 Rhipidura dahli | reverse complement strand
AAAAAAAAAAAAAAAACCAGCACAAAAGAGAAAATAGAAAAAAATAAATAGAGGCAGAAATGTGAATTCTAAAGAACTGACCATCACTTTTTTTCTTCAGATTTTTAGCTTCATTCTGAAATCTGGAGCTAAGCAGTAGAGTTTCTTTTCCCAGAAGACTGAAAGACTCCTCTGGCTAAAAAACACAGACATCAAGTTGCCACATATGAAAATCAGAAATTCAACTGAAAACATTTAAGTATCTGCAGACACCTACTTAAAGTTACTTAACATCCTTGTTATTTATGAACTATTCTATTCATTACCTTATTAAGCATCAATTTAAAATAATACAAGTTGCTATAATTTATCCAAGAATGTGACACTGAATCTCTTTATGATTTAATAATAATAAAAAAAAAAAGATGGCTATGAAACAAAATCTACAGAATTCTAGTCTCAATACTGCTAGTGATTCAGTGTTGTCTTTTGGAAATTCTACTTCCAGGCCTAATTAAAAATTTCCAGCACTGAGCAATTTAAAGTGAGATATTTCAAAATCACAGTCTTAGAGAAGCATTCTTTTACATTTCTCCAACTGAAAAAAATCTGGAAAAACACCTTGAAAAGATTCATGCTGTAGAAAGCTTTAATAAGACAGAGTGCTGTATAATAATGTACAAGCTCACAAGAGAATGTCAACTGTTTTGATTGCTGTCATGTGAATGCATTATCACACATTTGCTTCTGCAGGTGTAATGTGCATGCTGAAGAGATGTGAGGGGAAAAATAAAATAACAGGAAACTGCTAAGATCAGACTGGAAACTGGTCTGGTCTTTTTCATTTACTGTTTCAGTAACAATCTGATAATCTTTGAAGGCAGAGGGATGTTAGATGAGACATAGACATACATTTGGGTATGAAATATCCTTTACTAAGCAAAGTAGCTGTGGCTGGGACGTTTTAGATAGAAATGAAAGAGGGATAGGTCAAATAAGGAGGTCATTGAATAATTCCAAAGGTGGAAAGAAACATTAGAGGCCTGTGAATTTAAGTTCTACAAGAATACATGTCACATGACTGATATAAACACTCCTAGAATCATGTCCAGTCCAGCTAAATGTGCATTAGACATTAAAAAGCAAACAAAACAAAGGGGAAATGGTACTGTGGCAGAGAGAAAGGCAAGGTAAACAGAATATGAAATATGTTATTACTACTGCCTTGGAGTATGGATTCAGGATACAGAATCTACAACTTGGTAGGAGAGGCTTCCATCAAGGACATGCCTCCATCAAGAAGACTCAAGTTTTCAGTGAGTGCACAAACAATTGGAACAAATATACCAAAATGAGAAAGGTGAAAACGTAAATTAAAACACTAATACAGATACTTACAAAATCCAAGGGGCCATTCACAACTCTAGATGCATCATCTGCCAAACTCTCTGTTCTTTCAATCACACTTTTAACACTGGAGTGAGTGTAGATAGCAGCAGTTGTGTTCAGAGTCACATTTCTTACTCTAGAGAGGCCACTAAATAGACAATTAACAAGCAAATCTATTTTCAATCAAGCACTGAGTTCCATGTCTTCAATTACAACATGCACATCTTTCCAGAATACATGATGCACTCTGAAAAAAACCAAGCACACCTTGCCCAGTGTTGCATGAGGGGCTTTAAATTCATTATTTTGAACTGTAAAAATCATTTAAAAGGTTTCCAACTGCAGGGTTTCTTTCTATTTTGTTAATTGCTGTTCTGTTTTGTTCCTTTCCGTCTCTTCTTTATTTTTCTTCAATTTTGTTCCCCTTTACTTATGTTATTTTTTTCAATTTATGAAGACCCTTATTACAAACAAATCATATTGCCTAAACAGAACAGGAACAAGCCCCTATCTGAAGCTCAAAAACTAAGTATAGATACATAATCTAGGAAGAGATTATAAGCATCTGAAATCTAATCTATATTAAATTTTGCTTCATTGAATTTATCTGGCTGTGAAGTCAAGTATTGCTTAATGTTACTCTAAGAAAAAATTTCTGGTTTTAAATTTAAAATAGATGTCAATTTTCCAGTCTGATATGGTTTAACTTTTGACACATATCTGCTGATTTCAAAAGACAAAACAACAAGCATCCTAGAAGGATTCCTAAAATAGAAGATTAATTTCCATTGAATTAACAGGAATGACTTAGCAACATTGAAATTCTAAGAGTGCATTTGAGTGGATTTGAAGTTGCAACCCACTCATTTCTGCAAAATGCTTTGAAAGCAACAGTAATAGAGGCATGGTAAGAATAGCTTCTTGACTGCATTCCAATATATATTGCCAAGAATTTTTCATATGTAGACCAGATGCTTTTGAAGCTATACCATGATATACTCATTGGGCATTTAATAATTCACCATTTACTGTGTAAGTCAGCCACATGAAATGCAAGACTAATAAACCCTCCTCCACATCACTTCACAAAGTTACACTGCATTAAAAGTAAAAAGCACTTGAAATTAAATGGGGAATAAAAATTGATCATGAAATCCTTAGGGTTGGAAGGAACCTTTAAAGATCATCTACTAAAACTTCCCTGCCATGGACAAGGAATTTATCTATTGAATTAAGTCTCTACCTATTTATATTAAGTCTGACACTAATGTAAATCTCATCATTTCATAATTACTGAGTTAATCACCTCTCCAGTGCATCTGCAAGCCTTTGGAACTGGGTGGCATGTTCCTCAGCTCTGTACACCAGGTCAAGCACTCCTCTCACAGACATCTGCATCACCAGCTCATCCACATGATGCCTCAGTTTGGTGCTCCACAAGACAAACTCATCCTGGTGGACTTCCATGTTCTGCAAAACAAAATGTTTCCCCTTTTTTTTCTTTTTTCACTAGCAAAATACAATTCAGAGTCTCAAAGAGAATATTAAAACTTGAGGACTTACAGACGTAGAGTTCTTTACATCTTGGGCAAGAGCAGCAGCAGCATTCACTAGAGCCTTCCCTTCTTTAATGAGCATGCTCGAGACTTCTTCACCTTCCTGTATTTTTAGCTTTTTGTCCTGTAGCATAAACCAAGTGTTTTAAAGTAGTCTGAAAAATCAGCTATACTGATGAGTTAATGTAACACATAATATTATGGGGTCTGGTTTCCTTTAAATTTTTCAGGTATCATATTTAAACTTTAAAATGTTTAAATCTGTTTAAAAAATTTAAAAATCAACTTTTCAAAACAATCATATATTTGATATTTCTAATGCAACACTGACTGTCCAGTCTTACATTGAGCTCTGCCAGGTTGCTGGAAATAAGAGGAAACAAGCGATGGGTCTCATTGATGTTGGCGAGCGCCTCATTCACCAGCTCCTGGGCATCCTGCAGTCTGCTGTAGTGCTTGGATAAGAACTGGCTTGCATCCATTTTTAGTTCAGCAAGTTCCTGCTGAGGTTTGAGATATTCTTTCTGAACCTGGGTCAACAACTTTTCTGCAGCTCTGAAAAAGGAGAGGAACCAGAAATTAAAGAATGAAGGAGAAACTTAGGCATGGATTTCTTAAGGAGAAAATGGGGTCACGTGAAATTAATTTATATGCATCTTTTTACAAAAGCCTGCCATTTTTTTCTAGAATAGCATACATACACTTGGTAGTTTAGTTATTCATTTTACCACACAAAATCATGACTGTCTGGGGAGACGACAGTAATACAGTTCATAAAATTTTTATGTAAATGACTAGAGGGGGAAGGGGTTAGTACAAATCATATTTGTTTGGACTTAATTTGGCACATCCCCCCACATCAAAATCTCTGTGAAACATTCCTCTGGGAGTACTCTATATCATAAGTGTAGTGATTCATATTTTGAATGTAGGATAAAAAAATCATTTATAAGGATTGGCACTGGAAAGAAACAAGTAACCAGAACTGAAGATATTTTCCCAAGAGTCCAGAAAAGTTTAAATATCACATAAAAATAAATAGTCTCATTAAAATGAGCACTGAAATTAACAATTTCAGCATTATAATCTGAAATAATTGGATCTCTGCACTTATATTTTTAATCAGCAACAGAGATTTATCTGGCAAATAATAAATTCTCCCAAATCTGTCAGTTGTTAATTGCTTTGGCTGTTCTATTTGGGAATATTTGCATCTCCATTTGAACACTTTCCAGAACTGAAGGAACATAAGTGAAAATTTTCCTGAAATTCTATTCTTTTGTTTCTCTTCATTTCAGCACATATGCTGAAAATTGCAAATCCTGTAATGTTATTTTTATATAAATGTTTGTCCTTGTTAATCTGACTGCATATCACATAGATCTTTAGCCAAAGTGAAAGAAACCTAGTTTATTTCACAGATATACACAGCAAAATGCATTCCATCTTTGTTACTGAGCAGCAGATGCACATTTGCATATATTTCCTGAAACTGATAATTTAGAGTCCTTGCAATCAGAAGTCATAGCATTAAAATGTTACCAGATCTAAAGTATTTTACAAGTCAAGAATGGCTTCTGTCTCAGCATAGAGTAAAGTAAAAAGGTTATATTCCTAGTTGCCTGGGGACTTTGCCTTTCACGGCAAATGTGTGGAGACCTCAGTTACAAATGTTGCCCAAAATACATTATCACATACTCAGTCCACTGTGAGTCATGTAACAACACCTACTGCCTAAAATACAGACTAGCAAGCTGCTTATTTAAATAATTTTTGAATTTACAGCTGCATTGCATAAGAAATTCTGCAGAGCAAACAACCTTATAGAACTTAATCACTCACTTCCTCAATCTGTCAAAGGACCCTTATCAGTGAGTTTTCAGAAATTTCAACAGAGACTATGACTGAAAAAGTTAATTTACAAACACCTTCTATAACAGCTCAAAAGCTGTTGATGTTGAAAGTCAGAACATTCTTTTACTATGGAACAAAATATTTTGAGACATATTTGTCAGTGGAAAAAGTCTATTTGAAATTCCTAAGAAGAAGAATAAATGGTACATTTCTGGTCCATTTTCATGTCTATATAGCTTCTGTACAGTTCTACATTCAGCAGAAGAGTCTGCTGAACAAAATGAGACATTACCAACAAAAACACTCTATCCTGCTTAATCCAAAGCTTTTAATAAAAACCCTTACATTTTCAGAAATATTCTGCTCTGGTCAAAATCCTTGTCCCTTGAAACCAGTATTAACATTCTTAGAGTTTTGGGAGTGCAATGGCATTAGTCAGTGTTTCTGGAACCAGAACAAAACATTTGCTGACTTTTGGAACAGCACTTTTATCTTGCCAAGTCTGGCAATAAGCACTAATAATGACTATAAAAGCCATTTCAAAACACCCTTTGACTGGGGACAAATCAAGACAACAGAATACAGCCAAAAACAATGGTTCTGAATGCTTTAAAATTGCCTTGGTTTCATTTGCAAATCTTTGTTATACCTATTCCAGTGACAATCAATTGTCATGTCCTTCAGCAGGCCTGACATGTCCTGGGCTTGCAATCGACTGAGACAGTTCTATGCCATCTCTCAGCCAAAATCAACACAGAGATGTGTATTATGGTCAGATCCAAAAGAATCTGAAATCAGTGAGTCTTTTCACTTACTGCAAGGGAATTTGGTATCACATCCAAGTTAACAGGCTTTACTACTGATTTCAACAGACTTCTAAAAGACTTTATTATTGATTTGTATCACATGGGATGACCAAGTATCATCAAACGAAGTAACTCTAAAACAAAATTCATATAGATCCACCTAACAATCTGTCACACTGCCACTTGTTATGGCAAAATGTTTCGCCAGATATCTCTTAGCGTTGCATGGCAGAGACATGTCTGAAATAAAGTTTTTGGTAGAGCAGGCTTACTTTAGGACTGTGGTGGCATTATGGTGCTGTTGAACAAAATCCTTCTTGTGCAATGAATCCAAAAGGGCAGAAATATCATCCTGTAGGTGCTGAGCTGTAGCATTTGACAGAGGCAGATCCAGGCCCAGTGTTTCATTTAGCGACACAGCAACTTCAGCAAGTACTGAGAAGGAGAGTAAACAATTTAGTCATACCACCAAAAAAAATCCCCTGTGCAAACTGCAGCATTTTCCATGTAAACAGGACTTTAAGAGCTGCAAAGGACATACCCTTAGTAAATTTTGTAAAGAAATGGAAATATCTTAAAAACAGGTACCTTTGATAGTTGTATGTACTGTGTCAATAAAGCCAGTCAGTTCTTGACTTTTATTCCTGGTTTCCTGAGTCACTGTGTCAAGTTGCTGAGCTTTTTTCAAAAATCTAGTTGTCTAGAATAAAATCAGAGAGAATATCTGACAGTTCTCCTAAAACAGTGATTAATTCCTGACACTTGTCTATGGTTTTTAAGCTTACTTTCTTAATATTGATAATATTTAGTGTATGGAAACCATGCTTTCTGATAAGGTAGATCTAACTGGTTCATAAATCTCTGATGCTTCCATGCTTGCAGATGCCTTAATTGTGTTTTAAGTTCCAGACTCTCAGATCAGAGTTCTCAATTATTTCCATAATCAGTGAGCTTATAATTATCAAAGCTATTTCTTGAACTAAATCACTATTATTTAATTTTTTAGGTACAGCTAATGTTTGTTAGGAAAATCACTGTTCTGGATACATCACTATTAACAATAACAACACTCAGTGGAAGCACCTGGAGATATTCTGTATACGTGGTCAGAATATTATAAGAAGATATGGTCAGCAAATGAGATCCAGTGGCTGAAGTACTATTGTCCATATCTTACCTACAATTATTCTTCTGTTAAAACTGGATAAACAGTACAAATGTTGTCTACTTTTCTTGTGAGATTTAAACAGATTTAATTCTCCTGAGATAATTTTAAACACAATACTACAGGTACCAAGGACTTTTTGGTGAATATTCATCTGTGACATAATTTTTAATAAGCTCCACATGTTAAAACTAATGAGAAGGAAGTAACTCACTCTCCCCAGTTTTAGGACATTAAATGATCACAGTACAAAAAAACTTTAACAGAAACCATGTAAATCTCCTGTATAATATCATAAACCACTGTAGTTTGCAAAAGTCCATGGAGCAATTAACTGCCCTACTAAGGAAGGCTACAGAATGGACTGAATTCTTTCACTGAACTCTACAGATTTTAAATAATTTCTGAATAAGTCTCTGGCATTAAGCTACTATGCTATGAAGTCTCAAATGATAGGCTAAGAATAAAGAAGCCAGCACTTACCTCTTCATGCAAGCGATCAATTCCTCCTGATAAATTCAGGAGACTTTCTTGTGCTGTATCTAACGAGTAAGTTGGATCTTCTCTAGGAACTACAGACCTCTATAAGAAATGAGAAGTAACAGCTCACTGTAATTTGAAGACTTCTTTGTGGGTCCAGAAAAGTATTGGGAAGAAGATAACTATGAACACTATTTAGATTATTTATCTGCTGTTGAAAGGACTGATTTTTAAAGCACACAAGATGACACAAAATAATTACATACATACAGTTCAAGAACACAGTACTATTTCTTTAAATAAGCAAGAATCCAGCCATGTTGTGTTTTTAATTGTACAAAAAGGAAGGAAACAGCATTTCTGCATTCCTGGTTCTCAACTTCACCACAGTCTGAGTGCTCAAGTAAACTACTTTGGGAAGTTCCAAGGCTGTTCAAATTAAACATTTCATCCAGTCCCATAGCTGCTACCATTTCAGCAGCTGGTCCTGTCAGAACAGCTGCACAAGGGTGTATCCGTGAGGATGACCCTGGAGATAAATAGCCCTGTGGTTTCCTTTGTTAATGAGAAAGAATAACATGCTGCATTTGCCTTCAAGGTCACCTCAAACCTGCTCTATATGGCAACTAAGAGGCCATTGTGCCCAAGTCTACAATACTTGATACAGTCAAGGCCTGCAACAGAATACCACTTCCCTAAAGATGCAAAGGAACCAAGGGCATCTCTTACAGAGCCAGCAAGTTTAGGAAAGGTTATTTTTAGATTTCAGATGTTTCAGAGCCAATCATCGTAAATACCATGGTAAGCATAATGTGTGTGTGTGTGTATATATATATATATATATATATACACACACACATATAAGCAAAGTCGAAATTTTTCAAAAAGTAATGCATAAGAGTATCCAACAGCCTTGTGTCAAATGGAAATTTCAGTCTTTTCCTCAGCATGAAAAACAAGTGAAAGAGAAAGCTAAAGCTCTTGAGCCTCCTGGGAAAAAGCCTGGCAGGTGTCTTTAAAAGCCTAGTTCAAAAAAGCAGAACAGGACAGCAAGCAAGTTGAGGTATGTCAGGAGGAGTAAAGCAGGAGGCTCTAACAAGAAAAACAGACAACTGAAGTCTTCCAGTGGACTGGAGTTGCAGAAGCAATGAGGAGTGGACAGCCTGATTTGGTAGTTTTTCATTACCAAAGGACCCACAGAAAGGTACAGAAAAGAGGAGGCACTCGAGTCCCCAAGCTGCCAGCACGAGGCAGACACAACCCAGTGCAGGGGACAGCCCTTCAGGGAAGATTCATAATTCACAGAAATAACCTTGGGGATTTTCTGGCCTCCAGCCACAGTACTTTGGTACAAGGCAAAAGGCAAGGTAATCTTTAAGTATCCAGAAAAAGGGAATACCTGCTTCCAAACAGAGAAAAATTTTAAGACTATCAACTTATCCCCAAGATTTAATTGCTTAAAAAACACTGGTCCAACAAACAAAATTACATTAATCACAACAAGTTTTATATCACATTAAGCACCCCACTTCCAAGAAAGTGCCAGCTGGCTTTGATTTAATTTTAATACTGAAAAAATGTATGTACTAAAATTAAAAAGTAAGAAGGAAATATAAGCTTACTTAAGTAGTTAAGAAAGTTAAACTTATGTAGCAAGTAAATAGAAACTTTAACTACCTTTATTTTTACATAATATTTGACTTTTCTTTGCAATTAAAGTGCTAGATAAAAATTACAGATGAACAATATTTCCAAGTAAAAGATGATGATGCTCCTATACAAACACAAAATAATTATAGAAAGCAAGAAAATTGTATCCTTGAAGTATTACAATAACTCAGTACATGTGTGCCTTAGGACATAATGGAAGGGAAGCATAATAGAAGATTTCAAACTGAAAGGTTAGTAACTAAAATTAAAGGGTAAGACTATCTCTGCTGAAGCATAAACATGTAATTTAATCAAGTTTGCCATCAAATATTGTACTTACTAACATTTTGAAGTACACTGATTGGAATTCATTCTGCCTTATATCTTAAGCAGAAGAAATTATAATTCAAAATTTAAGTTTGCTGAATTTGGCAGCACAAAAAGGCTCACATTTTGATTTTCTTGTGATGTGGTGAAATACAAAGAAAATAGCTTTGTTTCTGACTCAGAGCTTGTCTGCTTGACTACTGCTGAGAAGACTCTTATCAATAAATGTTTCTATTTTTAGTAGTCATGAAGCAGGGAGGATTCTGTTTATCTCTGGTTTTGTGCAGAGGCCACATGAGTTATTCCTCAGCAATAATAAATTGCTGACCTTCCAGAATCACAAAAAGCGGTATTTCATGCTTTTTTCATGGGTGGGAGGAGCTGAAGGGATGTTTGCCCCAAGCAGCCTGAAAGTGTCCAAGACTGAAACATTCCACCTGACTTTAGTGTCCTGAGATGGGGGGTAGAGTAAGGCACTTGGACTGCCACACAGCCAAAAAGAATATAAACTGCTGCACCTCAGGCACCCTGGCTAATGGAGAAGCAGCCAGCCACTCCAGGGAAGGACTCCAGGGACTCTGGGGAAACAGCTTCTAGATCTATGCCTTGGCAACTCTTTAGCAAAGGGCCCCAAAAGGGGGAAGACCTGGCCTGCTGATTCTATTTCAATACTGGAAATTAATCCCCTTGCTGGCCAGAATGCACATAATCCAGGTGAAGCACATACATACACAGAGCACATTCAGATTGAAAAATGGATTAATCTATTTATTAAAATGCCAGTGCAACAAATGAAAATAAACGAATATAGACAGCTACATAGCTTAAGGTATACTTCCATAACCATCTGGTATCACAAATAATCAAACTGTGAACTTCAGGAGGCATTCTGTCAAATTACCAGCCCCTGTGAGCAGCTGCAAGTTTTGCTTTAAAGGTGTGACTGAGTATTTCTACTATTTTACCTTCAGATGTTGTGTTGCATTCTCCAGCTCTGACAATATCCCATAGGGCACACGGTCAATGCCAGTGAGGTTCACTGACAGTATGGCCTCGTTGAGATTATCCAAACTGTTTAACAGAACTCCTGTGCAGTTGTCATCACAAGCTAAATAAAGAATTTTAAGGAAACAATATAAGTATTAAAATGAAGACAAAAAATTCTGCAATTTTGATATAGACAGTATGTGCCCTCAACATTTAAGTTAAGAGTGATAAAGTATAATAGCTCTAAAAACACAGATTTGTAGTCTTGCCTTTCCCTTCCCGCCCAAGAGTGAATTTATTCCAAACACATTCTCCTTAGGTTAGCATACATTAGAGCTTTATTGGTCCTGCTAACTATTGAGCTGCCTGCTGTATTATAAGCTAATTGAGCCTATTTATCTATTTTGCAATAAATCCATGTTGAAGCCACTCAGGCAAACAGGTTTGGTGGACAGAAAATTCAAGCCTACAGTCCTGTAATTCCATTTACTTCCCAGATTTTTTTATATTATTTTTACAAAATAAAACCTGAATTTTAAATCCTGAGTCATTATAGAAACAGATTATTGTACTAGATGTGTCTTTCTGCTACCTACACTCTCATAAAGAATTACAAGACTAATTATTGGGGGAATATGACTTATTACTGGTGGAAAATACCTATAAACCTGGGATAATTCCAAAAGTATTATCACAGCAACTTTACATCCAAAGGGTCAATGACATAGGTATTAAAAATATTCCAATGAATAAAGGTATTATACAGTCAGAAAAAGGCTTAAAATTATCTTTCCTTAAACTTGTTTGTAACACTAAATAAGCAATTTCAGGATTAACTGCCTGTCTGATGTTATGATCCCTACTGTAGCTTCCTCTGTATTCACAGAATGGCTGAGGAGGGATGGGGCCTCCAAAGAACACCTCCTCCAAAGCTCTCAATTTTACAGAAATAATGAGTTGTTAAGATTTCGTTCCTTCACAGAAAGAACAGGGCCCGGCATCATAAACCCACCCACAGAATAACCACGTGCACACAAACATCACTGGAGCAGACCACAGCCCGTGGGGAAAGTAAGCAATTTAAAAACCACCTACACACACACTCGTCTTCCAGCAGAAGGTGCCTTGGCTCGCACTCCTCACAGAGCTGTCCTGTCACCCCCGGCTTGCAGAGGCACTGCCCAGTGACACCATCGCAATCCCCGTGGGCAGAGCCGCCTGGGCTGCACTGGCACGGACGGCAGCTGCCACCAGGGACCTGGGGGTCACCGTAATAGCCAGGAGAGCACCTGCACGGGGAGGAATTGCCAACGCTGAAAAGCTTCTAGCAGAGAAGTTTTCCAGCTTTCTGCAGCATTCTGTGAGAGCTCTGCTTTTCTCACAGAAGCTACGAAAAACAGTGCTAGGGTTTTTGTAAACCAATCCCTTTACCTTGCAGGTGCAAGTTGTTATGTAGTATTGTTATGGTATTGACTGGAGAAATATTTTGTAATGGGTATTGTGGGGTTTAGCCAACCGCTACGGGAGGCGGGTGATCAGTGACCAATGATCTTATGCCATCTTTGTGAACCAAGGTGTATAAGCCTGCCAGCAATTAATTAAAAAAGGTTCACCTTCCTATTCCTTCTGAACCTGGACTTTGTGTTGTTTTTTGTCTCCAGCCATGGTACAACAGCGACAAGGAATGGCACACTGAACATCAGGGATATTAATCATGACATCAGGTGTTGCATTTACTGATAGGTTGGGTTTTTTATAAATAGTACAACAGTGACTAGCAAATCACTCTAAGTCCTTGAGCACTCATTTATACATTTATTTATGAACACCGAATAATATGAGTACATATACAGCTCATATTAACCAAACTGTCCTTGGGAGCTGGGAATAAATGGGAACATCATGTGTAACTCACCTTTCACAGTACTGTCCTTCATATCCTGGGAGGCAAGCATCACAGTGGTAATCCTGAACACCTTTCAGGATACAAGTGGGACTGAAACTGGAGGAAGGACAAACAAATACTTGCTATCATATAAATAAAAGACCATACAAAGACAGACAGCACCTTCAGCCACAGGTTAAATAGTGCAAACAACAGCATCTTCTGTTCAATCTGATGTATTGCTCCAGAATTTGTACTTTAAATTAGTTGTGTTAAGTTTGGTTTCCCAATGTGGCTCCATTACTGCATAACATGCTAGAGCACATGATGGACTTCCTTTTAAAAAGTAAGACAATGTAAAATGGATGCTGTATGATATGGCTACAGTATATATTTAACAGGGACTTGCATGAGGACACCCGAATGGCCAGACTCTCATTCTGACTCAATTATAGAAAAGCAAACAACAAATATGCTTTTTAAGCTTCTGAAAAAAAACCAGCTTGCACAGCATTTCGTTTTTCAAAATACAAAGTTAACTGTTCCTCTACCAGCAAGCAAATTCTTAAATTTCAGACAAAGGAGTATTTGTTCTTCCCCTTGGACTGATCTCATGAAAAATTCCTGCACTGAGTGGATATGGCCTGAATCTTTGTAAATACAAAAGTACTTTTCTCTGAATGAAGAAAGAACCCACATTTCAAACTAAACAATGTCACAGCAATTTAGTCAACTATCTGTAAAACAGTCTATGTGTCTGTTCTAGTCTTAGAGAAAAAATTGACTCATCCATAATCTCATCTTTTTATTTTAAAATTTCACAGTTAACAGTACCTGTGAACATCTTGGAATGCAAGCTCCATTTTCTAAATAAAAATAGGCAGTATTCAAATGTTTAAAAATTAAGGACATGTAACAATAACCAACTCCTATTGTCCTAGTGTAGGAGGAGCAGAAGAAGTAGGAGGTTAGATACAAAAGAAATAAGGAATGGTAAAATGCACACTGGATTTTGTAAATTCTGGTTACCTAGCAGGGTTGGCTCTGGGACAGGCACAAGGAGAGCAGTCATTGGCAGATCCAATTACTTTTCCATAGTAGCCTGGGGCACAGGCACTGCAGTAATCACCAACTGTGTTATCTCTGCAGTTCTGAGACACACAAAAGGAATTCAGACAGTTTAAAACAACAACAAACAACGGGAGTAACTTTATCTACCGCCTCAATCAATACCTGTGTACAGTTTCCAACAATCATCTATACATGTCACTACCCACTGGTCAGCATTCTCTGAGTGAAAAAACCTTTCATGCAAAAACAAACAGAATGGCATCGTATTTTCTCTTATGTGAATGCCCCTTCAGGCAGGCTGACCC
Source organism: Rhipidura dahli (assembly GCA_013399225.1). NCBI lineage: Eukaryota > Metazoa > Chordata > Aves > Passeriformes > Rhipiduridae > Rhipidura > Rhipidura dahli. The sequence goes on along the minus strand of VXAC01004579.1, from coordinate 1,841,786 downwards.
AATTTCTTTTCTAAATTTCCATTTAAGTTTATGTATTTCTGCTACTATTAATCCAATTCAGGCCAGGACATCACAGTACAAAACCAAAAATCCTAAAAAACCCAAAACAAACAAACAAAAAATCCAAGCAAAAAACCAACCAAACAGACAAAACCTGACATAAATTAAACAGAATACCTGGGTTTTCTGTTTCAGTTTCAGCATTTCAGCAAATGCTATAAACCAAGGACTAACCACAGTTAGGATTCACAGGCACTACATTTAATTTGTCAAGAATACTGATCAATAACCAGTGCTGTTAATATTAAAACACTAAATTGATATCATAAGCGCAATTTAACTGACTAGTGCCCGGGTGAACAAAAATAATTTTCTGCTTTCCCCCCACTTTTTTTCTTTTTACCTTTCTTATCTTTTTTTCTTTATTTCATATACTTGCTAGTGTGTATTTTAGGTTAGTTGATGAGAGGAAACAGTAGAAATGCAACATCCTGTTGTATGGGAGCACAAGCCAGAGGTGAAAACCAACACTCTTGCCTGCACCCCTCAGCTGGAAATGTCTAAGTAGTAATCTCAAGACACAGATGTCTCACTAACCCTCAACAAGAAATTAAGAGGAAGAAAGATATATATTCACCTGTGTGAAAGACCTGTGCATTTTGGCCTTGTAGAAGTGAGAATTTTAGTTCTTATTCATGAGATACATACTTTTGGACAAACTTGAAAGCAAAAGAATGGCTCAGAAAAGCCTGAAGGACTAAGGAAACTCACTTAAGGATTGACTTCAAGAATTAAGAAGTTGACTTTAAACTAACCAATTCACCACTGGAAAAATAAAGCAACTGAAAAAAAAAAATAGGAAAAAGTATTGAGCAATATCAAAGAACAGACTTAATGTGCCTTGTTTTGCTAGCTGAGCATTTGCTGTCCACAGGCTGTCAGACCAGAAGAGAGTGGAACTGTGTTAGTCATATGTGACCCCTCTTAGCTACCTTTGGGATATAATGAGAAAAGTGAGTAAACCAACATAGCTGAGGCATATCCCTATAATACTTCAGTCTCTGGGCATTAAAAAGCCTAATTTAAAGCTGCCCATAGGATTCTCTTCCTGACAGAGAAAGAATATGCCTTTGATTTAAGACAGTGGCATGGTACGGCTTAGTACTTTCTTTAATTCTTTTTTCTGTGCATAAGCAGACCTTGTCCAGAACCCCAAAAAATCTCGCAGAAAAACACACAAACTCATCTGATACACAAGTAATATTAAAAGCAAAATAAAACTAAAATAATAAATGATTTTGAGTATGTTAGTGCCCCAGAACCTTGCTAATTTTACTGAAAGGACCGTAAGGGAAACTATTCAGATTTTCCATCTCTTAGGGTTGTGGAGGGAAAGAAATCACATTTTACCCAAGTAGTACAGACATATACTTCTCCCAAGAACTCCTTTGATAGGTTACTGCCATCGTACACTCGGGCAAAATCAATGGAAGAATGTATGAGATGTACATACCAAGCACTTTCCAGTGTCAGGATCACAGGTTGCACTGTGGTTGTTGCACTGACATGGCACACAAGGTGCTATCAGAGTGTGAGGCTCTCTTACACTGAGCTCTGTATGCTTTCCCCTGTAGTATCCTGGAGCACAGCTCTAGTTGGTAAGGGGAGTAAAATAAAATTTTAAAAAATTATCACAGCTGTCAACAGCTACAAACAATTTTAAAAGCCATTTAAGTAATTTTCTATTTTTTGCTTTCACACTATCAGACACACAAAAAGTTTTAAGAGTTCTGTACCTGACAGGACAATCCAGTGTAACCAGCAGGACATCTACATTGCTCTACAAGATGAGCTGTAGGCCTGCCTAGATGCATTTCTTCAAACTTGACTGCAATTTCCATTGAGATATTTGCAATTCTACAAGATATATGCAGAAGAGTGTGAACATCTAAAGATGCACTAACACCAAAAACAAGATCCAAAAACATTTTCATGCTTCAAGGCCAGGGCTACAATATTTATTCTTCCATAATTCCCCATGCAAATATCTCAAAAATGGAAGACATTTACTTATTTATGGGATTTAAGAACCTACAACAAAACAGATCATAAACTATTAAAAGTAATAAAGGTTGATCCGTCTTGGTCTGGAAGATTTGCCCAACCCACCATGCAAGAATATGTAATTCTTCCTGAAAAACATTAGACAACTACATTTATCTTGTGCCACAATTTTGGACAGAGCCAACAAAAAGATAGTTGAGGGCATGTGGATCAAAAATAATATAAAATCTGGAGGTGGAATGAGACTTCTTCAGAGCTGTGAAGATGTACAGATACTGGGTTTTCATTGGATGCATCTTTACTTGTTCATTTCCAGACTGACAGATGCAATGACCATATCCCATCCCCTCCCTCACATTAGTAACTTAGTTCTGCTCAAAATGGCAATAAAGGCTACTACTCTGAGGTGGGACTCTATCTTAGTGCCACTGCCCAGAGTGTTTCAAGCTACAGGAGACACCTCGATTGATACCAACCAAAGAACTCAGGGGACCATACACTTCAAATGAAAAAAGAAACAAAAAAATCAATATCCATAAAAATAAGCCAGAAAAGAAATAATTTAGAAAATATAAAATAATTAACTATATCATCAGTACTGCAGAACACTGCATCAGCCTGTGCTGTTTCATATGTTTTGCTATCAAGTAAGCAGCAGAGTCGTTTAGTGTTTCACAGAAAGAATTAAAGGGGGATTCTGCTGCAGTTAAAAGTCATGAATGTTTTCTTGTCAGAGGAAGAGCAATAGTCATAAATAGGAAATGGCAAATTTCTCTGAGGTAAATCTTTACTGAATAGCTCATCTGGGATTATTTGTAGGTTAAATTACAGTAAATGCAATGTCATAAATAAATGCAATCAGAGGTTGCTTTACCTGCTTTGCTGCAATCCTTGGCCATAAGCTGCCTTGATAAGGATATATTCAACGTTACTCAGAACAGACATGAAGTCAGAACGTAAGACAGGCTCATCAGACACAGAGTTAAAATACTTCCAAGAATCCTAGGGAAACGTAACACATTTATTACTGTTGTTATTATTTATTTATTATTAATATTTATTATTAAAATAATGAATATTCAAGTTTACTTCAGAGTAATGCTGTGTTCCTCCAATGTTTTGGCTTTTTGGCTTACCTCCTTCATTTCTACTTCCTTGTCAGTTCTTACTCCATTTTCTGGAGAAGGGATGTCTACATAGATGACCAGCTTGCTGGTGTGACCTCCTTTCATTAGAATCTGTGGCTCAAAATTTGAGGTTCCAAAGCCATCCAAAGCATAAAAGGCAACAGTATATCTCAGCTTCCCTCCATAGGCCATCAGCTGTTTGGATTAAAATTGATTGCTATTATTTATTCTTAGTTTCAAGCTACTAGTTGAAAATATTTTGAAATCATCTGTAGACTGGAGAACTGCCAGTTCTTTGAATTGGAAATAAAACATGAAAATTAACTTAAACTCAGTGGCTCTTGCACCAAGGCTAAATACATATTTCTAAAAAGCAGTCTTAGTTTCTTTACCTAGACCCTTTCAAGGTGTGCACTCAATTTTCATTCAATCCCTAAGCAACAGAGATTCCATGATCTACGTGCTGATTCTAGAATCAATGTTAAAAATTATTTCAGGTTCTGAAATGAAACCAAATACATCACTGTTCCCCCCCACAGAAACTCTGAAGTAATTAAATATGGGTGTTACCAATTTACAGGGTCAAGAAAAACATTGTTAGGAAAGGGTAATTAAACATATTGTTTGTGCTTGCTATGAAGAAATTCTATCACTGAATAGTTATAATATTATGACCTACAAGAATAGAACTAATGTAAAAAAATGTTATGAATGTAAAGTAACTATTCTACAGTAAAGGAGTGTCTATTAGACAACAAAATTATTTACCAAGCATTCCAATTATTTAATGTTCATACCTGGTCTCCCTGAAACTGCTCTGGTAACTTCCAGTAGAATGTTTCTGTATTTAAGTATTTTCTGACTATAGCAGCATCCAACAAAACATCAGGAAATTGTGAAAATACTCCTTCCACTGTTCCAGTCAGGTTACTTTGAGCTACTACATGCAGAATGGCCTGATCTGGAGTTAATGTTATCTGCAACACAAAGAGCAAAAGATTCATTCAGCAAAGTATCCTGTTTACAATTTCAGTTGCTCTGAAACAGTCAATAGTCCATCTTAGAGTAATAAATGCCCAACACAAAAAACCAGAAAACGCATTTGATATTTCCTTTTTTAAGAAGTGAAGACTGAAATGCAACATATCAGAAATAAGAGTATGACCATTTGCCATTTGCTTTCTTTTCTGCTCCGGCCTCTGCCACTGCTCCTGTGAGCCTGTACAGCATGAATCAGTACACTCAGCCTGATTCATTAAATGTGCACACCAGCATGGTACCTAACATGAGGATAACAACAAACTCTGTCTGTGTAATTACACTGTTTTACTTACAGGAATTCTCACATGGTCTTCTAGTTCTGAACAAGATGTGGACATCCCAAAACAGAAGCATGGAGTACATCCTAGTGCATTGTTAGCAGACAGACCAAAAGTTCCAGGTTTACACTCACTGCATTGTAGACCAAATACATTTTCCTGGAAAAAAAAAAAAAAAAAAAAAAAAAAAAAAAAAAAAGCAACAGCACACTCATAATACTTCACTATCTAAATGCAAGATGATTCTTTTTGGAAGAAAAACAAGTTACTACGTAAGTTACATAGCAGAATATAAATTAATGTATGTATTCTGCTTGACTGTGCATTCCTGTGCATTACCTTTCTCATTACTTTCAAATGCTGTTTTTCTTTCTTAAAAAAAAAAAAAAACACAAAAAAATCCCACAAACAATCCCAGAACATTTAAGTTAAATGTGTATTTGAATGACTACAAAAATAAAATTAGCAGCTATGTATTTCAATTCAAGACAGAATTTCTTCCCAAACCTGTATCTAGAAAATGAGTTCCAAAAGCCATATAAACTGCTCACTATGAGTAGGAATCAGGGGGCCTATTCTCATGTGTTGCTTTTTGCACTCAATTCCCAACTGGTAAAATGAGCTTCAAGAAACACCCGAAACTACAGTCAGTGCCCACTGGTAGCTTTAACGAGAGATTGGAGAGATGCCATTCAAGACATGCATTTGCTGTCCTGGAGTAAGTTTTCCCCTCAGTCTTTCAAGAACAGATTCCCACCTTTTCAGAAAAATCTATACTATCTGTGCATTTTATGTTTCCTTTTTTTTAATACAAGAATGTCAGACTTCACTATTAGCAATATATGTGAGTTATTCTTAAGCACTGCCTTTGGTTCTAGCACAGGAAATGAATTTGGGCTGGCAATATAAACACATTTCAAAAAACACCAAGAGTCTTCATTTAGTATTTATTGGTTCCTTCCTATCATTATAACTTGAATTTTCAAAAAAAGGAGGCTATATCATCTGAACTAATGTGTTGTTCCCAAACCTAATAAACCCAAATGTGTACGAGCAGAAAAACATCATAATTTTTCTTTTTTTCCTGACTAATAATAAGACCAGTTTAGCACTGTCACAGAAAATCCTTTAGCAGTGATTTAGGTGTACTCATAGATGTTGCAGATTGCCTTCTGAAGTCCTTTCAGCCCTGTATCTTCCATGACTTTAATGCAATCAATGTCTAGAAAAGGGGCTGAATAGCTGAGTACCTTGCAGGTACAGACGCCAGTTTCTTCTTCACAACCACAAACTCCTTCGGTGCCATTACACGTCTCCACTTTGGTTCCACTCAAGTCACAGTCACATGCAACACAGTCTGGGTAGTCCCTGTAGCCCAAGGCACATCTGGAACAGTCTCGTCCTCCAAATTCAGTTTTGCACTGGCATTGACCTGTCAGTACATCGCACTGGAGATTGGCTGAACCAGTGCTGCTACAGTTGCAAGCCTTAGATGAAGAGAAGAAAATTCATAAATAGTAGATCTTTCAAAAAAAAATTTTCACAGCAGAAACGGCACAGTAAATTTAAGAGTGACCCTTAAAACTCAATGTTTGTCAACAATTACTATACAATAATAAAAGGGAATTAACTCCACAGAGAAATAAGGTTGTTTGGTTTGTATTTTAGCAAAGAACTGCATTTCCAGGAAACAGTGGATGACAAAAAGCTAGAAGATTTGTTGGGTTGGGAACCAAAGGAGTTGAAGGAATCTGTTCCAGAAAACAAAAATATATCCAAAATACTTAATGTACAGTACTATGCATTGAGTGCAGCAAGTAAATTAAATAAATTCTGAATGAAAGAAATCTGTAAGTATTGTCATTTTATAAATATGACAGAAAAGAAAATATTAAAACCAACATTCGTTTTGGATTCAAGAAGCATTAATAGCTTCTGCATCTTGCTCAGGCTTCTTTTACTATTTGATGGGGTATCAAGAATCTCATTGCATCCAAAAGTGGGAAGCTCAGCATGCAGTGCAGCTCAGTACCAAAGGAAAACTGTTTCCTGGCAGAGTGCATCCTTCGTTATGCAATCAGTAATATGAACCGTTATTACAAACATGCAAAGTGGGTGTACTTTATTTGTCATTCTTTTTTGAAGCAGTCTGGATTAGCCTTCACTCTTAATTTCTTCTCTGTAGTTACTTAACAAGCCAAATTTTGCTCTGTGGTTATTTCTAACTGAACAGGCAAAAAGTACATTCCATCTATCATCATCTACTGTGAGCATTTTCCCTGAGTCTTTTTCCCCATCAGCTCTCTTTGAGATGAAAAGCCTTTATCTTGCAAAGTCCTGCACACCAAGACCCACAAGTTCTAGCAGCATTGCCATCTGCCCTTTAGCATTCTTCACAATTCTGCTGGTTACCCATAGCACCCTTTGTATGAAGCAGTTTTCACTCTAGTACCACATACGATAATGCCTAGTTTAATACACTTTGTGGGCACACAGTTTGACAACTTTGGCTTTCAGATATCAGTAAAGGTCCACAGCTCTGAACATCAAACTCTAAGAATCATAATAATAGTAATAATTTGCATGTATGCAATCTCTGCTTGTGATAAAGATAAATAAAGACTCTAAGGTACAATGCATGGTGCTGCAGCACATGTGAAAAGGACTCTGATCTAAACAAGACTCCAGCTCTGCTACACTATGCACCCAGAAATGGATGACAAAGAAATCCACTAGAAACAGGAGCCAGATGAAGTAACCACCTATGCCTTCTGTGTTGCAAAACCAGGCAGTCTGGGCTTCTGAGCATCTCCCTCATTTCATCCATGCAGAGAGCATGCAAAGAATCTCTCCTGTTTGCCAGAAGACACTGCTCCTGATCTTAACCTACCACATCTGACCATCCAGCATAGGGAATATCCCTCTGTTGGGACTATTACTTGGAGATCACAGTATTGCTTGCAGCATCAAGAAAGTATCTAAAATACCTTAGAGTAATTCACGTTCATTATGAATGAGTGATGCTGCAACCAAAAGGAATGATAAACAGCTTAGCAAAAGTGAACGACTGCATATTTAATTCCACCTGATCATTGGCAAGTGCTGGGGAATCACCCTAGGAAAGGAAACACCTCAAAGGAAATGCACAAGGACCAGCACATTGTATTTGCAGTACATTAGGTGAGAATGACAGTAAGCTGACAGCTAACAAAGTTGTGGTTTAAAGACCAGTTGCCAACTATGTTACTATAAATCACTAAGATTGCTAACTCTGAAGACTTATTAGGTGTCGCTGTCGGTTTCCCTGGGGCCACCAATGCGAGTCCTCAGTAGCTCCTCTGGGTCCTGGCCAGCCCAACTCTGGGAAGGCTGAGCTGGGTCCTGGGGTCCCCTGCTCTGTTCCAGGAGACGTGGTGGTGGCTGCCACCAGGTTATCAGATGGATGGGTCACTTCTGTTTAAAACAGATAACTTTATTTCCTCACAGGAGGAGAACTACATGCTAACCATGAGGGGGATATGGTGAAGGACCTTGGGGCCTCGGTCCGGGAGCTGTGCCAATGAGATGGTGACGGTCAGGGCAGAGCCAGCAGGGGAGGAGCAGAGGCAAACACAGAATCTTGGGAACTTGGGACCTCCAGCCTGATGAACACTCATCAGCTGACCCAGGGCAAGCCTCGGGTGCTGGGGGTAAAAACCTCCCTTCGCCCCTCAGATGCTGGCACCGCTACAATTAGGAATATTTTATCATCCTTACTCTAAAAACTTAAGGAGTGAAAAGATACCAGTTAGGCTGACACCTAAACACTTAATGGATGTAATGACAGACCTTGTCAAGTTGATTTTATTTGTGGTTTTTCCACTGAAATTAACCATTATATTCATGTAATTATGAGGCTTTTAAAAATCTCAACATTTATAAAATAGCTTGGACCAATGCCATATCTAACAGGAATTTACTGCATGAACCTAAAGGCATAAATGGTTGCCATTCCTTGGATCTGCAATGACTTGGCATTTTATTGCTTAATCATAAACATAAAGCTGAGATAATGGGAGCTACCATTGCCCCATCCATGAAATATTAACTACATGAGACCATTTGAATTATAAATTTTCAGAAAGAATGCATGCAGTAACTTTCAAGACAAGATAGATTTCAATGTTCTTAAATCTGTAACATTATCACTTACTGATTTGCACAGAAACTATGTTCCTGGTTGCCCATTGCTGCTATAAATCTGGCTTAGTACCACTATTCAAACACCTAAATGTTAGAATACACACCTCACAATTTTAATGTGAACTATGCACCCATCCATAATAAGCACGCTGGTAGTAGTGTGTTTTCAAAGACAGCCTTCTTAGAAGGTTTCTCAGTAAGCACTGTGCAGTCTGTTGTTTTGCTGTTTTTTGTTTTAATGTGACCATGTTGCATTAACACTTTGACATGGAGAATAAAGATCATGGTTCTCAAAACAAGAGTCCAATTCTGTCATTTGTATAAGGCTAATTGCTTTTAGCAGTCATGGCTTTTCATCCAGCCCACCATACCTTGCAACCAAGTTTAGGAGAGAGTCCCCAATAATTTTCTTCACAGAGTTCACATTTTTGCCCCCGAGTGTGAGGGGGACAAATGCATTGGCCAGAATCAGCATCACAGTTGTTCTGAGTATGGGCACAGTCACAGGCTGCAAGAAAAATAGGACCAAATTAGTAACTTTATCCACATTTTAGCTACAGAGTAGAAACTACAAGACCACTGATAGTCTTACTTTTCTTATGGAGTACATCTGTCCGTTCCACTAGGAACTCCTTGCCATCCCTAATCACTGAGAAACAAACCATGATCACAGTGACATTTCATCTTTTTATTGGAAGCCCCAATATTGCTTCTTGACTTAGCCTATTCTGTGTTTTAAAAAGCAGTGCTTCACTTCCACAGGGGGATCAACAAAACCAAGCAAAATTACTTGGAAGTACATTTGTAGGAAAACATTTGCATTATACAGGACACTAAACTCATCAGGAGATACGCTAATGTTCTCAAGCAGGTGAAAGGATTAATCTCAGGAATTGCTTATTGAATAATAGGGATGGATAACTACTTTTATAATAACCAACTACTGCAGGATGCACTTGGTCATTTAAGAAACAAAATACTATTCCAGTTAAAAAGCAGAATTTCAGGGAACTGGTTTTATTAATTGTTTTAGCAGCATTTAAGAAATTTCCAATATTGAAATGGTTAAAGGTAGCCGAGGGACTTTTGATTCTTAGAAAAGACAAAGTATATTCACTTTAAAACATTATCCTATCACATAATCTCACTGCATATTTCATTTTAATGTACTGTTTGAGGCATGAAAAAAAGTGTTCCTGTCTGGCTGGAGAAAAGGTAGGCATTCCTTTAGCTATACTGTACTGAAAAGGTCATCTTATTAACATGACAAATTAGGTTTTGATGGCATGTTCTCCTTTTAGATGAACAATTTCTTCCCTATCATGACTAAAAATTGCACACATCCAGGTGATGATGGGAAGTATGAAACATATATTTAAATGAAAAAATGAGGTAAAAGTCTTTAGGAGTAGAAGCTCTTCACTTTCCCAACTGCAGAAAAAAAAAAAAAGGTTTAATTCTCTTTGAAGGACTGAAGGGTTTTGTAATAAAGAGACAAAGAAGCTATTGAGGGTGTAATACTTCTCTCATGCACCCTTCATGAGTTATTTCATAGCCACCACCTTTCAGAAGGAACCACTCAATAAGCAAAGAAACGTTTTGTTCCCTAGCTTAATCAAAGCTTTAGTAGACCTCCCTACAGATTCTTCCATATCATCATCAAAACAACCGACCTTTGCCAGAGTTCAGCATACAATATATTGCTGAAAGAAACTCCAGACAAACTCTGCCAGGATCATGGATTAGAGCTTACGTGTGCAGCCACCATCCTGGAACGCGTAAAAGCCATGAGCACAGCGATCACACTTCTCTCCAGCCACTCCTGGTACACAGTGACACTGCCCCTGATGATTGCAGTCCTTGGAGACTGAGCCAAACTGACTGCAATTGCAGGGAATGCAGCCAAGCCCAGTAAGCAGGCCATAATACCCATTCTGTTGGATAAGAAATAAATAGATTTGAGCTATGTTTGATAAATTTCTGAAAACACTACAATATACACTCTTGTTTTCTCTTGTTTAGTCCCCATGATGTCTCACCCACATGTATCTTGGCCAGCAGTGTGTGACTGCTGTGGAAAGACTCCCTGGCCTTACCTCTTCACTGTTGCCAGCTATCAGCAATATGCACTCAGGTGAGAAACTCAACCCTGCAATGCTCTCATGGTCCTCTAATCTCACGTGTAAGACACTATGTTTTGAAGTCTGATGTTATTTTAATTTAAAGACTTGCATGAGGTGAGGGTGGGCTGTGCTAGTCCTGCAGAGATACCTGTGACTATGAGTGAAAGCCCAGAAGGGAGCAGGTCAGTGACCTCCTGTACCTGTGTGCTCAAAGTCATTCAGCTGGGCTGGCACAAAGGCAATAACTGGGCACAGATTTCCTGCTCTGGTCTCGGATGCAATTTTACACTTAGTATAGACTGGAAACTGCTAGTTTGTATTGCCAGAAAATATCTGCTTGTTCTTATAACAGGCCTGCCTTCCAGCTGAATCCCTTGTTGGCATTCAGCCATGATGTATTTATTATCACCAACCACATTTCTTCAGATATGCCCCACTCAGACTTCATTTCACAGAAGCACAGCTCTAAGATCCCTTCAGGTTTGTTAACAGTGTTTAGTTTGGTCTTTTGACTGCACACTGTCAGCACCAGCCTGAACAGCCCTATGCAGGAGGGTGCTGATTCAGCTACATAGCTTCACATCTGCAAGGAGCACATGCAGAGCAATTCTCAATCACAAAAGCCTCCTCAGACAAACTTTGGTCTCCACTCCAGTGACAGGCCCCTCTCCCCAAACATATGTGCTGCTATTCTTTGTATCTGCTCAAATCAATATCTACAGATAAAGAGGAAGACAAAAAAATGTATATATCAGCAACAGGTGATATATTTGCTTACCAAGCATTTATCACATCTTTCTCCAATCACATTTGTTTTGCAGGAACAGATGCCTGTGTCATGTTGACAAGTACTTGAAAGGGAACCATTCACATGGCAGGCACAGGCTTGTGTTCAGACAAAAAGAAACCAAATAAAAAAATTATTCACGTGTATCTACAGGCATTCATTACTATACAGAATTCACAATCTGGTATACAATGTGTTTCACTTGTTTATATCCCACAGATGTTAATATCCTACAGTAATTCCTGTGCATTTGGACTAAAATTTAAAAAAAACCAAAATACCTCTGAATAGCTGTATTTGAGACATTTGTTTCTACCAGCCTTATATGAGACATTCATGAGAAGCAGGAAATGTCCTTCCAGCACACCACTGGAAGGACAGTGTTAAGCAAGACATCAAGTTCCAGGGATACCAAGTGCCAAACCCTAACATGATACATTCCCCTCCCTCAGCCTAAACCAACCCCAGAGTTTCCATCCTGCACTTGCCAACTCACAACTGAAGATTAACTCTTTCAGCAAAGGTGCACATGTCCCCATCCATTTTGTATGTGAACACCACAGTTTCGTGTTCTTTAAATGTTGAGAGTAATAATAATAACAACTTACCACGACAGTTTTTGTCAATCACTGCATCCCCATAATACCCATCAGCACACTTTTCACAGTGGTGACCTGCTGTGTTCCCCAGACATTTCAGGCACTGTCCTGTGACAGGATCACAGTGGCCCTCTTCTTGAGGGTTTACATTGCCATGGCATTCACAAGGAGCACACGACTGTCCAGGCATAAGAGGATTCCCATAGTAGCCATTAGCACACCTGCATCAGAGTTTAAAAACTTTATCAGCTGGAATGTGGCAATTTCATACACTGTCCCCACTGAAGGGAGTTTTTCCTATTAAATTTCAATCTAAAGAGTCTCTGTATTACAATGAAAGAAAAAAATGAAAAGGAAAATTTTATTAGGAATGTTCTGTACATGTGGTATGAACAATACAAGGAAGATAGGATGATGAACAGCTAATGATGGCAATGACATAGACATTTTACCCAAAACTAGTGTACATACCTTTCACACTGAGAACCAGTATAGCCTGGAAGACATTTGTCACACACAATTCCACCTTCTTCACTCAGCTGGCAAGTAGGACTGAAACTGTCAACAATATTTACAGCAGTCAGTATCAGTGCACAGAACCACAAGACTTCTACAAACATTCAGTGTCCACCTATTTATATAACCACATAATAGCAAATTTTTCTAGTTTATCAATGCTTTTAATATTCCAGCATGTCAAAACTAGTGTATAATTTTCAAAAACTCTTGGGTTTTTTTCCTCTAAAAGGAAGATTTTAAAACTTCCTAAAATCTTGGCTTTCATTATAGCAAAACATACAGTCGCTGTACTGAGTTCCTTTTTTTCAGATAAAACACATCTGTTCTTATGCTGGTTTCTGAAAAAATATGGAAGATAACCATGATTTGGGTGCAAAGTTCAAGGACAGGTTGAATTATTACTTTCAACCAACATGCAGAATCATACCAGTTAACTCAGCCTCTCTGAACCTAGTATATATTTGTCTACCTGGAAAAACAGTGTTTCTTTGAGATATACTCAAATGAAGATGAAGGAAAAAAGTCCTTTTCTCTCTCCTTCAGATGTCAAGACACTTTTCTTTATCCACTTTCAGGATGTGCTGAAGATGCAAAAGACAGTCTTGCATAAGAAGCTTACTTGTTTGCAGCAGAACTCAGAGGACATGCACAGGGCTGGCAGTCCTCAGATGTTCCTTGGGATGGATCTCCATAGAAGCCAGGCAAGCACTGATCACAGAAAGGTCCTGTTGTGTTGTGTTGACAAGCCTGTGAGACATGGAAAAAAATCTCTGTATTTTCTCTTGATGGTTTTTCAGCCCCTGAGGGATTCCTACAGCAGTCTGTGTGGAGTATGACATCCAAGGAAGCCATTCTTCAAGCCATGAAGAAAATCCTAGAACTTTGAAAATAACTTAGATTTTTTTTTCTGAGTTGTAACAATCCTGATTGTTTTTTCCCGCATTTTAGAATATACTTTACTCAATGAAACCAGCCACATTACTTGTACACATACTTAGATATATGTCGCATATTGCACATATTTGCAGTAACAAGCTTATATAATTTTTATTGGTGTTTAGCTATTTTATTCCCGTGACCTTCAATTTTCAGAAGAGATCTGAGAGCTAAATTTTCTCTTCAGAAGGTAATGTGCAATTTCCACTGGTGTTAGTAATGGAAGATGCACAAACATCTGAAAACAGATATTCACCACTTAAATTTGTTCTTTTCAGGAACCTGCAGCAAGCAAGGTCAAGATTTTTATCAGCCAATATATGATAGTATTTTTGTATTAGTTCTGCCTATTCCCCACCTGAAATGATAAACTGAAACAAACTCTTTACTGAAAAACACATTAATGGAGCCCTGAAACATACTCTGAACTAAACAATGAAAACTAACAAAAATAAACAGTTCATACCCATAGCTTGAAATTTATGCACACTATAAATTGGCCTCCCACAGTCAAAATGCTCTCTGAATTCCTAAACAGATGCTTGAGACACAGAACACTTTGAAGGATGACTTACAAAGCAAACACCATGAATGTCACACTCAGTTGCATGCCCATTGCACTTGCAGGGCTGGCAAATACCTCCAAAGAGTATCCCATCCACACGGTAGTACCCAGGGAGACAGGACTGAGAAGAAATGAAGGGGAGAAAAAGCAGTAGCATTATGTGTGTTTAAAGCACATATCCAAACACTTTCAAAGAGTGCACTTCCGACCACCCACCATCCAACCCATTCACACTGTGGTAACTGAATGCTCTCTCAATCCTATTGATGTCACTGTAGCTCTTTTGTGGAGGTTGCTTTTTACTTGCACTGGATAAAGGGGATAAGAATTAATTCCATAAGACTTTGATTCACCCCTTTTTTCCCTGGAGGCATTAAAGTTAACTTTTGTGTGGTTTAATATGTGAAATTCCTTATTATGAGACAATAGGAAAGAGATGTTCTACCACCTCTGCAGAATCATTAACAATATTATAGCACAAGGTTTCATACTGAAATTATTTGTAAAAATAATTCCGGCTATTCTGCAGGGGGACTGTGCCTCTCTAAATCTGCTATTCACAGATACACAAGACACCACCTTGTACAATGCATTTCGCCCTTGTGGGTTCTTCCAAAAGCTAGCATTCCTCCCTGATAAGGTTCCTTATTGCCTCCATAAACTTAATGGCACATAACAGAAATAAACTGAACACAATCCAGATCCAGAAAAAGTGCCATTAATGAGTAAGGTAAGATCAAAACAGCTTCACAGAGCTTTCACAGCTGCTCCCTCTGAAACACTGAAATTCTGAACTGCATCATCATTTTTTAGTGCCATAAAAAAGAATTCAAGAAGTAAGTTTTAAATCCCATTTAGTGTATCTAAAAGAAAATATCTACAGGATTGTGCAAAGTACAGTAGGCAGCAACTTTCCACAGAACATGTATTTTAATGGCAGTATAATTAAAGGCAGCCTGCCTAGATCCTTTTCAACAGGAGATAATTTTGCATACATGAAACACTGTAAGAGGTTACCTCACAGGATATTCCTGTGTAACCCTGAGGACATTCACAGAATTCCACATTTGGTGCTGAAGAAAGATCTATGACATTTGCACTTGCAGTATCCAGGGTCACGGAGTCCAGCCTAGGGTCAAGCAGGAAAACATCACATCACTTATTTCCCCAAACTTGATTTTCAACAGGACAGTTTACTTCTGGGGAGGAAATGCTACTGAGCACTGCTTTTTCTGCTCCCTGGCAGAAAAAAATGAGGAACAGGCACAAATCACTTATATAAAAAGGCTGTGGTCATACTCTAATCACAGCATTTGCAGCCTTGGGAATAGACATGCCCTCCTCCTTTTGTCATTATTGTTACTAGAAGAGACAATCTTCTCAGTCACAGGTAACATTTTTTTAAGAAATCTTTACAAACATTCCATAAAGCAAGTTTGGAATCAGTTCCTATTTTATTGACATGAAATGCTACCAAATGACAGACTAGTCACAGAATATTTTGAGTTGAAAGGGATCATCAAGTCCAACTCTTAAGTAAGTGGCCCATATGAGGATTTCAATCCATAACCTTGGTGTTATTAGCACCATGCTCTAACTAGGGAATGAGGAAGAAAGGCTGCCAAGTGAGTCTAAGGAAATTAAGTAGGCAAATGATGAAGCTGACTCCCTTGAGAGCAATACAACTTTATTCTTGCATCTTGCAGAACAGGTAAAACAAAGATCCATAAGGTCTGACACAGACAGGGCCAATTCTGGATTGATAAATAGAAAGATCAGCTAATCCATTCCAGCTTAATTTTCCTGTTAAGCACTTCCTTAGAGATAAGTGTCAATAACACCTACAAACAAAAATCAAAAGAAATTACAATCAATGTCTCTATTGATAGGTTTTCAGCAGTCAGTGATGGATGAATTTGCCCCATATGCAAATATGCATACTGTAGAAAGTTCTGGAGGCATTTCCCTATAAAAGAAGCAGCCATTGTAATAAGGCTGTTATGCAGTATTACTTTAAAGCAGAAGACAACATTTCTGCTATCAGATATTTTTAAAATCAAAAGTCCCTTACCACACACTCCATAGGACTGTGTTCTGGGGACAAAGACTGGTCTTAAGAAAATTCAAGAAACAGCATTTTTTCTAGAAACTGTTAACATTAAACATCAGGAATACTGCCACTAAGAATCATGATTCATATAAGAAAAATAATAGAAGTATATAGATTAACTTGAAAATTTTATCTCACCTGTACACAGCCTTTTTGGCAGTGTTGTAGTTGGCCCTGATTAGAAGATGGGTCACATTTGCCAGAACAGTCATCAACATTTCCCGGTCTATTGCTTTTTTTGTGTTGAACTCAATGAAATTCTCTGATACAAATCTCACTGAATTAGAATACTCCTCATATGGCTGTAATGACAAGCCCGCTGCTCTTGTACTCAGAATCTGCCCATTACCCTAAAATTGAAAGACAAGAGACAACATTTTCCAAATTTGCATTTAAATTTTATTGAGCAATAACATTTAGTGACAAATACACATGCAAGTAACACAGAGAAGAGGCAACCAAAATAAATTCTTTGCAATAAGAAAAAGTAAGTAAAAGGTCAACATTTTCTATGGCTTCAAGGAAGACCATAATCCAACTCTCTCTCAGTTCAGAAACTTCAGAATTCTTTTGTAAAAGAATGAACTGAATTGCAAAACACACCTTTACAAAACAGAATCTGCTTTGTTCTATTGCTAAGTACATACTAAAAAATAATGGTTTTGGAGATGCCTGGATTCAATATAGAGCCTTACTTTTTAACTGCAACATAAATCTAGAAAAGTAAGCAATCAGCAAGAACACTCATCTGTTTCTTAAGCATAAGTCTTTCCAGTTTATTGCAGATAGTTTTGTAAACACAGCTTTGTACATTTGGTAATAAGCAACTCACCCATATAGACACAGATTAAATTCTAGGTATTTAGCATTTAAAACTAGTATTGTCTACCTACAATTTCAGACAAATGGATCAGAAAACCAAAGAAATGAGTAGTAATAAAATCTTGATAGTGACTTTTAAGGGACTTAAAACTGACAAAACTACTACTACAGAAATGAAATATTATTATATTTTTTTTAAACCCTTCATAGATTCCTAACAATGTCTGAATAGTAACAAGCTGAAAAAAAAAAACCCACCTGAATGATGACATCCACACTAGACACTATATCACTGTCCACACTCTCCATTGGAATGTCATAAGATACTGTATACTTCAAGTCTCCACCAAAAGCTGTGAGCTGAAATGACAAAAAGCAAAGAGTTAACAACACAAAGAAATTACATAGGTCAGTACAATGCCCAAATTATGAGAGAATTGTAGGCTTACAAATACCACTTTACAGGAGAAGTTTAACATGCCATGAGTGTCAGCACAGGGACAAGATCTGGCTTGTTGCTGTGCAGGTGGTGAGAGCTAGCTCAAGGCTCTACAGGTGATTCAGGTAAGTGCCTTCATTCAGTGAAACACTCACGGGACTCTGAACAGACAGCAGAGAGGTACACTATCACCCTAGCCAAGGGGCACAGCATGCTGGAGTTTTTCACATTCCATATTCCACTGTTCAGGGTCCTTAGCCCCACAGCTGCTGCTGACTACTTCAAAGTAAGTTAACCAACAGCTAGACCGAAATTAAATGAGTAAGAAACCAGGATTTGAGTGAGTGCTGCCTTGTGCAAAAGCTGCTGCTTAATGTTACACTTCTTACACTTGTTTTAATTTACTGTTTCTCTATGCTAATAATAAATAAGGCTGTGTGGGCAGAAAGAATGGACTGAAAATAATTACAGGTAAGGCTGCAAGGCTCCCTCTGCTCAGCTGTGGTGAGGCCACAGCTGGAGTTCTGACTCTGGTTCTGGGCTTCCCAGTACAAGAGAGAGGTGGACGTACTGGAGAGAATCCAGTAAAGGGCCACTAAAATGGCTAAGAGCCTGAATCACCTTTCATATGAGGAAAGACCAAGAGTAGCAGGACTTTCCAGCCTACAGAAGGCTCAGGCAGATCTTATCAATATACACAAACACTTTAAGAGCGGGTGCAAAGAGGATGGAGCTGGACTCTTTTCAGTGGTGCCCAGTGCCAGAAAAAGAGGCAATGACCACCACCTGAAATACAGGAGGTTCCTGCTGAACATCTGGAAACACTTACTGCAAGGGTGCCCAAGCAGTGGCACAGGTTGCTCAGAGAGGCTGTGGCGTCTCTGTCCTTGCAGATACTCAGAAACAGCTCCCTGGACATGCTACTGGGTGCAGGGACTGCTCTAGGTCCAGGGAAACTGGGCAAGCTGACACCCAAAGGTGCCTTCCAACCACAACTATTTTATTCCAACGTCACAAAATGAGGACAACCAGAGCTTTAGCTAGTAAACAGAGCAAAAATTACAGACTGGTTGGTTGGAAACAGAAGATGGCCAAGAAGCAGGTAAGAGATTTTAACAGTCCAATCTACTGTTATTGGACAAGGCATGAAGGGTTTAAGTTTTGGGATAGGAACCAAGTCTGCAGGAAATGTGAGCATGTAAGTCAACAACAGTCAAGAGAGATTATACTGTGCCAAAGAAAAGCAGAGAAGGAAGTGGGGAGATGGATGAACTCCAAGAGCAAAAAGATGGTACTGGGAATGTCTGCACAGGAACGTTCTGATTTAAAAAGCAGAGATACAGTGAGAAGTTTGGTAATACTGGTGTTTACATGTAATCTTTAATTACAGAAACTACACATTCAGAGCAATAGGTTAAGACAGAGAAACAATGCAGGAGTTTTGACTTAGATGAGTACTTACTTTATTTCCTAGATATGCCTCAGGTGCTGACCAGTAATAAGTGTGTTTCAGTACTTTCACAGCCTCAGTGTTGTTAATACTTATTTGACGGGGCCCATCAAATTGGCTTCGCTGAGGCTGCACATTCCTTGCTTTGTACAGATCAGTAACAAGCCATCCAGTCATGTCTGAAATCTACAAGGAAGAGTAATAATATTATGGGAAGTCAGGCAGCTGTGTCACTGAGAAAGCATCCACCTCTTCCTAGATATTCATTCAAACTGATGGATCTAGAACACTTTCTTTAGCCAAGTCTGACACCCAATATATGCAAATATGCCCCTTCTAACTAGGACAGTCTCCACCTCTCCGTTAGACAGGAGCAAAAATACAATGAGTGTGATTTTTGTGCTTCCAACAAAATTGACATTATACTTATGGGTTCCCTGAGACAGAAACACAGAACTTCAAAGGCTTCAAGGCCTACTGTCCCCATTTATAGACAGGGTTGAGCTAGAGGAAAGCAAAAACTACAGTCCCTGTAGAGGGAGCAAGATGAGAGAACTTTGTTCTTCTCACAGTTTTCTGCAATCATCTTGGAATTTCAGTCAATTTGATATGTTTTCCTCCCTTTTCACTGGCACACAAAGCAGAAGACCGAAGTGTGGCTAGCTCTGCAAAGATACATAAGGAATTTGGTGGGAAAAGCATGGCCCCAAAGCCCCATAATTCAAGAACCGTCTGTTCAGAAGACGGTGATATTTAGAAACACTCTCTAAGGAAGAGAGTGGCCATATTGACAGAGGTCCAATAGCCTTGTCCAATAGGTATGAGAGCAAGGAAACAGGTTTAGGTTCATCTCTTCAGCATGAAAAAATACTTTAACTAAGAAAAGCAATAGTTTTTCCAGAGCATTATTGCAGCCTCCACTACCCAGTGCTTTTGCAATTAGTGTAAGCCAGCGGGGCCAAAGCTGCACTGGGATGATTTTCTGACTACCTCAGAGCTGCCCAATGACACTGAAAATCCATTCCTCTGTAAGAAGACACATGCCAGAACTAGCAGTTAACTTGGGCACATGTCAAAGAGAAATATAGTACATTTTGCAGCTGCCTGAGGAAAGAATACTAGGTCATGGACATAACACATAAATACCTGACTGATGGGCCACGTCAGACTGTCACAGACATCAGAAACGCCAAAGCAGAAACACTCTGTGCAGCCCTGAGGATTTCTTTCTTGCAAATTGTAGAATCCTGGTTTACAGAGATCACAGTTTTCACCTTCTACGTTTTCCTGTCAAAGGCATATAACATTTGGTTCACATCAGCATTGTTACGGTAACAAATACCATGGATTAGGTGGGATTTAGACATAACAGCATTCAGAAGGTTATAAAAGAAAACATTTCAGCACAGCAGGATTATTGAATAAGACTCAGAGCTTAAAACTGAAACTGATTGGAGAAATTCATCAGAATTTGCCAGTTCATCAAAATCTAAACAAGCCCTGGCAAGGGTTCTGTTGCAGTAAAATTTCTGGGCAATATACACCAACAGGGTTTGTAAAGCTTCTTCCAGCTTGCCAGCCTACTTGTCTTGTAGCTGGACACTGTAGATTGCTCTGGAGAAAAGATCTCATGTTTTCTGAATCCAGATGGATTACCTTTCAGATAGCTCACCAGACAGAATCCAGGAAGTTCACCCCAGGCTCCTTGAGCTACTACAGCCAGCTTCCAGATAATAGTTTCTCAACCACCTCTCTGTATTTACACTGTGACCCCCACTACTGCTGCCACCTCTTCCTGGAAGAACACCACACATATTTATCATAACTCACAATTTCTCCCCCAAATATGCTCTGGCTAAGGTCCAGAAACCCCTACTCCAGGAGCAAGTAGAGGTAACTACACTCCTTTAGCTCCTTTCACTGGTCTTCTGCCATGCAAATCGGGTAGTTCAGAGCGTACAGCTACAAACCTCTTTCAATGCAGAATTTACAGGGAAAAAAAAAATCCTAAATAGTGCACCCAATATTTTTTTCTTGTAAAATTTGTGCAGCAAATATGTGGCTATTTCTTCAAAAAAGTTTAGCCAACTGCTGCTGACAAACAAACCAGCAGAGAAAATATTTGATAAATGCCTCACTAAGCTGTGTAAATAGCAGATCTCCATGGACATTTCCACACAGTAAGATACAGAACATGTCCTATTGCCAGGGACAAGATTCTCGTAATGTCCTAGCTTCATATCAGGACAAGACCTGGACAGATAGCGCTCTCCAGTCTCAATGTTTGGTTTCCACTATGGGAAAACTCCATTCCAAAGGCAAAGAGAACTTTACAGAACACCTCATGAAGTTCCCTGATACACGTGGTTAGGACACTAAGACTGCAAGGCATACGGTGAAGCACAGCTGTCTTCCTGTTTTGAGGAGGCCTATATGAGCTCTGCATTGCCATGTGAAATGCAAAGCCTGTGGACCAAATTCTGCTTTCAAAAGCAGTTACCAGGGTACCTTCACTTCAGTCACAAGAATCCCCCTGGATTGCAGACTTACATCAGATTTGGTCCTATGGAACAAATTTCAGGCTTGCCATAGAGAAGTCTGAGACTTCCAACCATCTTTTCAAAGTGTTTGGCATGTCAAGTTTACATAAGACTTCTCTAGACAGGCAAGTAAAGTGTTTTTGTAAGCAAAGTACAACCTGTGTTTGCAAAGCATATTAAAAATTTATGACCTCCAGTTCTGATTCAAAGGTTGAGGATGGCTGCTTGTATTTGTTCATATGCAAACTTAGGGAAAATATCAGGCAAAGTGCCCCCTGAGATAATGAGATCTTAACATTTTGGATTTTTACAGAAACAGTATTTGTATGCTCTTTTCAGCTTTTTTATTTATCAGTCTTCAGGATGCATTTGGATCACACATTTCACTGTCTCTGTAATATTATTAGACAGAAATTATTTATTTCATAATGAAAAATAAAAGTCTAACCCAATGACTAGACCTCAAGAGCTGTGTTTCAGGAAAGATCAAATATCACAAAATGCACCATATAAAACAGAATAGCTTTTTCTGCTGTGTTCAACGTCTGCAAAGGCTTAGAAATCCTGTCTCCTTCATTTGATATCTGGAGCACACAACTTTTCTCCTTTCGGCTCCATAGGTGGTCCATTGGCTGGTAACACTCTTTGTGATCTGGCCTAAAAATTCTGTATGCCAGGCTCAGGCCCACAGCAGCACTGAAAAGGGGCAGTCTCTAGTCCAGTTTATACCAACATTTTCACCAATTAGCTGCATTGGCTGGTGCAGTGTTACCCTATTTAAGAATCAGGCATGTATCTCCTTTTTCGTATTTAAACTGGCAACTGGAGCAATTTCAGTTTTCCAGACTCATTATTTATACAGGTTTGATATTTTGGATCAGATAAATTATGCAAAAGGACTAAATTTTCAGAAGAATTGTCAAACAAACTATGTTATCTTTGGCTCCTGTTCACTATCATATTTGGCAACAAATACATAAACTGCTAGCTAACATTTGGTTCAGAAAATTAAGTAACTACTTTAAATATTAAAACAGTTTTGTAATAAAATTCAGTGGAATCTACAGCTGCAAGACATTTTAAGAGGTTTGGATATTTACCAAAAAAATAAAATGCTGCAAAATTGCTCTCTTTTAAAACACTTTTATGGTTTATATTTGTAATTGAATAATTAAATCATATTTCATACATATGTCTAGTGCAAGTGCTCCAATAGTTCTTTCCAAATGCCTGCTGTTTCTTCACACAAAGCAGATGTATTAAACACAACATTTGTTTAAAAGAAATCAGTGGCTTTGAAGAGAAATATCAGCTCATTCCTAAAACCAAACCCAGCTAGGCATACTCACTCTCTGTGACTGCCTCACACATGTACAGGTTTAATTTCATTTTAATGTCAGTCTGGCCTACTATTACAGAATATGTTGTATCAGTAACATACAGAACCACTCACCATAAATTATCATATTTTTCAGTACAGAGAATACTTAACAGTTTTAAGTTCTAGGTTGTCAGGTGTACACCAGGTTACTTCTTATAAAGGAAGGGATTTCCCCAGTTAATGAAGTAATTTCACTATTGAAAAGGTGTTTATAAACCAATGCATAGACTCAGTTTTGAAAAAAAAAGGCAGTTTAGTACTCACTTTGCAAAGACAAGGTTCTGTGCAGGGATCTTCATTAATGCTCCCAATCAGGCTGCAGTTACAGCGCAGGCAGTTTGGGTAGCCCCGGTACCCAAATGCACAGCGATCACATTTTTCTCCTGCATAACCTTCTCTGCACTGACACTGGCCTGGCCAAGTCACTTGAACAGCAAAAGTAGAGAAAAAATCAGAGCAGGCAAAAGGCTGGACTCAGGATGTCCAAATAATTTAGCATTCCTTTTTTATTACAATCTATGTTATATTCCATGCAGAAACTTGGCATAAGGTCAGTCTCACCATCAATTTTTATGTTTGAATTACAAGTTTGCACAGAAACTGCAGCAAAAAGGATTTTGTGACAGCTGTAACAGCACTCACAAACAGCAGTGTTAGATCTCAACACCTCACATTGTTTTACGCAGTAGGAGCCCACAGTCCCCACAGGAGAACACATTCAGGGACCTGACATACCTTAAAATCAAAAAATTATGTCATGCCTCAGCCTCATCTTCCCAAAGATTTACCAATGTTTTGAAGAGGTACCTGAAAGGCAGCCATTCACAAGTAGACAGTGTTCCCCCAAACTTCAACAACCACAAATCCAGCAAGAGATGAATTTTAGGGAAAAGGCACTTCCTGCTCCCTTACCACGCTGCGAGTCGGAATGATGCTCATCTTTAACACAGACAGAACTCAGAGAGCCAAACGGGTCGCAGCCACAAGGATAGCAGGGGTGATCCTCATAGGGGGAAATCTACAAAATAGAAGTTTTCTGTCAAATTCTCAAATTATTACCTGGGAAAAGTAAAGTTACATCTGTTCCCTGTCTTCAGTCACCAAAACTAAAATGAATAACGCTGGAAAAAGATAATACAGGGCAATAAGATAAAGGGACTAGTCTAACTTCAGCAAGCAGAAGGATCAGAGAACTGCAGCCTAGTAAAAACTTAAATGTGGGAAAAAAAATTTTCAATAGCACAAAGATGTAGTAACTTCTAATGGCTGGAAGCTGAAGTCTGACACATCCAGCATAAACAGACCTTTTTTCAAAGCAACAGCAATTAACCACTGTGAAGGTTTGCCAAAAGATATGGAAATGTTTAAGACAAGAGTGGATGCTTTTTGGCGAAGATATTCTGGTTCAAAGAGGAAGGGAATTAAAGAATCCTTGGCTCTGTGTTTAGTGGAAGGACAGCTTTTCTATTAATAAGACTCATTCCAACTTCATGATCTATAAATCTTTGAAATACAAGGCAATGCAAATCATATGGCAAGATTTTATTTTTTTGTGGGGAAAATTGTCCTCTGAGGTGCTTGAGCTGTAAAGCAATGGTTAGTAATGACCTCTAGATACACATTTAATGGCTATGAGTTAATTGAAGACCTTTCTTCAATGCTTCTTACAGCAACTGTAAGACAGTCTCTGACTCCAATGTACATCTTTGGATGAGCTGTATCTGCTGTCCAGCCATGCTCCTATGTACTCACCCTTGCTCTCTGCACCAATGCATGCCAGGTTTTTAAAGTATGGATTTTTCAAAATATGCATGAACCTACCAAAGTAAGACCATGTGGAGTAGAAATTTAGTTCAGAATGTCTCATTATTCAGAGACCTATAACACTGCAGTTATATGCAATGCTAAGTTACAGAAGTTCACGTTTAACTCTGTCAGCCACTTCTTAACAAATGTCTTGTAGAGCTTATGCCCTTTTTCCAAAGAGTGACACTGGAAAGTATACTCAGACAGGAAAAGTTCTACAACAATCATACCAAGAAGGGCATTTGTTGCAATATCTCATGAGCCAAAGATTCTGATCTTTGAGCCAAGTCCTTTTTAACACTGGTTAAAATGGGTCAATACAGGATGCTACACAATTTTGCCACTTTTGAAGACAGTGAAACTTTATTACTGGCACTTTTTAGAGCTTTAACCACAGGATAAATGGGTTTCCTATCAGAACATGTACATTTCCACACTAGGATATTAAATCTCATCTTTACTCATAATTTTATTCTCCAATAGGTTGACCTGCCCTCCCACACAACTGAACAAGTATTTTGCTTTTTTTCTGAAAGTTTTGGAATCAAGTAATTTACAAAAAAAAAAAAAAACCTCTATCGCTCTTAGCTGTTCTGCAGCTGATAAAAAAACAATATATTAATCACAATCAGCTGAAATAGACACGATACCATGTTGTAATTCACCAAAACATTAGAATGGTATTTTCTAAATCTTACTTTGTGTGGTCTAAAATATCCATCAGCACACATTTCACAGTTGATCCCAGTAGTATGTTGAGTACAGTTTAAACACACACCACCTCCTATATACTGGCCGTGAATATCCATGCTCCTTTTCTGATCTGCAATACTCTGGTTGTAATAACAGTCTTCTGCTTTGTTATGACAGTTGCATTCTGAGAAGGAATGGAAAAGAAATAAAGTTTTTTTTTTCTTATTTACAGTGTGTAAAATTTCCTATAACTCTGATAATTTTCAAAGTTGAAAATGTAAGTACAAGAGCCTATCAATTGACCTCAAAAGTGTACTTTTTCCCCTTTAACTATGCCATGTGCTTCATGGGATTTAATGCACTGTATTTCTTAGCAAGTAAGCAAATTTCAAAACCACTGTTATTACTTTAGCAGCACAATTTTTATTGGTATTTTGTATAACCTACTAAGAAGACCTTTCAGGACTGCTGTCGACAGTGATGTTTGCTACTAGCAATAACTGTTCCTTCTTTTTCTGTCCTCTGCACTACAGAAAAAGACCTGCCTAATTCTTCTCTTATTTGTATTATAGACAAAATCTGAGAAGTCAACAAAGAAGCACTTAAGTATAAATTTTATTTAGTTTAGAGGATACTTCAGTCCAAACTGTCATAAACAACTATTTCCTGAAGAGTGACATTAAGACTTGTGCAAAGACTTCAATTAAAAAGACTGCTTTCCCATCCAAAACTTTACATTTTATCTAATAGGTTCTTAATTGCCTACAGCTTGTGCTGTGCATTAGTAATGTGAAGTGAGAAAATGCACCAACTAGTCCTAGCAACACATACAGCCATACTGGTACAGCATAAGCCAATCTATCAGGCAATCTGAACTGCAATTGGCCAGTAAGGAACTTCTTTCAAAACATTTGTTATCAGAACAAAGTTCTTCATCTGACAAAATTTATGATCAATCTATGAAATTTGCATTTCAAGTAGCAAACAAATTGATTGATGCCAATCTGCTAGTTTCTACAGGAATACAATAAATCCCTAAGTCCCTTTGAAAAAGAGGCTCTGGAAGCTATACTACAACTCCATTAGCCACGGAGTCACAGTGAACAGATTATTTAAAATCATCTTCACAGTTACGGTTAGAAGTAGGTTCTCTACCTTTGAACAATCCCATGAAGATAGTTACTAGTCTGTGGATTTTTCTGGGGAATTAGTACAGATCTGTATGAAAGCAACCTCAAACAAGATAACAGTAAGACTTGTTGAAACTATCTAAATGCCTGTGGGTACTTACTCTCACATTTGTTCCCAGCAGAAAGGGTTCCTGGTCTCCAGGGTTTCTGGTGGTAGCCTGGACAGCACTTGTTACAGCTCTCTCCACACGTGTTGTGTTCACACTGGCATTGCAATTTCTGAGAATAAAAAATTCACTTTCTTGAAATATTTTTAAATGGATAATTTTGCCAAAAGTCTGCCCAGTATCAGTCTTACTCCAAAAAATGGCATGATCCACAAATACTCTACAATTAGCACTGGACTGCTCCACCATGGTACATCAGCTCCCGGGGACTAGCATTTCCAGAACAGGAGGGGCAAACCACCTGTGCTGCAAGAGTGACTATGTCTCATTCCCCTTGAATTGCTTAAATTCAATGCCAAAGAAGAAGAGTTTACTTTAAGAAAGTTGCACCACAAAACCCAGATATGCTTGCTCTGAAAAACAAAAAATAGTAAATAATTTGTACACATTAGAAGATCTTTTTTACCTTCCTCTTTCTCATTCTCCTTAGGGATTTTTTTATTCTAATTGGAAAAGTTGTTTTGTGAAAATAATGAGATTAAGAATACCTTTGAAATTTCATCCAGAGGGCAGCTTCGAGCATGGCCATAACAAATGCACATGCCACCGACAGAGATGTCCTTTATTGAATAGTAGTACTAGAAATAAGCAAAGTTGAGAAAGGTATGAATAAAAGACATTCACGTGTATTTACATCTTCCTGCCCTACTCTGCAAAATAAAATACCAGCATTCAACTACACTGTGACTTGAAAAATATAAGAAATACTCGAAAATATTTGCCATTTGGGGAAACCTTCCAGTTTTGCATTTTTTTATTTTTCCCACATTTTTCCTTATTGGTATGAAACAGTAAGTGACCTTTAACTTTTAAGTAAGTATGTAAAATATCTCAGCTTCAGGAAAGACCACCAACTGGGACCCCAGCCAAAATGTACTTGCAAAAAAAAAAAAAAATCCTTTTTTCACTTTATAAGAATCCATAAAGCAAAAACATTTGCCATATTTTAGTGTCGGTCTGGGGACTAAGAGTATGCTTCCTGAAAATGGGAGCCCTCCCTCCCTTAAAACCACTTTGCACACTGACTTCCAGACCAGCTCTTTCCTCTACTGGAAAAGCCAGACAAATATTCTGTCCAAACTCTTAGTTTAAAAAGTGTGGATACAGCAGAATACTATCCATTAATATTGCCAGGTGGTGAGCAAAAACAACGTAAGTAAGGAAAGGATTTCATTTTCAAGGCAAAGAAGAGGCAGGAAATGACCATCTGGGTTCAGTTACAGCTGCAGTATCAACATGGTTGGCCTGTTTGTATCCTGGGAAGTATGTACTACAGGGGAATGAAAAAGAAACTCTTTTTGAGGATACTTCTAAGGGAATAGTTCAAGGCTTTCAGACCTAGCAACCCTAATGTCAGCTGGTTCAGGAAGAGAAGGCAGCCCTGGGTGGTCAGACATGCTGACTCCTGGACTGTTATTTCTTTGAAGGCTCTTGGAGTTGGAGCAAACTGTCTTCTTTGATTTCATACTTTTTTTTTTTTTTTTAATGGTTTTAAATTTCTTATGTTCAGTATTTTAGGGGGATTTTTAATGTTATGGGATTGAACTACAAAAAACCATTCAGGGACTTGTCATGAACAGTAAGTCCTTAGCTACAAAGAAGGAGAAAGGAGGACAAAAGCAGAATTTAATTTCTCACTGCATTCCCTGCATCATTCTCCTTTGTCTTATTTTCTGACAGTGTACAGCTCACAGCAGCTGTGTGCAGCTTGAAGTAGAATGAGAGACCAGGGATAATCAAATGCTACAGACAGAAATAAATAAAAATAACATAGAAATAAAGGTGCTGTTCTACACTCAGAATCTGAATTGGCTGTTTTTTAAGACTATGTACAGGAAACAAAATGTAATTGGTATCAACAACCATAGCAAAGTCTTCAAAGCCAATAAAAACAGCATCCAGAAAGCTGGAAGTCATCATCTTTGCTGTAGCTTGTTGCACAACAAAGTGAGAGTCAAGGTGATACACCAGGATTTGGGAACGCTGGCCAATATTTGTAGCTTTTCATGCAAAACTGCACTAAGCAGCGGTAGGTGAAGTACTAAGCCCTGGGTTGCACACTGTGTATGTTACAAAACCAGTGGCAATGCTTGTCCTCCAAATTCTTGTTTCCCATCTGTATGTTTGTGTGTTTCCATGTCCAACCTTTCTTTTTGGGGTGTATGTCTTGATACGGCAAAGCTATCAATAAATCTAAATATCAACCAGTCTGCCAATTCTGTGGGAACATCTCGCCTGCTCAGGCTGTGCATTCCCCTCCTGCCAGCAAGGCACAACTGGAGCAGCTGTCCAATACTCTGCTCTTTCAGTCTCCATGCTACCAATTCCCTCGTCAGACAAAAAATGCAAAATATCCAGATTTTATACTTTAAAATGCTGCAGTTGAATGGCCATCTCCATGACCAAGGTAAGAGTGGGGTTGCCTTGAAAGTACCCACCAATCTCCAAGTTCCTTCCTGCCTTCTGTATTCAGCTATCCAGACAACAAAACAATTGCCTGTAACAGAGAAGCCACAGACTACAAGAATCCTGTTGCTGCACAAGGAAGATTTGCCTGTAGATGTTATTCAGGAAAAAGAGCTACAAAGGAAGGGAAGGAGGAAACACTTTTCATGTTCTCCTGTCCTCATCAGAAAGCCTTCCTTCATAGAAAACTTGAAGCCTCTGAAGTGTTAACCTATGACTCTTGGGCAAATTAAGATGGTCAAAATGGCAAGATACAAAGCAGAAATCCTGCAGAACTGTTAGTGAAGGTAGGCTTCCAAAAGTGAATTTATGTGAGAAACTGAAGAAGTCAGCCTAAGTGCTCAGGGCCTCAGTTTCCCCAATTTCAATATCAAATCTGGAAATCAGTTAATACTGCCAGAATTCTATACAATCATTAATTCACGGGCTCTAAAACAACTGATTATAACAGCTTTTAAAAAATGACAAAAATGCTTATAAGACATGAAAATTCACAACAGCCATGTTTTCAAATAATTATGTTTACAAACCACAGCACTGGGTCCTGAAATCCATGATACACCACAAAAGGTACTGCAGTGGCATCAAGACCAACCTCAAGTGTCATTTTCATCAGCCAAAACCATATTTTGATGACAAAGCATTATAAACACTGTTCCTAGCATAAATCATTTACACAAACAAATAAAAATGAAACAAATAAAAACTACCTCAAAAAGCTTTTTCTCAAAGATGTTTATGACAGGATATTGTTGTTAGTGGTGTCAAAGGGTAGGCAAAAATTATTTAACAACCTATCAAAGCCACTCTGTGAATGGCAAGGATTAAGTACTTTGTCGTTCTCAAATAGGTCAGAATAGACTCTCCCATCAGGCTGTACTGAATACCATTTATGAACAATCAGCTTACCCTTCTGGTAACAATGGGGTCTAGCTCCTTAGGATCATTATGGCTGAGAGTCATGAGGTCAGCATTCAGTGTCCTAATACGCTGCAGTCGCAGGCGAATGTATCGAGCAGAAGTAAATTCCAGCAGCTTCTGTGAAGGATCATCAGCGCTAGGCCTGCCATTGATCAGTGACGTGTGAATCTAGGAAGAAAGGCTGGCTTAATCACAAACATAACTGTGATTCATTTACCACAACAAACATCATTCTGAGAATCAAAACCACAGAACTTAAGCTTGTTTCCCAACAACTCAGGATGGTCACGTGTTAAACTACCTGTAGTTCTTTTTATTTCCCCCTTGTCTACATGCAGGCAAAATTCCTGCTTCCTGACTCACACTGTTCTGAAACCACCATTATCAGCTCATCAAAGTCTCCTGGGCTTTTGTGGAGATAGCATAAGGAGAAAAACCAGGGTAAAGTACCAAGTGAGTCCCTAGTTTCTGCAGTCTTCCTCTCCCTCATTGAGATAGAATATATAACTCTGGCCATAAGCCCAGTTTCGTTCTTACAGATTTCTTCTCCATAAATAGAAAGATCTTATTACAAAGCATAATCTGGTCTACATTCCCAATCTGGGGTCATTAATCCTACTCCTAGCAGTGACAGGGCTGCACAATCAGCAAGGAATACTCAGTGATAAGAGAATGCAGTGGGAAACCACAATGCGGACGACAACTGAAAGCAAGGCACTGCCATCACAAATCCACTTCTTTGACCTACGTCTTTCTTGCACAGTTCCAGTTGACCCCACTAAAACGATTTTTGGTGTCAAACTGCACAGCTTTTTCTGACAACAGCCCCTTCCTTCTTTCCAAAACTACTTAGGAACACCCAAGGATAGTCTCCTATGACCATACAGTTCCTGCTCCATTTTATGTAAGAAACAGAAAAATAAAACCCTACTCTATGGGCAGCAAACAAATGTTCAACATGTCACCTGATGTCCATAACAAACAAAGGGTCATGTTTTGGGCTTGTCAGATGTATTTCAGAGTGCATGACATATTCTCATTTATGAAGGGCAATTTTGTCTTGTATACTACTCTTGAATGCATGATTGCAACTTTGTCCAGTACTGTCAAATTGATCCCCTGAAAATATTCCTACATGTTTTAGATA
The DNA here is from genome assembly GCA_013399225.1 of Rhipidura dahli. Taxonomy (NCBI): domain Eukaryota; kingdom Metazoa; phylum Chordata; class Aves; order Passeriformes; family Rhipiduridae; genus Rhipidura; species Rhipidura dahli. The sequence continues at coordinate 1,810,433 of VXAC01004579.1, read as the reverse complement.
TTTATTATGTTGAAAAAAATCTTAATTCTGTAGTGGAGATAGGGGCTCCCTAAAGAGTAACTTTGTTATTTAAGAGACATACAAACAAACTTTGTTATTTAAAAGACATACAAACAGAGACTTGTAATGGAGGTCACATTCCCAAAATTATAATTTTGACATTTATTGGTTAGCACCCTTCTTTCTTAATATGCTAACATACTGTGTTCAAGGATTTCCACTTTTCTGATTCATTTTCCAACTGCAGAGTAACAGTTAGGAAAACCAAAGCATTTTCCAGGTCTGCTCCTGCAAATTAGCACCACCTTATAAAATACTCAGCTCTCACAGAAGTACAGAGAATTCTTCTAGTCCATTTGCCATGCTAAAGCAGGATTTACTAGAGTTTTGTTAAATGTTTAACCAATCTGTTTTCAAAGACCAGTGTTGGCGCTGACTTTACAATTCTCCAAGGCAATGTATTCCAGGCCTTTCCAACTTTATTGTTAGAAATGCTTATAATCTCTAAACCATGCTTTCCACTGTTGCAATTTCAGACCTCTTCTTGGATCCTGTCACAGACATGCAGAAGAGATTTCTCCTCCTCATTCCCATGTTTTATGCATCTGAAGACTGAGCGTGCTCACCACATCTCAGTCTGTTCTCTTTAGGCAAATTGGTTGTGACAAATGCACTTAGGAGTCATGTTTTCTGCTGGGAATTACAAAGCAGACCTGTTGGTCATATATTCAAGTATCACTGCACTCCTTTTACTGAAAAAATTCAACACAAATATACTCAACTATAGACAAACACAATTTCAGCAGGGAGCACCACATCCTACTGACATTTACATTTCAGTGGAGACGTAGAATTTGCTGGGCTCGCTGTAACCCTTTGTTTTCCTCAACAACAAGAGGAGGACCCAGCCATGGCACTGGAATTTCTAACACACTGTTTGCCTTTTATCACCAGAGATTTAAAGACCCAGAAAAGCCTGTTACAACTAATTTGCCTTACCTTTCATGTGTCACATGCCACTTCATTTTACACAGTCTTTCCTGCCTAATATGTACTCTCACTACTCATAAGTAGTGCCTTCAAGTGATGAAACGTAAAACACGACTCACTTTTTAACTCTGAAGTTAAAAGCTTGAACAGAAGGAATTCTAATGTCTAGTAGAAATTCTACTGATAGAAATTCTGTAATACACTTATATCTTTATAGAGACTGTAGAGGAATCTTTCCAAGCAGAAAAAGGAGAGAAACACTAGGGATATTGACTAAGACACTAAAGAAGAAATATCATTATTCTCCTGGAACACTGCTAAATATAGCTAATATACTGCTTTTATAAGCTTATACAACCTGATATTTCTGGTTTGGTTTTTTTTTTTTTTTGCTTACTTGTCCTTCATAATTCCAGACCATTTTCAAACAAGTGGGGCTTAAGCTATGCAATTCATCACGAGTCCTAAATTGATTATGTAAATTGACGGAAGCAGATCTTCAAGCAGTATATAAATCCGGCAAACAACAGAACTTGCAGTCAAGCAGCTATATGTCTTCAAACCTGTGAAAAATCTAGCAGCTAAACAGGCAAAATATCTGATTTGGCAAAATATGTTATTAATGACCTCCATATTTAGATATGTGGTCTTTTTACCCTAACAGTTATTTCTCATCTAGACTCTCCAAGCTGACAGCAGAGAACTGGGATGCCAACATGCTAGATACAAGGCAGGAAAAAATAGAGATCAGCTTGCAGGATTCATACTGGGCCATTTTTAAGTTCAACAGATTGGTGAGAACAAATTGCAAACCCCTAAATACATATATTTTCAAAAGAGTTCCAAGATTCAATAATGCAGGTTGTAAGATACTCTGTGCAGGGAATATTCCTGTCTGACAGACAATCCAGTTACGAAGAAGCAGCCTGTCCTTTGTGAATGAGAACTTTTATGCATGTGTGTTTATCTGCTGGAGGGCAGGAAGGCTCTCCAGAGGGATCTGGACTGGCTGGATTGCTGGACTGAGGCCAACTGGATGAGGTTCAACAAAGTCAAGTGCTGAGTCCTGCCCTTGGGTCACAACAACCCCAGGCAGTGTTACAGGCTGGGGCAGAGTGGCTGGAAACCTGCCTGGTGGAAAAGGACCTGTGGGTGGTGGCTGAGAGCAGCTGAACCTGAGCCAGCTGTGCCCAGGTGGCCAAGAAGGCCAATGGCAACCCAGCTTTGATCAGCAACAGTGTGGCCAGCAGGACCAGGGCAGTGACTGTGCCCCCGTGCTCGGTACTGGCGAGGCTGCACCTCCAACCCTGCATTCACTTCAGGGCCCCTCAGTTCAGAAGGACATTGAGGGGCTGGAGCACGTCCAGAGAAAAGCAACAGAGCTGGTGAAGGGTCTGGAGCACGAGTCCGGGGAGGAGCAGCTGAGGGAGCTGGGGGTGTTCAGCCTAGAGAAAAGGAGGCTCAGGGCCGACCTTATCACTCCCTGTAACTACCTGACAGAAGGCTGCTGCCAATGGGGGTCAGCCCCTTCTCCCAGGCATCAAGTAATAGGAAAAGAGGAAATAGCTTCAAATTGTGTCAAGGGAGTTTTAGTTTGGAAACAAGGAAAATATTTTTCGTGGCAAGGGTTGTCAAGCTTTGGAGGAGGCTGCCCAGGGAAGCAGTGGAGTCACCATCCCTGGAGAGGTATGTTCATGTGTCACTTTAAACATGGTTAAAGGGTGAGGTTGGCAGTGCTGAGCTAATAATTGGACTCTATGACCTTAAAAGTCTTTTCCAACTAAAAGATTCTGTGATTCTCCATAGTACACAGAAATTTTATTCTGCCCTTTTTTGTGTTATGTTTTTCCATCACTGCACTCAGAAAAAACCCCAATGTTTTGGATAGTGCAGCCCAATTAATTATGTGTACCATCAGGAAAAATGAATGAGAAAAAAATGTCACTAAATTGAATTTCTGGCATCCCTGAAGGTGGAGTTGTATGGCCTACTAAATGTACATTACAAACAGTACTGCTCATATACAGCCAACCTAAGGGTTTTCTGGTCAATTGTGTGGAGACACAGGTTTAGGTTTCTTTGTTCCACCTGATCTGTTGGTTCTATGTTGATCACATGTTGATCATATGCTCACAACACTGCAATAAGCATTTTATTAAAGTAAATGGGACTTTACATTACTGAATTCCACTGTTTTTTTCTTGCTGATAGTTTTAATTTTAGGTGAATGGCTACATACAGTCCAATCTTTTTAAAAACCAAGAAATAAAAACCTGTTGATGTCTATGAAGCTAGGAGATACTAGCACTCTCCATGGGATAATGCCACACTTATTATCACGGTCATACATTACAGCATTCACGATGGAACAACCGCTGGCTTTAATGTATCATTTCATTATGTGGCTGCCTCTTTGTAATAAATTACACAAGTACCGTGAATAGAGTTTGCTAAAAGAAAGAACAATCAACAGCAAGGCTGCACAGCTCATAGCCCTTTTAATTATGCTACATCCTTGAAACAATGCCAAGGCTTGTTTAGGAGTTCCAGCTGTGCCGAGCACTTCAACAGTGTTTGCAGCTTTATCTCACACAACCAGGTGTTCCTAACACAGGAGTTTTCTCTACTAAATGAAAAAAGACTGGCAGAACACAGAGCCTCTGTTATAGTTTTTCAGGATAAAGGAACTAATAATTCACAGCTAATTGCTACCATCAAATTATATGGAAAGAGAGAACAAAGAGTTTAGTAATGGGTACACATAGAGCCAAAGACATATTTCATCCCAACATTAAGAAGTTTGCTATACTAGTACGTGATATAAAGATAAAGTTATTAAAGAAGAATAACAGACGATCTGGTAGTGCTGAGGGTGATGAACTCTGTAACTGCAATTCAGATGTTTTCAAATTGCTATCAGTCCGTGTTCTTAATCACAAATTGCAAGTACAAAAACAAAGATACCTCTCCATGTTCCAGGGGAACTAGTCTGGAATAATAGGAGGTGCAGATCACTTCATCATCTCTCTTGTAAGTTGGCGGCCCAATTCTTGGTGTAATATTGTAACGAGTTAAACATTCAGTATCACTAATTGCATAGTACTGCCATGGTCTGAACTTCGTGCCATCTATGGAGCGTTCCAAAATCCAGTTTCCAGGTCGTGGAGCATTAGCAGCTTTGATGATGACATATGCAACTTGAAAGACCTGAAAAAAAATGCAAGAAGAAAATTTTAACACTTCATTGTACTGTAAAAGACCACCGGCAGCCAACTGGGTAGTAAATTTAAATTTTAAAACCAGTATACCGTTTGTCTGGGGAGAGGGTAGAATTTGGTACAGGAACTCTGGATAAACTTTTTGCACAAACATTTGACAAGAGAGGTCCATCTAATTGGGTCCAGGGCATCAGTCTGTGCTGATGTAATAGCCAAAATTTTTCTCTATAATGCACATTTCAGGGTTAGTTTGGTATAACAGTATGTGGGAAATGTTTAGCTTTTCTGAGCTTTTCTGAACCACTGAGGGCTTCTAAAAACCGGGGTTTGATTGGGTTTTCTTGTTTGGTTTTTTTGTGCTTGGTTGTTTGTTTTTGTGGGGTTTTTTTACAGATGTAGCCCAAAAAATTCTTTGTTTTACAATTTAGCAGAGAATGTAATCTTCTCTGTAACAGCATTTCTGATAAATGTTTTACACCGTGTTAAAAAAATCTTTGCATTCCAATTTCATCCTGTGTTGCAGTTATTTCAAGTAGCAGCAAACTGTCACAAACATTGCTAAAAATACACAGAGATAAATAAGGTGAATGTAACAAAAATAAGCACAGTAAAATAGGTAATATTCTTAAGACATACATGAGTTATGCAAGTATCTTGACTATTTTTCTGACAATCCAAAGCAAAATCCCCATTCACACAACAGGACTGTGGAGCACTTCTGTGAGTAGGCAGGGCAGTAATTAAGTTCATCTCACCTTTTAAATTATCTTATGTCCTGGTAAGTGGCCCCCAGCTCGCTACAGCATCAGACACGAACACTGAAGTGCACTTACTGCAAAGCCACCATGTCATCCCTTACCCAACACCTACTACATCACCTCACTCAAAAAGGCTGGATTTGCAAATTCATAAGGCTTCTATACAGAAGTTTAATGTTTCATATACACTGGAGCAACAAGCCAGGTTTAGATGAAAGAAGAACTCTGTATTATTCAACCATCTCAGAGAAATGTATTCCCACTTGAGCAGATGGCCTGGTCGGCTGCTGTTTTCATCGTAATTCCTGTCTGCGTGTGCAGTATTAACACTATGAGCTCCAGTTGGCTGTAATTGGTACTTTCATATGTTATAAATTTAAATTTTTAGGGTTTGGGGTTTTTTTCTTGCAATACAGAATAAAGCCAGAGCAAGAACAATGCTAGCCATATGAAAGCAGGTTTTGATTTTGCCACATGGGGAAATAACTCACAAAGATAAATAGTAACTGCATTGTATACACAATTCAGGAAACTACTTTGGAAACAAAGCATTATTTAAGTGAACAAAGCTTTGATTAGGAGATCTTGCACACATGTGAAGTAAAAACAAATTGGTGATACTTATCTCCAAATGATTTACTACGTGTAATATCTTGAAAAAAGTAAAACAATTTTACTGTTTTATTAAAATCAGACAGAACTTAAACTACAATATTCACTTGGTTTTACTTTCTTTACAGGCACTCCAGTTTTATCCTTTTAGACATCCATCAGATACAAACAGAACATTTCTAGTTGTTTCAATAAATAAAATTTACAGAAAATTAGGATTTTACTGTGATGTTTCAGGAATGCAAACAGATGCAAGCAAAAGGAGAAGCCAGCTCACTCTTTAGTCAGTCTTACAGTCTTAGAAATAAAGTTTCTCTGGGGTCTGTGAATTCTCTTTTGTTCGGCACAGTCTTAAAATTTGATCAAAGTTAAGTGAATATGAAGAATTATAATCCAGCTTCCATGAAGAGAAGAGGCCCTTTTAAAAAAACCCTACATCATGTCAACAATCTCCAATGGAAAAAATAAAAGCCAAAATACATGGTTTTAAAGGAGCAAAGTATGTCATTTGGGCAGACTTCAAGCCAAACAACTATATTCCCTACACACAACCTGGATTTCATTGATTCAGTTAGTGGTATTGAGTTAAATACCCGTTTTGCACTCAGTTATGCACAAGCAGAATCTGGTGTACCATCATTTCAGTACCCAAAACCTGAAAACGCTCATATGTGACAGGAGTTGCTTGTATGGGTATTTTCTCCATCACGTACGAGAACTTCACAAAACTATTAAAATTAGAGAAGTTTTATTGAGTGGGCTTAGAAACAGCTATGCACTTCCAAGTTCCTTTGAAGTCAGTAATCTTTCTCAAATGCATAAAAGATGCAAGACTGAAACCCTAACTTCTTTCAAATACCATGGTAGAAAATCTCTCAAAAACTCTCATAAGTCCTTTATTTATTTATTTTTCCTCTCGGCTTGCGGTCATCAACTAAACTGCTTCCCTACATGTTACACAGTTGGCTGAACAACAAATGATCTACTTTTGATTACTTTGAGATTTTTCAAGACCCATTATAGTCTGCAGCTGATGTGGCTAGTTTTAAATCCAGTTCCAACAAGTAACAATGAGCTATCCTTCATCACAAACTAACTGCTGCAGTAAAAGGTATTCACAAGAGTATGCAAGTTAAACTTATTTTAAATATCAAGTTCCTTGGTGATAGGGGAGTAGAGGGAAAAGCCAGTTAAATATTAACATTTTCACAGCAACCGTGCACAATTTCAATGCACAATTCAATAAATTCAATCTCAACTCTTCCACTTACACACATGCCTCACAGGTATCCCATTTTACTTCACAGGTAAATTCACAAGATAATAAATATCAACAGCTTCAGGAAAATTTGACAATCACAGAAATAATGTAGGTTAAATAAATAAATTAAGGATTTTGTATAAATGCTCTCAGACTCAAGAAGCCAGTCACAAGACAACCTACCAGGAGGAGCTTTATTCTCAGGGATTATGTTTCCAAGCAGGGGAATGAAGTTGGAGGAAGGGACCAAGGTGTCCACAGTGTTCACAGATGAATATAAGGTTTTAAGGAATGTCTGTAGGTAGGGGTTTTGCAGCCTTCATATCCCACAGCCTCTGCAACCCACAATGGGCCAAGAAATCCATGTAATGCAAACTGATTTTCCTTTGAGCATATTTTACAGAATTTGACTTTTACAAGTTCTTCAGGTTTGCATATCACCAAAGGCAGTTTCTTATCACTTTCCTCGTTCACTCAGTGCCCATCAACCAGCCATGTGATAAACCTGAGCAAGAGCTAATGATTTGTACACTTTAATTTGACTGTATAACTTTCTCAGAACTAATTTCCTTACTGAACTACAAGGGTAAAAAGGGCAAGTCAAAGCAAGTTAGTAATTCCCAAGCAGCCACAGATTAAAAGTGTCACTTTACAGGCATTTAAATCCTGATTGTTAAGATCAGCCAAATAAACTTGTACTAAAAAACCTCTTCTTGATAGCTGCGATGCCAACAAAACAAGAAATTTTGCTTTAATTAGACTTTCTAGAAACCTTGTTTCCCTGAATGCAGATCCAGCAACACCAAGTGCATCATTCTTGAATACTCTCAAAGAGTAGAAGACTACATGAGGGGATGTATCTCAGTTTACATTTTTCACAGAAATATTGTTGAAAGAGATAAAGACAGCTTCAGACTCTTAAGACAAAGTGAAGCCTAGCAATTGTTTGCAATTTTGCTCTGACAATTCTGTGATTTTAAAAGTGCAAAATACACTACATCCAGCAGAATTTCTAGTCTCATTAAGATTTTGATTTGTTATGTGCAAACATTAATTTGGAATGGAAGAATTTTATTGCAAGAATGTACAGATGAACACCCTGAATCTTGCATCATCAGTTTTACAAGGCCACAAAAGGCTTTTAAGGAAGCTTGCCACATACAATACATTAACATTAGTCCTGTGAAGTCTACAGAATAGCATTTTTTTCTTACATCAGCAAACCATGTATCTTTACAGAAACCTGTTCTTGCCAGTTCGTTACAAGATGAAAGCTCAGGAAAAATCATATTATAATATTTACATTCTTTTTTACTTTGTAATAGCAGAAACGACAAATTACTCTTGCATCAGCCTCTGAGTGGTAATCCAGTACTCAGAAATTATTCATGAGTTATGACTTAATCAGAAGTGGAGTTGTTTTCTCAACTCAGTATTATGGGTCTTCCAAGAACTAGTTTTGCTTTGCAGTACAACAACTTTTTGATATAAAACATCTGCCTTTCTGCTACACCAAAGATACAGAGTACATTTAAATACCTTTAGAAGTCCGAAGCATGGTAGTAAAACTGAGGTAAGTACTCTTTGTTTAATGGTGTCACAGAGTAATATTTTACAGCTGTCTCAATCACATCACTTAAATGTATCAGGGCTAGGATTTATTAGAATTGTAATTTCACACTGCAACTGCCCAGAGGAGTCAAACTCAAAAAAATGCTGTTTTTATAGAAAACTGCTGCTGTGTATTTTTCTTCTGTAGAACTACCAGTGTAGGAAGCACAAGGTCATAAATCACATCTCAGTGTCTTGTACATCCATCCTACACCTCATTGCTAAACTACCTTTCCCCAGTTCTGGATCATTGCCATACGTTTGATGGAAAGGGGGAAGAGGAGGCAGTGGTGTGGGGTGTAGGAAGGAAATACTATCATACATCTGGATCCTGGAAAGACTGAGAGGCACACCAGAGTAAATGTACCTAGGTGTCATGATGTATATGAGCTAAAAAATCAAGACGTAAGCACTAACCTTATAAAAAGCTACACTGGCTATAAATAGCACAGATTCTGCAAAGGAGAAAGATAAAACCAGCAATTTCCATACTGATTTTATTATCCAGCCCTCTTTTCTTACTGAGATCTCACCAAACTACTCTTTAGTACAACTGGTTTTAGACTAAATAGACTTAGTACAATGTAGAATATTAGCTGAAAGAATATGCTCTATTCCCTTCAACTCAGAGCCAAGAGATGAATACAGTCAGAGAGGTTCACCTAGGGAAACTGGAGTGGAGTCAGTGCTCAGTGCTCACCAGGTAAGGGAATCTTCCCCACATTTACCAGCCAAGGGTATGTTTCAGCATTTACCAACCCAACTGCTTGGATATCATCTCTAAACTGTACATTGGTAATAATCCCAAGAAACAATGAATTCCTCCTAGTCCTAGAACTTCTGGTAATTGCAAAAAAAACCCCATAAATAATGACCAGATAGTCATTTTTCACATCACAAAGAGGTGTGAATATATTCTATACTCTGGCAAGGAAAGTTACTTTAATAAGTAATGCACAAAACTTGAAACGTAAAAAAAAAAAAAAGCAACAAAAGCTGAAGTTATACTGAACACAGGTACTGACTTTCAGAAATATTTTTACAGGTTCCAAAAGATTATTTTAACTCACTCTGAAACAAACATATGAAGTAAACAATTACTAAAATCACTAAGGTCCTTCGTATGCTTTTCTTTTGCGTTTTCTTTACTTGTGCTGACTCGCTCAAAGTAAGTACACCAAGTCAGCTCTAATAATTCACTGACTTCAAGCAATCTCTATTAACCAAATCCTTTCTCCCAGAGCAGTAATTTACATTCAGTTTGCATAGCCCTAGATGCCTTCTCTCTCTCAAACTCTCTAGGGAAAACACAGAAGAAAGGCCCCTTAGGGGAAACTTTTCAAATCGAATTAGTGAAACTGAGCATGGGTCAGGAGAGGAAAGATACGTATTTGTTAAAACATCAACAGCACTATGACTGGAGAATAAAAGATTCAGAGGGCAGATCAGCTGGTCTGTTTCCAAAGTGGAATTGTTCTAGGAGGATAAAAACTAAGGCATCCCCTCCTCCTTCATTTTTCCTTCCTGTTTGTCCATTTACAAACCAAACACAAATCTAACTCTTCAAACAACACAAAAATCCTATCCAAACCTTCTGTCACTGACAAAAGACACCCTGTGATTATTTTCCTAACAGTTCTGTTTTCTAATTAAAGCGCAAACTAGGCACTTGCTTAACCTATGCTTTATTTGAAAACATCAAAGTTAAACCTGTTTTAATCTTTAAAATGACTTTCAAGCAGGGTCTACAGATCCTGCAAAAGCTTCTTACCAATTCTACACCTCAAGTATGCATCTTTCAGTATGTCATAAAGTTTCTTCTTCAAGAGTTTGGAAGCATCGCCATATTAATAAGGAATTGTTGAGCTATGATTTTCAAACAACTTAGGTAGGCCAGCACATAGACCTTTTCAAAGGAAAACAACAAGTAAATGTCAAGAAAAATATTCCTTCACCAATTATTTTGTCTTTTCTTGGAGCAGGGCTGGAGACTTCTGATTCTTGTATTGCTAACAGACAAACTAATAAATTGGCAAATGCTCTCTACAGTTTAGCAGCCTCCAGCCTACGAATGATAAATCCCTCCAAGTTTGGCCATACAAAGTGGCCAAAATAGAGGAAGCAACTTTTGCCCAGACAGTTCCAGGCTCCCCAGGGTCACAAATCACTGTTTCAGAAATCTAAACACGAACTCTGCAGAACAGCTGACAGCAAAAGTTCCTAGAAGATATAGTTTAGAACATTTCTTCACAGTGCTCCTTCCAACAAGATGGTGATCAGAATCAGTGAGATGCATCCTTACATAAAATGTGTGCTTTGGCCAACACCCTGAAAAACACTGCTGTTTAAAAATGAGTCCTTGAAAACACAGACTTCAAGTAACTTTTAAGAAATAAAAGGTGGAGGAAAATAATATCATTGGACTGCTGGGGAAAGGACAGAAGAGTGAGACAAAGACAGAAGGGTGAGACAGAGGAGAGTTACCAAGACAAAGGAATTAGTACAGATGGAACTGGTTACCAAGAAAGAACATGGATGAGAGTAAAAACTCTTATCCACACTAACATAGTTGTTACTGGGCAATAAGTCACTTCCATTCCAGTCTGACAGGAATGAAATCTTCAAGATGCTCTAGAACAATAATTGAAAACCATATATGTTCATATTAACTTTGAACATATTAGATAAGTTCATATTAACTTTGAATGAACTTTGAACATATTAAATAAGTTCATATTAACTTTTAACTATCCATATTTAAGTGCTACTAAACAGTTAACTGCTACATATCTTATCATCTAAACACAGAGGAGCTGCAATCAATTGTATTGGCTTGTATCCTACATCCATTTAATGACACTCACGTAAGTGTTACTCACCTGCCTTAAATCCAAGGTGATGGTGACCCAGTGGTACTGCCTTCCATTCTGAATGCTGGGACTCTGCCACCAGTTGTTGGTACCATCAATTGCACTAGAAATTGGATGCTGCTCTGTTTCAAAGCAAAATAATTAAATATCTTTTGAAAATAAATCTTACTGAATTTTTCCAGCACATTTATTGCACACAGAGAATAATCTCTTCCTGTCATAAAGAAGTAAAAGCTGAAATCTGCCCTCAGACAGAAAGGTTGCCACTGCAGTGCTCAGTGGTGATACACGGTGCTCACACTTTCTGTCAGCCCTCTGTTCCAAGGTAATTGCACTCACATAGCAGAGAGACTAAAACTAAAACATATTTTACTCCAATACACTCTGTATTCACAGGCAAGGGTTAAAAAAAAAAGACACAAACCCATGAAACAAACAAAATCCACAACACATGAAGCTTGCCTTTGGGATTGGCACTGTGACTGTCGCAGACGCGGCACTGGGCGTTGCGCAGGGGCCGTCCGGGGACGTGCTCCACCAGTTTGCAGAACATCTCCGGTCCCTTCTCCCCACAGGTGGCATTGGTAGAGATGTGAGCATTGCTGGCCAGGTTCAAAATGGCAGGGAACAGGCCTTGAAAGAAATAACGTTTATCAGCCACATCGTAAAGCATACAAGATTGGCATCCTGACAGCAGCATCCCTGCTATTTCACTCCACATTTGGATGCTTTATGCTGAGGAACACAAGATTTTGCAAACCAACTCTCCCAATTACTAAAATTCTCTTGCACTTTGAACTGATCAAAACCTGGGGAACAAGTGGCCCATGGCCAGAATCAAAGAGGAATTGTAGAGCACGCACTCAGCTGGTGCAGAAAACGGCATCTAACACGAGCTCTTTGCAGCAGCAACACCACTGGCCTAAACGGGACACTCCAGACTTGAAAGATTTAAGGGCTGAACTTTAGACCTTTGCTACAGGCTTTTTCTGCAGTCTCTGTAAACTCTAAGGGATATTTTGCTTGCCACTTATTAATCTTTACACAAACACTTCACTGTACTTTCAAATAGTTTTGCTCTTATGCACTGGAGTAATGTAACAACAGACTAAGTTTCAAGATTACTGCTACCAGACCAGGAATCCTTCGCTTTTTCTAAAAGGAGCAAAGTTTTACTTCAGTTTGAAGGGTACTGATAAAATTTCAGGAAAATTTCTGTATGTGACAGAAATTCTCTGTGTGACAGAAATTAAGCACAGCTTCTCAGCAATGTTTTGATCAGCTTCCAGCTGTCCCTCACGAGCTAATAAGCTTCCATTTCTTGCACGGTTTTGCTGTAACAGAGATACTCCATTTCCAATCAGAAGCAACCCTGAAAAAGAAGCAATTTTGGAAAGAGGAGTCCTGTCATTAGAGATTAAACCCAGTGGGCTAAAATCAAAGCTAGAGGCTTGGTATGGCACATTAAAAATGCTACAGGAATTGCTAGTGTTGCAATGGTAAGGTATTAAAATCACATTTTTCTTCTGTTAAAAGGAAATCTGAAAAAAAAAAAAATCATGCTGTATTTACCAAAATATATGCCTTTTTCACTAAGAAAACTGTATGAATTCTTTTACTTCATTATCTACCATATACATCAAAACAGACTGCAATATTTAAGTTTTGCTAGCTGTTTATGTATATAAATATCTCAAAGGTGGGTTCCAAGAGGATGGTTCCAGGCTCTTTTTAGTGCTGTTCAGCAACAAGACAAGGAGCAATGGCCATAAATTAAGACAGAAGTTTCACCTCTACATGAGGAAGAACTTCACACTGAGGGTGGCAGAGCTCCAGTACAGGCTGCCAAGGGAGGTGGTGGAATCTCCCTCTCTGGAGACATTCAAAACACACCTGAACAAGTTCCTGTGTCACCTGCTCAGGGAGACCTTGCCTTGGCAGTGGGGTTGGACCAGATGATTTCCAGAGGTCCCTTCCAACCCTAACGATTCTTTGACTCCGTGATCTCAACAAGGCTACATTTGATATTCCTGTAAAGTGTCTTTGCCCATAATTGCATTACCCTAGAAAGCCTGGAGAAAAGTTTCAGTGGTATTTAAGACTTGCCTTCAGCTATTGAAAATTTGTCTAAATCCTAACCCTCTGTATGAACAACGAACAGTGTGTTTTCAATTGTGCTACACTTGAAATTTAATAGGAGGGAGATGGAGCTTTTTATTTTTTTGAATACTGACTTCACTGATGTCAAATCCAGACTAGGTCGGATGCCTTGTTTTCATTATACCTAAATCTGATGCAGATGAGGATGGTGAAGACATCCTATTGACCACTCTAGTGAGGCTCTTCTGCCAGTAAGATGTTTTCTGCACAGGCTTCTCTCCACTCATGCAGTTCGTGTGCAGTGTAGCTCCAGATGTAAAGCTGGAGGCAAAGAATAAATTCTGCCCTCTCTTTTCCTACTGGACAAGAAAGTTCAGTGGTGGAAGAAGGTTTCTTTTTTAACACTACTCTGCAATGATATACTTTTTTTTTTTTTAAATTCAGTATTCATTACAGTCTGTGCAGAGGTCTACAAGCCTGTCTTCAAGAGATATCCATCACTTACTTCCCAGGTCACCCATTACCTTCACTCACACAGTAGCCCTGCCATTTCTTCCCAACATCATTTGCTACAGAGAAATAATTTGCCTCAAATAAACTTCAGTCAACAGATTTGTGCTAAAGGAATAGCAAAGCTATCTTATGATGAGTTCTCTGGGTCCCACAGAGATAAAACAGAGCACTTCAATCCAAATGAGTTTTACGGGAGTTTTGCCCCAGGATCCAAATGAAAAGAAAGAGGTTGTTAGCTTCATCCTGCAAAGTACTGCATCTCTTCAAATCCTAGGTGATTATGTTCACCTCTGAATCTCTTTACCACAATTAAATGTTAAGGCAAATTGCAGATGTGCAGCCACTGATTTCATGGAAGATCAAGAAGGGTGCAGGAGATTATTTATTAGGAAACAATAAGCATCTGCAACAAACGAAATGGAAAAAAGGCAAATTACAAACAAGTGATTTCCTTCTTCAAAGAGCACTGTTCCTCTTTATTCTTTTACTAAGAAAAGACAGATACTCAGAGTTGAGAGTTCAAAGCTCTAAGATGCTGCTCTGAAACCTCCCTTCTCCCTCACTTCTCCACCCCCCACTATCCCCAAAAAAAAAAAAAAACAGAAAATCAAACATCTGGTAAGATATATTTTTATGCCTTGTAGGAAGCAGTAGTTATAATAAGGATGAACAACCACAGAATTAGTCACTTTAAAGAGCCATTTACATGAGAGATGAACAAGTGACTGTCATCATATCGTGGTGTGAAATGCAAGTAGCCATAACAGACACAAAACTCCATCAGAAGAGACCACATCATTAAACTGAACCTTTAGCAAATGATATCTGCATTTTTAGGGACATCACAGCATCATTTAGTCTTTAGGAAAGGACCTCCGAGGTCATCAAGTCCAACCTTTGACTGATTATCACACTGTCAACTAGACCATGTGGTAGTGCCACATCCAGTCATTACTTGAATACCTCCGGGCACAGTCACTCCACCACCTCCCAGAGCAGTCCATTCCAATGTTTAACAACCCTTTCCATGAAGAAATTCCTCCTGATGTCAAACCTGAATCTCCGCTGGAACAGCTTGAGGCAATATCCATTCATTCTATCCTTGGTTGCCTGGGAGAAGAGGCTGAACCCCACCTGGCTACACCCTCCTTTTCAAGTAGTTGTAGAATGACAAAAGCCTCTCCTGAGCCTTCCTTCCTCCAGGCTAAACAACCCCAGCCCTCTCAGTCACTCCTCATAGGACTTACCCTCTAGACCCGTCATCCATTTAACTTTCACAGTTTTCTATCTAAAGTACAGCACAAATGACAGATTGAATGGGATGTATGATATTATTCCCACTAGAAAGGAAGGCAAGTGCTCCATGCAAAACCATCTCTGGTACCTGTATCACTGCTGAGCTATCAGGCTGCATTGTCACATTAGGCAACTGCAGTTCTGAGCCATCCTTGAGAGACAGCAACAGATCCATACGGATCTGTACTAAATTTAGCACTAGACTTCTCAGCTCACTAATCTAGTTTGATTGACTATATTCTATTTGTAAAGTACCTTGCAGCTAACTTTGCACTTAAGTGCTTGCTACTTCATGTTTCCACCATCAGACCCATCACTGTTAGGGAATTACTGCTCAGCATTTTGCAAGAGACTGTGGCGGTCCTGAGAAAAGCTAGAAGAATTTTTAATTTAAACTCATTTACTTCTAACTGCTGGCCAGCTCTTTTCATGGTAAGGTGAACTCTTTCATTTTTTTCCAGCTACTCTGATGCTCATTTGCCTCAAACCAGGGATTCTCACACACCCCAATGCCAGAAAATGAAGTGTATAGATGTTAATTTGACCTTGAGAAAGAATAACAATGGGTTCACTACAGCTCAACACAAAAGCCAATTACAATGTCTTCATTAGATGTTCAAGCAAGTTGCTCTCATTTGTGAGGATATGGTTTTAGCCAGATTCATGACTAAAACTCAGTGAGGGAGTACTGAAAATCTGAGTGGGCACTGTCAGAATTATGTCATTCAGAGCTCTCCTACAGAGACAAAACACCCCAAACTCAGAGTAAGTGGAGGGAATTACATCCCTAGTAAAGTGACCTGCAATGTGGATAGGGCAGAATTTGTCACATCCACACTGCACAATGTTAAATCCTTCAGGAAATGACAAGAAGTAATTCAGAGGTTAGATGGATTTGTTGTATGTATAGCTCAGCAGGCAGAACTTATGGTGAAGGACATAGCATTAGTGTTTCAGCAAAACTCAGGAAAAAGGCTTGTTCATAATGAAGCCAGCTGTAACATTTTTAAATGATTAACAGTTGGTCAGCATGCAGTATGCCAAGGAAAAAGGAGACAGGCAAAGAGCTTTAAGGTAGACAAGGCAATTTCTATTTTATGTGCTTCAGTATGCCTACTGACTCTCATTCTTCAAAATGACCAGGGACAGGTGGAGCATGCAGCCTACCGGGGCAGATTCAAAGTACTGAGAATTTAGGCAGGTCACCATGGACTGCCTGAGTAAAAGACATCTCTAGGCAGGACAGCTATCCCTCTCCTGTAAAGTTAATGGCTGAGCATACAGCCTACATTTCTTTGGGAATTATTCTACTTTAAACCAGGTTATACAGAAGCCCTCACAAGCTCCTTGTTGCCAATGTAAATATCATCATCCACCCTGGAGACTCAAGTTGACTATTTGTGGGTTTGTAAGCTTTTACTTTGTTACATATATAGACTACCAAGCACCCTGAAGTTCTCACCAAGAAGCACTTCAAGGTTGTGGGACATGTCCAGGATTCTGGCAACTCCAACTGTGGCCAGTGCATATCTGTTGTTTCATTCTGGATACACCTGATTCACTGCACACAAGCAGATTACAGTATTCATAATCATTCCATAGTACTTATACAATGGGTATGACACACCTGGGCTTACTGAGTATTTTGTCTAGCTCAGATATCTTGAGCATGTAAAGCAGCATCAGTGCAGTCCAACTTTAGATTTACTCTCCATGTTCATGGCCACAGCACATGTCCATCACTAAATGCAAATATGGAAACCACATGCATTTGTGTGCCATCCATCAAAGGCTTTTTAGACATATTTTTTTCCCTTCCTTCTATTTAGATTTTCTCAATGTAGGATCCTTGGCTGCATTTTGTACAGCTAGATCTGAATGAAACCCCAATTTCATTTTCTGATTAATGATTTTTTCAATCAGAAGATTAGTAGTATTTCATCACTGTTCTGTTTTGGGTAGAAAATAGGTGGATTTGAGCACTTCAGCAAAATGCATGCAGGATCTGTGCATTTTGACCATGTTTAACCGAATGAATTTTCACAGTGTGACAGACAGGGTAAAACTACTTTTTACAGATAGTGCATGAAGAAAGAGAGACAGACCCCAGAATGAAAATCTTGTTTGCAGAGGCATAAGGAAGCTGTCTGATATTTCTTGAAAGCTAACTAAATTAGAGAGTTGTTTGCTGGGTTTTTTTTTTTCAAAGACGACAAACTGATGGGAAACGAACACAAAAGGATATATGAAACAAGCTAAGAACTGAGTCCAGAAAGTTTTCTGGATTGTTCATTAGTGTGTACAATGCAGACTCTAAACCAGACTTCAGTGAACAACATTGAGACATTCAGCCATGCCAACAGCCTGATTTCTCTTTAAGTATTTTGGCTTTTTTGTGCTGAGCATAATAAAGCAGTAATTTGCAAGTGAACAAAGTAGATCTGACTTAAAAAACATAAAGAGCTGGTATGTTCAGTAACAATGAGCTTTTATTGTGTCATTTTTCAGAACACAGAAATACTTGAAGGGGTCTAATCTCATTTGCAAGTTTGCGTTTTTAAAAATGTTGAGGCAATCAGCAACTCACAACAAGCTGGCAATGACGAGGTTAGCTCACAAGCAATGGAGTCTCCATTTACTGAAAACATTTACAGAGTACAGTGACAGTTGTTCAGAATAGTTTGATGCACTTCAGGAGAACAGAATGGACTAAGGATAAAATGTAATAAAATGTCACAGTATTTGAAAGCACAAAATATGTAATAGCATTACACTGCAGAAGTTGAGACATTCTTTATGACATTCTCAGACAGTTCTCAATAGCACAGATTTGATTTAGTTGTTCTGTCTTATTCAATTTTGGATTAAATGAGTTTACTAAATAAAAGCCCTGGAACCATAAGGCTTGGGTTCAGATTCCTAGCCTGCTCAATAGATTTATCCTCATTATATTTTACCAGCAAGCGTCCCTAGCTTAATCTTCTCTGTACACTTTCATCAGAATTCTACCTTGTAATCACATCAAGTATCTAGGCTGGTTTCCCTAAAATAAATGGGCTAACTTTTAACTGTGGGAATTAAGGTACTAATTCTCTGTTCTTAGAGTCAGAAAGAAATGTGGGGTATAACACACAACCTGCCTCATAATCCACTTTGTGGAGACGTTGCCTGAAAATGTGTTAGCTGCAGCATTAAGCAACTTGAAAAGATGAAAGCTTCACCACAACTTACACAACAAGCCACTAGCCAGAAATTATTTTGCAAACTGATCACTCCTTTTGCTGTAGCTCTACAGAGAGGAGAACTTCTGCTAGCAAAACATCATAACTGAGGAGTATAAGGTTTTTTAGAAGAATATCTGCAAACTTTAATTTGCAATGTATAGATAAAACTACTTCAGATTAAAAGGAAGCCTCTACCTTGACAGAACATCTTTTCTTAAAACCTATTCTCTCTATTTCTTCTCATACTCTAGACCAAAGCTGACTAATGTGTCAATCACAGAAATACTAGCTGGTGGAGACTACATTTATTTCAACAGCTTTTAATGTAAGAACATACTAAGTTCATCTGTTCTCGAGAGCTTCCAATGAGGGATATTCCTCAACATCCCTGACAAGTCTAGCCTGGCACTTTATCACTTTAAAAGTTACATATTGTCAGTCCTCTTGGCTGCATTCATGATCAGTCATGATCTTGATTACAACTTTGTTTACCTGAAAGGCTGTTATCACATACCCTTTTCCAGACTATGCAAACAACCCTCTCAATCTTTCCACAATCCATTTTCTAGACCTCTTATCCTTCTTAGTTCTTGGCAGTTTGCATTTTTCCAGCAGTGTGGATCCTCAGACCTCAATAGCACCCACTGGAGTAGAATAACTTCTTAAATTCTTGACAGTTTTGTTAACATGCAAGATAATAAGTTTTGTATTTTTTTTACAGATACCCCTGTTCTGTTCACATTGCACAGCAAGGTAGGTAAAAAATCATGGTCTGTTGTACTGCAGAGCCTGGTCACTCACAGAAAAGAAGAACAGTCCACATCAGACTCTGGGATGAGCTCAGGTTATCTGTAAAACAGATTACTTTACAGCCATTTGCTGAACACTCAACCATTTGCTTTCAAAACAGTCTGCTGATTATTTTACAGCTCCAATCCAGTCAAGCTTTCGCAAATCACACTTAAACAATCCAACTGGAGCACCAGAAAAAAGGACAACAAAAAAAATTCATTACAGCAGTTAATGTGACAAAAAACATTCTGTTTGAACTCTGCAAGCTGTTAGAGCACAAGCAAGCTACAGAGGATGAAACCTTGCCCCTTCTTCTAAATGGCAAAGTCTTCTCTGCCAAATTTTTTCTGCAGCTGCTCATGTGCACTCAGCATTATTAATGAGAGCCATACTGCAGCAAAAGAGGGTACTACAGCAAAAGCCTTTTACCCACCATGCTCTGCCTTAGGCTAGATAATGCACTAATTAGCATTCAGTGTTCAGAAATGTATTGAAAGTAATTACAACACCACAAATTAGTAAAGTTAATAAAGTTACAACACTTACACTTTTATTACAAATTAATAAAATTCTGCCAAACTCAGACTGCAAACAAAGTAGGCAAAAGTTTGCTCATTCAGGAATGAATACCAGCTGTACTATTCTCCCACCACTAGCTTCCTCAATATAGTTTGTGAAGGTTAAAGAGCAAGTGTCTGGCATAACTTGAATGTCTTCCTTAAAATTCCTGAACACTAGCATATAGCCAGGTTGATGGGCCCAAATGTAACAGAATTTGAACAAGTTTTTTTTTTTTAAAAAGTGCTTTTTCTTTTCCAAAGGAGGGCAGAAAACCCGAGATTTAAAAACATACTAAATTTCAAAGTGTAAGAAGCATGCTATATGCAAAATGCATTTGAAAACTAAGACAAAGAAAAAGTAAGGAAAGCAACATGTCCCAATTAAGTGTTCATTACAGGATGCTAAATTTCCCACTATACAGTATTGGGAATAGGAGTATCAATGGGGAAAGGAAATAAAATTAGGGAATTATCAAACTCTATAAAAAATGTCCACAACAAAGAAATTCCAGACTTCCACATTAAATGTTTAGAAAAAGGAAAGCCAAGTAATACTAATACATCTGCAGAAGAAACTGAAGCTTGTCCTCTGTTATATAGTAACTAGTGTTTGCTTACAAAGCATTGCATTTTTAATAGCACAGATGGGTTAGATTTATTTTTAGTGTTAGTACTCAGTCTAAACTAGTATTTTCAGTTTGATTACAGAGCTAAATGCTAACAAGTTAGCTGGTACAAACTTCACTGTGTCTCACCTTCTGAGTCTGTTCATGCTCAGCTTGCAAACTACACAGATGTAGATCACAGAGACTCTCTCAACACATGTACTTAAACGGAAAATACAGAGAATAAAGATGCAAAGACATGGTCAGGATGCAAATGCTTAAAACTGAAGAAGTTTGAGCTTTTCAGCCCCAACCAGACATTCCTACAAAGGAGTTACCTTGCTTCCCAAAGGAGTAAGCATCATCTTTGACAGCCTGAGCACAGAAAACACTGGTGAAATCAACAGGTTTGACAGCTTACAACCAAGCCCTGAATGTGGTTTCTAATATTATGGCTTGGTCCCTTCACAGATTTCAGGGATTTGAGGAAAAAAAAAAATTAAGTTCCTGGGGGTAAATAAAAAATTTGATCACAAAAATTTCTAATACCTTCAGTATTGGCAGTAACCGACTGTGTATTTCAGTCAGAAGAAACTAAGGGGTAGTAGAATGAAAAGAAACTTAACTTTCATGCTAGTTTTCAGCAGACAGTACAACTTGATATGAAAGGTAAGTAATTTGTGAGTATTCTGTCATACATTTCCAAAGTATAATCAATATTTCTTCTGTCAAGTCATGTCTTGCAGGTATTGATTTTTTGGTATGCTGTTGGCCAGTTCAAGAATCTGCCCAGAAATTGTCACAGCATTTACACCAAATCAAAAGAGTCAAAAGTTGACAGATGGGCAGGCTGCCAAGGAACAACAAACCTGCCAGACCGTGAAATTAGTTCTTTCTTGTTCACCCAAAGCTTTTTCCACACGTTGAGGAGTCTGCATCATTTTGCCTGTTGGTTTGGGGGTTGTTCTTTCTTTCAGCATTACACGAGCTTGTTTTCTGAAGTCATCAGTTGGGAACAATCTTCCCTCAAACCTGAAGTAAATACAAGCCACAGCTATTAAAGACTTCAGTGTCTTTTCAGTTTTGCTTATATGCTGCCCAAGACACAATAATAGCTTAGAGAAACATAACAGAAGTGCTGGCACAGTGACTGGCACGTCAAAGACTAGGGACCACAGTAACTTGTCACTTACGATGTGCCCCAATATCAACATAACTAAACATTTTTGTTCTTACTGGTATAGGATCCAAAGCAGACTTCCCCCACTCCCACTTAATATGACTCCATCAACAATACCTCCCCATGAACTTCTTTTCTATCACCAGTTTTCAACCTGAAGCAACTGTCTTACTTGTAAATGAAAATCCTCTTGGGTTTAATCCTAATTAAATTTGCATGCATAAATGTGCAGCTTTAGGCTGCGCACCAAATCATTCATTACAACAAAAAGGAGGTTATGACCCAAGTATCTACTAGCACTCTTCTGATTCTAAATTTCCATTTATCACTTGCAAATTCTAGAAGACCTGAGCTTAAGAAGAATTTTAAAGGTTTAGAGGTCCTACTCACTTCAGTACTGTGACTCAGTATCACAGCCAAGCAAAATGTTACTACTTTTTGCCCCATGTAAACATTAAGAAGGTTAAAACACTTAGAAAAGCACTTGAGTCAGTTGGCATCACCTTGTGATCATAAATGAAGTACGTGCATTACAAAGGAACTCTGAAATGTATTTTTCACTCAGTGAAAGCTTGTTATTAACTAGCTGTACATACACCAAAACTTATTTCACTTAATTTAAAAGAAAAGATTTGTCACGTCTTCTAATGCAGCTGCAATTTCTAATATTAAGGGAGCTAAATTTCTCTTTAAATTAAGTGGAATTTTTTCATTTATTAACAAAAGCTGTTTCAAGTTGAAGAGGTTTTGGCATCTCAGAGCTACAGTTCTCCTCTTTTCAGACACGGAAGAAAAATGTTTTCATTCCAACAGGCACAAAGCCTTTATCAGGGCACATACAGCCCTGCATCATTGCCAGATCTTCCTGGGTAGAAGGAAGCACATTTCCTCCAGTTGGAGTGGACCTGAAAGGATTTGCAACTGTGTAACCCCAAAGACATGCAAAACTTGGTCATTCCCTTATCTCTACTGACAACATTTAGCAATCTCTGATTTTAAAGGTTAATTGAGAAAAACCTGTCTGGTTGTTTGGGTTTTTTTATTTCAGTAGTAACCAACTGTTCAACATGCTGTAGAGGTGGCTTTCTGCTTATTGTAAAAAGTAGAATACATCCTGCTACTTTTTTTCCCCCCTAGGCATTTTACTCTAGGAAACAAAGTAAAACTGCAAACAAATCACCATGTTTTGTTTAGTCTTACATCTGCTGGTCTCCAGGCACACAGATTAACAAATGTACAAGGCACAAATTGCCTTGTTGTTTAAAAATTGTTTAAAAACATTAATAGCAAGTCAACCATTGCACATTTTTTGTTTCAAACTCTCACCACGTGCAGGTTCTTATTTCATTATTTTACAGTGAATGCCTTCATGAAATTCAAAGGCATTTGTATCACACAGGATAAATTCCTTAAAAAGTGTAATTTTAAGTATTCAAAAACTAAGAGGGGGAAAAAAACAAACAAAATTTTTAAAAGTTCTCTTCTGTACTGCCATTAATGCTCAAGAACTCTAACAATCACATGGAATTTTAATCAAGTGTTCTGAAAGTATTTTGCCTTTGGCCTGAAAACAAGAATGATGCATTTCAGCCCAAAGCACAATTTTTAAGGAAAATTCTAGCAGACTCAGAGTTCAAGTAGTTTAATTTAAAATTCAGCAATGTTACAGTTACACTAAAATAATAGCAAGGCACAGTTGGATCCTGCCCGAAACACCCCAAACATTTTTTTGTTGATCACTGGGGGAAATGCAGCAACAACATCAGAAGAGCTGCAGAGTGGGCAGCTTATTTCCCATTGTCCTTAAGAACAGAAAAGAGAAGGAGGGCTGCTCAAATTTTAGAGAGATTGTATCATCTGTCAATACTGTGCAGTATACAAAACAGGTTTTCCTCCTTGGGGCAAACATCCTGACCTCTTCCCTGCCACTGTACCAACAAGAA
Organism: Rhipidura dahli; assembly: GCA_013399225.1. Lineage (NCBI taxonomy): Eukaryota > Metazoa > Chordata > Aves > Passeriformes > Rhipiduridae > Rhipidura > Rhipidura dahli. The sequence continues at coordinate 1,786,900 of VXAC01004579.1, read as the reverse complement.
TCCCCTTCCTACTCTCTGTTCTTATCACTGCTGCAGGATTCTCAGCCTACCAGAAACACCCAAACTTGTCACCACTGTTAGCCATGGCAGCACAGCAACAGTGGATCTTTACACCAAGAACCCACAGTGAAGCTTCTGAGCAACATGACACATCAGTGGAGATAAACATCAGCCTCTGACCCACACCAAGACAGCCACTGAACACAGCTGTCCTCCAGCAGCCAGGATTTGTACCTATTGCTTCATCACTGCCTTTAGATCACATCCTGCCACTCCTCACTGTGGAAAGATCCTTCAGTCAATATACAAAACATCTGGAAGCTCCCCAGCCCACCACATACATCTCTTTCTCATTGCCTGCCAAGGGTTGCCTTGTCCACTTCACAGAAAACCTGCACTGTACTTTGCAGAATCATTTGTATAATTAGAAATATCCCCATTACAATATTATCAAATATGCACAAAACTAAGCTGTGTGTGACCAAGTAAACAGTGGTTGTCCAAGGATGGGCTCTGCATTTGTTGCATGCCTTTAGCATTGATGAACTTGCTCTGGAGAACATTGGCAGACACACTATAAACCAACTTCAAGGAAGATAAATTGGGGTTGGTCTGAAAGGACATAATTCCTGTAACTTTTAGTTTAAAATTCATGTTTACGTCTAAAGCCAATTTCAGTATCAAGCTCACATTTCTGCATTAGCAAAAAGATGCATGGTTTCCAAAAATTCTGATTAAGTCTTAGTGAGATGTACTGATAATATCTAAATAACCCAGTCACAGTAAAAAAAAAAATCATGGTAATACATAGCAGATTTGTTTTCCATTTATGCAAACTTTTTTCTTTATCCTGTAAGAGACATATTATCACTTAAGAATGAATTGAACTACTTTGATAATTAAAAGAGACCCACAAAATGAACACATTAGTTAGCAACTATTGAAAGAATGAAGAACTGTCAGTAGATGTAATGTAAATCCAGAGCAACTCTCCCAAAGTCAGTGAAGTTGATTCGATCCTTCATTTTCCCATCAAAATTTTTATCTCTTTAGCATAATTTAAAGGGTGTTTTCCAGTAGGAGGCATTGAGCACACATTTGAGAGACTACAGGCTCAAGCAAATAAAAGGAATCCTAGAAATTTCAACAGCATATATTTCACAACCCTAATTTAAACCACAGGGTTTCCACAGGTCTTGATAATTCAAAGACCCTTCAGTCAAACTTCTGTTATCTAGCCCTTCTCAGCCAATAAAGTAGAAACAACCCAGTCATCAGAGGCATTGGCACACAATTACAAGCCTTTTCTGCCCTCCCCTCCTAAAGCAGCGCAAGATATGCACTAAAGACAGCACTGTAAAGGGCAGTAAAATATAAGAATGGTGTGGCATGCAGAATAACAAAACACATATTAGCTATTCGTGCATTTGAATTAAAACTAGACAAGAAAAACCAGTGGACTCTCTTGCACCGTTTTATCCGGAGTGAAGCACTTCCAGGAGCTGGATTTCTCACTTCTGTAAAGAAACAGGGAAGGTGGAATTCAGTTAACTGGTTTTTCAAGTACAGGCCTACTGCTGGTGCTAGACTCTCCCGGATTCACTCACTGTCTACGCACCCCTAGATGGATCTGGGATAACCCGGGGGAGTCGGTGAAGCCTGGCTGGGCTCCATCCAGCAGCTCTGCCTGGGTAGGGAGCATCAGAGGTGAAATCAGGCTCCCCAGGGCTGCCACCCTCCCAGGCACCCAGCCTGCCCAACCCCTCGTGTCCTGGCTGCAAAGCTCACTCTGCCAGCATCCACACAGAAAATGAGGGATAACTTGGAACCCTGCTCCAGTCCTCCCTGGCAAGGCTGCACCCAGCCACAATCAAATCGCACTGGATGTCTCAGTTGTTACTGGGCTTTTTTCCTCTCCTTCCCACGCAGAAATTTCTTTACACACATCTTAGGGTTTTGTGACAGAAGGCAAAATTCCAGTCATGCTTTCAGAAAACCTAATAAAAACAATCAATACTAATCTAAGTGACCATCAGGGACAGCTCCAATTTGCATTTATGCTCAATGACTGAATTCCAACGTTTTTCACAGTCAGCAAGACCTACCCCACTGATTTGTAGTGTTAGGATTTTGCTATTAAAAACTTCTTGCTTCATCAGAAAAAAAAAATAATCAAAGAATCAAATCAAGACTGAGGAGTTGTTTGGAATTATGTGTACAGGTTCTGCACTGTGTTCTCAGCAAACAGAAGTCACAGAAATACAATAAAGAAGGTAGTGGACAACATTTTTATTTTGAGATCATTTTTGAGCAAGCAGCAATAAAAATGCAGGCAGAGCCACGGAGAAAAAAACCAAGCTTTCACGGTGGGAAGACCATTTCTTAAACAGCTTTTTAACCTTTAATCTCATGCAAGAATCAAGATGCAATAAATGAGCTCACACACAGGAATTATATTATAATTGCTTGCAAAACAACTTTCAAATCTGAATATGTAATCTAAAAGAATTGGTTAGGGAACATCTCTGACAGAGTTGTTACTGTATCAAATGACAGTTAAAAAAAAAAAAATCAGCAAAGCTAACAAGTTAAAGATGACAAAACAAAAGGAATTTATTGCTACAGGCTGACATCTACTCAGCCTACACAAAGCAGCAGTGAGATCCTCTCAGCCTTTGACTGGTAGAAAAAGCCCAGAAATGACAGGGAAAAACCAACCCAGTCAGCCCATGAACCCACAGACCCCCATTAGCTGCAGCTTTACAAAGCCTACCAAGTTGAACTTGTGGAAAGGGCAGTGAGTGACAATGCCTGCCATGAATCCACCTCCCTTCCAATGTCCCTCTGAGCTCACATGGCCACTAGAACAGTAGTGATTTTCCAGACATACTTAAAAAAAAAAAAAAAAAACAAAACCGTAAAATCAGGTTTTCAGGTAAAACTAAAGCATTCTATCTGTATTAATTCTATCTATATGTTTTGCCCTGCACTTCTCAGAAATTGTAACTGCTGTTTCCCATCAGAAAGAGAAGTTTAAATTACCTGCATCTACACTCACTTGCTATTAGAATACTGCGAGTTAGTTTATAGTCTTACAATTTTATGCTTTCCCATTTTCAGACTGTTATTTATACCTACTGTAATAACGAAAAAGAGTCTTACAGTTTTCCTGTAAAATTGTTATGTAGATAGCTTTTAATACTCAAAAATGTGTATAAAAAATTACATTCCAGGACAAAAGCAGTATTTTCCTGCCTCTAAAAAAGAACACAGAATGACTGAGAAATCATTGAAGTCCTTAAACAGCAGAAGTAACTAGAAGAGTGTACACAAATATACCTAGCCTTATTTTTGCTCTGACGCACAAGCAAATGAAGCAGTGGCCTCAAATCTCAAAGCCAGAGAGCTGTACCCATATCCTTGAGCTCAGAGGTGCAGCACAGAGCCTCTGAGATATCACTTAAGTACCTAAAAGCATAAATACATGGGAGCTTTGGCTGATGTGCTCCTAAGGTTTATGCCAACTAATGAATCAAAATTCCTGCAAGCTGACCTAACCAATCTTGTCCTGCAAAACTTTTGCAACACACTCTTCCTCTGTTTGGTCAGGAAGGGATGTCTGCAGGACAGGAAAAAAAAAAATTAGGGGAAGGCAGCAAACCCCACCTGGAGGTCTTTTGTGAGACTGATGCAAATACCAAAAACTGATCAACACACACTGATAGCACTGAGTTTTTAGAGATGCATTTTCTGAGCCCTCAGGGAATGGAGAAAATATTTACAACACACAAACATTTTTTTATCTTGATCTTCAGTCTAACTTCGAATGCTTTCATGGGATTCTTCTCTGTCACATACCTTTGTACTCCACAAAAAAAGAAAATGGTCTGTGGCTTGTTAGTGATTTCTTGCAAAATAAATGAGGGGAAAAAACACAAAGCAGATTTTAAATTTAGGGCTCTAATCAATGCCAAGCACAACATTTTCCCCACAAAATGTCCATCATGTTCTTTGCAGACTACCACAAAAGAAGTGGCTTTCTTCTCCTGACCAAGTCAGGTCTCAATCAGCAAAATTTGCCCCTAGTTGAGATCATTTACTTTCTTATGCTACAAATTCCTTTCAATATGATCAAGCCTCATTTCTAATTAATAGAAGTTTCAAAATATGTTTGTGTTGCTTATCATGAACTTAGGGATCCTTATAATATTAACACAATGGTATCCACAAAGTCAGCATTCCTGAAGTCATGCATTGTGGCCTCTGTTTGAGGTGACATCATCAGCAGGTCATCTAAAACTGACCTTTTTAGAAAGCTACACAGAACAAAGCCCACTGCATTAAAGCTTTGACAGTCAAACAGACTCAGAGGAAACAAAAGTCAAGAGCCCCACAGTTATATCTGCTCTTCTACAGAGTTTTGCTGGGGTGTCCCAAGTCCTGCAGCCCAAGAGAGATATAGCTGCTGCAGTTCTGTGTTCCCAGGCCCAGCCTCTAGTAAAGCTGTGCCTGTATTCCCAACAGGCACAGATACAGGCACACACATAATGCACTGGATATATGCAAATCCACATGGCCAGCCACGCAGATGCACAAAGACAGAAACACACAAATGCAACCACCGCCAATGGTTTCATCCTGTTCCCTGCTCCAGGGAAAAATATCTATTTATATACAGACATGGCTTTCTTCAAAGCTCATCCATAATGTGGATTTCCTAAATACAATGAGTCTACAAATTCAGGTATCCAGTAACTGTGCCCCCCCCAGCCCCCAGATCTCCCCTGTTGCTGGTACCTGGCAGATGAGCCCCTAAGGCCCACAGCTCCACCCAAGCCAGGGAGCACAAACTGCCTTGCACACATACCACCCATCACACACACACACACCATGGATCCCTGCACACTCACTCTTTCCTAAACCACTCTGATCCCCTCCATCTTTGGCCCTTCCTCCATTCATCCCAAAATAAGTCGTGTGCAATCCCAAAATGTTCTTCCCCTGTATCCCACGATGAGTCCCATACCCCTCTAGACTGTCACCACCCCCATCCTATAAGCTCTGAAGTGCTGCTCCCATCACATATCAGTGGCTGTCATAGGACAGCCCTGGCAGGGGCTCGATTCTCTCAGTTTTCTATTGGTGTTGTTCCACCTTGATCTTATGTTCCTCTGTGGGTGGATGTGAGACTTCTTACACAATCTAACAAGTTAAATAAGAGTGTGGACAGCTAATAAGTATCTTGGGGCCCTGCTACTTAGCCCACCCAAAGACACAAGGGATGTACAGGTTCACTGTAACTGAGATGTCCAACCCTGAGGAAAAATGTGGAAACTAAAGTCAAATATACCATTCTACCCAATTTTGCCAAAAAATTACTAAGTTTTTACCTTACTACAATGTTTAGTAATTCTGCCTCAGACTTTCTTATTAGCTCACTGGTCTCCTACCTTACACTACAAGTTGGAAACACACTGCTTTTAAGTGTTCTACAAATCTCTGGGGACCTGAAGTTCTTAGTGTTCTCTTATCAGGAAACAATACTCACATTGGTGAAAGCATAGATACTAAAGAAAAATATTTAGAAGTAAAAGACGAAAGGGGATAGAAACCTTTTCATTTTCTACAACACTTAACTCTGTTGCAGATGTTGGGAAAGAAATTGATATTTAAGACTGATAGCAACAAGGGCTATTCAAGCCACTAGCATACATGAACCCCAGATGCAGTACAGTGAAGTACTCAAGATAGTTTTTTCATCTCATACAGAAAGCATTGAATACAACATCCAACTCATCTTGAAACTCCAAAAAAAAAACTTTCTTCAAAGTTTTCTGGGCATGCAAGTACATTTTGGGAGCCTGCCTCTCAGTTTTAAAAGTATCATAAGAAACTATATCACTTCACAAAACACCTTTGAATGCATGAGGTTGTAGTGAGGCAGCTGAGAGTATAAGATCCACCTACCTAGGCTCACAGACTGACAGCCAGAGATCTACAACACCCCAAACTTCTGTCAAATGCTGTCACTCCTACAGTTAAAGCACTACTTTAAGCACTCCTACTTCTGAGGTAGAACTCACCATCCTGAATTAAGCACCAAAGAGCCCTTCTTCACTAAGGGGGGTTCACAACCACCCCATGCATGGTGCCAGGCTTGAGTAACCCAGTAAAAACAATCAAAAACTGAAACAAACAAATCCCAGCAGACACTGGTACAATGAAAGAGTTTCTCCTGAAGTCAGACACCTTACTGCTGCTTGTGGCAAATAAATAAAAGAGATGAAGGCCTCCAATTGTATTCTCCTTACATTTTGAGCACCCTAATGACCCAGCTAAAGCATCAGCTTTATTTTCCTTGCCCACTTTCCTTCTGGAGGGAAACTTGCTATCTTGGCTGTACAGTAGCTCAGTTTCAAAGAGAGGTCTGGAGAGATTGCTTACACTCCTCCTCCCCTGCATTACCTGTCACAGCAACTTGGTAATACAGCACTCTATTCAGAGACTACAGATGTGGGTAAAAGCCACCTCAAATTAAGGAGATTTATGTTAATCTCCCACATAAATCTGGGAAAGTGCTTTAACAATATGATTTATATCACCTATATTTCAGCTAAAAAATGTGGTTGCTGGTCATAATGTTGTAATTTGTATATCAGGCATAGCCTAAGAATACTTACTAAAACAGATCCTTGAAGCAAGGCAGCTCTGAAACCCAACAGGTGACAGGCATCTGAAATACCTACACTCATCTCTGCCCCAGTGGAGCACCTTCCTGGGGCCATTCAGCTCCCTGAGCATCAGCACTTACCCCAAACCCCAGACAGGAACAACGGAGCAGGCTACTTCAGCACACTGGCTTACATAAACAAACTGAGATGCAGCCAAGGAAATATTTAGTCTACAACTGCAGCTTTCTAAGTTAACACTATCACAGAGGTTTACAGTAGCAGAATTTTATTTTTTGAATTCCAGAAAAAGCACCTGACAGTGGCAGAGTCAAATTTATGAAATACAGGCAATAGTGTTCAAATCATTAACTGATCTGTCTTTCTGCTTTGAAGACACGTATCACTTCACTCCAATATAACAAAGAATGCATTCCAGCAGAGCAAAGCTGCTACAACAAGCCTCCAAAACAACTTTTCCCTTCTGATGTTGTAAAATAATTCCTCTGTATCTAGACATTGAGATACACATTTTATGAGGAATTACTACATTAGTGGATACAAAAGACTCAACTGAAAATACAAACCAAACTTTTCACTATGATGGGCAGACTTTAGCAAAACACCTGCAATTAAAATACCAACTAAATTTTATAGCTATGTAGATACTAATCTTTAGGCTAAAAGAACCAATCATTAACTTTCAAAGTTGTCCAGTGCAGTGACTTTAGTACAGTGTGTTTCTCTTTCCTACACTGGACTTGAGCACTTTCTAACAGACCCTTGCAGCTGTGGTACACCCCAGTTTCTTCCTTTGCTGACAGGACAAAAGCAAAACTGAACAGAAAACAAACAAACGCTGTGAGTTCTACCACAGCGCTCTCCATGTCTGTGCACCTTTTCCCCAAACTTCTCTTAACAACTGCTCTGAGAAATCTTTCCAGCTTCACTTCAAAATGTATTTTTACCTCATCACGATGCTCACAAGTTTGAGTTTCAGTTGTTTACCTTCTCTAAAAGCAACATGGCTATTCTAATCTGCATCGCATTCTTCACATTGTTTTAGGATCAGTTATCTTGAATTGTGGATTCTGTAAGGCAGTTCACCACCAGGGGGGTTGAAACTCACAGCTTCCTCGGATGAGCCGTGCTCTCACGCTGAGGAAAAAAAAATCTATCAACTTAATTTGATAGGAGGAATGGTCTCTCGACCTGATCATTCAACTAGAAGAATATAATTATGAACTTAAATATTCCCAGGAGGGGTGGCTTAGAAGTAATCAAATACATTGGGTAGCTTCAATCACTGATATAAAAAGCAAGTATTTTATCCAGATGCCTCTAGTACTCGTGGGCTGCTGTACAAAGTTGCACATTACTGCAGTGAGATCACTGCAAAGGTCAATGAAAAAGCAAAAAAGATATTGTTTCTTGTAACCCACACATGACCAGCTTCAGGAAAATTCCTACCTTTTAAACTGCATGCTATCAAATACATTCAATTAATTAATATTGAATTAAGGTTATTTGATGTGTGTTAAGACGGTACCTTAAAAAGAAAGTTAAAAGCAAAATTTCTACCACTTTGTCTGGCATTTCATTTGCTTCTACGACTGAATTTTCATAACCAAACTGACTTGTATTTATTTATGAGCTGAGACATATGGCCTCTGAAATTTACTTGGGTTTGATTTTGTCTTCTTTACCTAGAGGATATTTTGTACACATAATTATATTAATAAACACTCGCTTTTACTGAAGCCTATAAACATCCAGATGCTAATCTCCCACACTACATCCATCTCAAACACCATACTTCACCATAAAGAAAACAAGCCATGCATCTGTACAACATATGGCTCCCAAACATTTTCCATTTAAGGTTTTTTTGGGTTGTTTTTTGGTTTGGTTTTTTTTTTTTTTCCTTGGTTTTTAATAGAGACGTAGTGGGGCTGGGGATTCACGTTCAGGCAGTAGGGATCTGCAGAAATTCTGCTGTGGATCCCAGCAGGAGCTGACCCCAGCCAAAGGTGAGAGCATCTGGTGCGTACCAGCGCTTCCCATCACAAGCCAGCACGTCGCAGAGTCAACTACTGGAAACCCAGCAAGAGAGTGAGCCCATGTGCTCAGCAACTTGGGTCTCACCAGGACAACCCTGGTGAGTTGCACTTCGAACAAAGAGGATGCGTGCGATGAAGTTACTCGCAGAGGAAGCACTGGCCGCCGAGCGTCCCGGTGTCCCGGCCACAACGCACCGGCCAGCCCACGTGCAAGAAGAAAAATATAAGAAAACTTTCGTAAATTATCTCCATTAGTTCTTCATGCTACATCTGTCTCATGCTCGGAAAGTGGTTTAGGACTCTTCTCGCTCCTTATAACAGAGCTTAACCCGGTTCATACTACCCACAGCGTGCGGCGTCCCTCGGGGCTGCCGGCTCCTCTCTCTTCCCCAGAGAGGGATCCCCGGGAGTGCGGCCCGTGCCCGGCTCTGACCCCCTCTCTCGCCGGGACAGAGGCTGCGCCAGGGTCTCCCCGGGCCGTTGCAGCCCTCCCCCTGCTCCAGGAGCGGGCAGCGGCGGGGTCGCCCCCTCCCCCGGGTTTCTGCCGCTCCGCAGCGTCTCCCGGCTCCCACAAAGGCAGTGGGCGGCCCCGGAGGCGGCCGGGCGGAGTGGCCCCCGCGGCCGAGGGAGGAGAAAGGACTCCAGGAAAGTGGGGGAGGGCGGCTGCAAAACGTGGAGATGGGGGAGAGAACGGGGATAAAGGAGATGGGGGAGGCCGTCGGGAAGACTGGGGTCGACGCTGCCAGACCCAGCCCGCCTCCCTCCGCGGGCTCCCTCCGCAGCCCAACGCGCCCCCCGCACCGCTGTGCCCGGCGAGGACGGCGGCACTGCCGAGGCTCCCCCAGCCCCGCGGGGGTGAAAGGCTGCC
>VXAC01004579.1:1766559-1777029 GCA_013399225.1 Rhipidura dahli | reverse complement strand
TCACACACACCCGCTCCTCACCCACACACCCGCTCCGCCCACACGCTCAGGGACCCCGCGCCCCGCACCGCACGTGGCCGGCCCCGCAACACCACCCCCGAAGCACTTGCGGTCCCGACCGCATCTTGCAGGTGATGCGCGGGGCTGCGGCGAGCCCGAGCCCCGTGCCTAAAAAGTTCCGGAAAGCTGTAGTTATTGAACTGAGGATTTTTGCAAGGAGAGGAGGAAAGGAAAGGTGAGTATGAGAAATAACAAGGTAAAAGTGTCGGGAGGGAGAAAGCCCTGTTAAGCTAATTCAACGTGCAACTTTTCTATACGGCTGATATCTTCACGTGTTAATAAATAAATAAATAAATAAATAAATATCTGTTAAGGCTTTCCTTGTAAACTTGTCATCGCCCACGTTTGAAACTTCGTTCCCGTACTGATATTTTTCCAGCCCCTGTTCCACATAAACACAACAAATCAGCCATGTTTGTAGATTAAATGAGTTCTCTCTTCGGTTGCTGAACTATGAGGTTGATTACTTTTTGTCCCATGGGAAATCTTTGCTGCTTTTTACTAATTAGCTACCTCATGAAACTAGCATGAAATGTAGCAAAAAGGTTGTAGAGATTTCCCTAGATAGACACATTTATTCAGTACTTCAGGAAAGTTCATCTCCATTAGGCGTTACTGCTTTAAGATTTGTCAGGTCACAGAGCTCATATCTACAATCCTCCTTAATGAATATTTCAGGGAAGGTGCAGCAGGGAACACTTTCCTGGAAAAAGAACTCTATGTCAAAAATTGGTTAAGGCAGGGGAATTTTAGTCAACAGATACCATCTCTCAAATGTGAATTCCCTCTTTCTTAAGAAAAAAAAAATAAGCTTGTTTAAAAAATGTTGCTTATTTTTTAGGAAAACCTTGCATCCCTCTCTGTGGTATTGCATTAAAAACCGTATTTCAAAATACAATAATATGTATGAGTTGCATGAGCAGAGTTAGGTTGCAAGTGCATTCTTCAAGTTGTGGGCAGCTGTTTGCAGAGTTTGGACTTCAGCTTGGCTGGCTGGGGATTTTTTGATTGATCAAAGAAGTCAGGGAAGTCAGGAAACTCAAGAAAATAATAGTAAGTTACATATTTTATATAAAAGCAATTTCTTATCATGTAACTTGAAGTTCTGAGTTATACTTGAGAAAGTATAGCAATGTTTATATTCAAAACATAGACAAAGAAAAAAATCTATAGGTCAAGGAGATTTAAAATGAAAAATTTCTGCCATAAAACCTTACCAAAGGCCTTCAAGCCTGCAAATAAATAACACTCCACATCTGTCCCTTCCAACAGATCCATTCTTTGCTCACACCAGGAACTTCTTAAATTTCAGGATAGGCAAGGAGGAGCAAAGCAAAACATCTGTGGAGAGAAAAGTCAACAAATTTCAAGAGCCAAAGTGTCGTTTGTTCTAAAATCATAGAGGTCAGGTTAAGAAATCCTCTGTGCAGGATCATAAGTACCAGTTGGGAGCCAAGTACAAAGGAAAGAGAAAGAGGGAGCATCTGTACAACATAAAATCTGCCAGTTTACAACTTTATGATCAGTTTAACCATTTCTTCAAGTAACAGTGAGCTAAAGAGCAGTATCTTGCAGCCATGCAATGATAAGAGCCAGTTTATTATTACATATATTTATCCTCATCAGAATATTCCACAAGAGCTAGAAAACACAAATTGCAGTCTCTCTCTGGACTTTATCATCTGACTTGGTTATTATAGTTTAACTAAACATCTGTATACAACTAAAAAAATCACCATCGAATTAGTTTGCAGCAGGATATCACTGTTGTTCAGTGTCCATTATAATAATTTCCTAAAAAAATGGATTCTTCTCAAATTTCATTTCAGTATATACATTCTTGGAGAACAGGATTACTGTGTTTTCTATTATTCCTTTTCCCCCAGTTCATTGCTGGTATTACAAAGTACCAGGCAATCAGAATGATTCTCGTTTTGAGGTTCAGCACCATTAATATAATTTTTTCCTAACACAGGTTTCTAATGAGCTTTGAACAATTATGAAGACAGAGGAGAATTTCAGCTTCTTAAGCAAATGTAACTTCACATTTCCACCGAGCGAGTGCATCGGGTATTGCAAGCTGAAGATTAGAAATTTCTTAGTCTTGGACAAACCAACCCAATGAGAAAATGGAATGCCGTGGTACAGGTAAGACCACGAATGAGTGAAGAAATGTGTGCAAGAATGAAAGCATTTTTAGGGCACTTTTGTGCGTGTTTATACATTCCCTGGAAGCCATCTGCACAAGCAGAAACTCTGAATGCTGCTATATCATAGATGCATAACACAGCTAGTAGAACTACACATTCAAATAGTGCAGGAGATGTCCATATTTAGAAAAATTAAATTGCTGCTGCTCCAGTTTCACTTGAAAGAAAGACAGAGATTGCACTAACTTTAGGAATGGTGATACCTGAATGCCTCACACTTACTGGTCTTGCTAATTAAAATGTACTACAAAATAAAACAAGCAAACAAATTTGAAATGTAAGACAAAATCTGTAAATACCCAGAAAAATACTCGGAGATGTGGGTATAGGGAATTTCTTAAAATCTCATTTTCTCTCTGATGTATTTTCATTAATTACATTTGTCTTAAGGACTGTTTCAATTGGAAAGGAATAGAAAGTCCTGATATTTATGATGATGTAGCACAAAGTGAATATGTTACTCAAACCACCCACAGATAACAACCTATGGACAAAAACATTGCTGTTGGCAAAACCAGAGGTTTGGGAGAGTTCAAAATGGGGAAAACCCAAATACAGACTCTGAATAGAACCACTCTGCTATCCTGCACCTAACTCCGAGAGAACACCAATTTTGTTTTTTCAGCTTTTGTCTGTGTTGCTGTGCTAAAGGCAGAGCTATTGTGTTAATGACAGGTTCCCTTCAGGCCCCTCAGGAGCATGAGGTCACCTCCTGACCCGGGAGGGCAGCGGTGGCACTCACAGCTGTCAGCAGTGCTGTGCTTTTCTTCATCCATAGCATTTAATAACTTGCATGTCCCACCATCCCACCTTACCATCCATCCCACTCCCAGTGCATTTAGGGGTGTTTCTGCACTGTGAACATCACTGATGCAATAGCTGCTGGAACTGGGGTAGGGAATTTGGAATAGTTTCCAGAAGGAGGTATACTGTTATAACCAGTTGATAAACACACCCAGAGCTACATCAAATGGCTAAATAAGATTTTTATCTGTAGCTGTACTGTACAACAAAGGGTTTCTAATTTTTAGCCAGTTTTTGTTGGGCTTTTTACACACACTTGTAATCCATTCTGCTTCTCCCTCTCATTATCTCATAAGCACCACCCAAGTGTACTGAAAAAGCATTTTGGAAATGATTATCACTTGTAATCAGAGGTAAAAACAATACAATAAACTGCCTGTCTCCTCCTAATATAAACATTCAGTCACTACTAAAAGCTGGATTAGATAACTCTTCAGCTGTTCCCCAGAACACTTCAAGTTTATTTCTCCCTCCCTCAGAGAAGTATGTCCAGAGGTTAATAAATCTGAGCTGTGACAGACTAAAGAGAGGAGTAAATTCAAAGCAAAAAGCTCTTCACAGCACACCCTGCCCACAACTTCCTCTCAACAGAGACACTACCTCAGCAGCTTGACAGGCTGGAAGTGCAACCCAAGTGAAGAGATGTGGGCCAGGACATCTCCCAGGTTCCTCCTGGTATTCCTTAGCTGGTAGCCTGACATTCTGCTTCAGCAGCAAAAGTCCATGCCCTTTCTATTCCTGAAAGTTATTTCAAGCTGCGATTTGAAAGCCATGTTATTTGGCTCTGAGATCACAAAGGCTTCCAAGAGGATTCAAGGAACTGCTGTTTCAGAGGAGTCTGCAAAACAGCTGCTCCAGGAGCATGCACAGAGCTGTCATAGGCCAGTGGAAAAGGCACAAGCAAATTGAATGCCTCCTGCCTCACCAGAAAAGACACCAAGTGAGCTGCCCCCAAGTGCAAGGTCCCGCAAGGGCTTGCCTGCTTCATGATACGAGCTTCACTGACCTCAGGAGCTGCCTGGACTGAAGTGCTCACTAGAGTGGAGGGCTGGTTTGGAGAAAAGCAGGAGCTCCAGGACAGTCTGGATGTCACAAAGAGGGAGCAGAACAAAACAGGAAACTGTAAATTCATACTTCTCTCAGAACCCTAATTGCTGTAACACAGAGGTTTTTTAAAGTTTGGGCTATCACCCATGCCTGGTACACAGCCCCACGTTCATGCATGTCCATGTCCCTCACACTGACAGCGCCTAGGATTAGTGGTACCCTTCATCCAGCTTTCCAGGGGCTGTGAACAGTCAGTCACACCCTCCTACTACCAGCCAGCATCTATCCCAGTAGCTAAAGGCAGAGGGTCCAGCCACCTCCTGTCAGGCTGCTCAGAAGAAGGTACCAAGCAAAGAGGTCAAAAGCCCTGCCGAGAAGGAGATGTGGGCAGGAATTAGGAGAGCACAGAAGCATCATCACTGCCTGGTTGTGCAGGGTCCTTTCCCAGTTTAAATGAGAAAGGCATAACAGCTAATAGCATAATAAAAGTGCTTTAATAATAAGATACTAATAAGAGGAGGAATATAGACTGTAATTCCTAGATCTTGTCATCCTGGGAACCCTGCTTCAATGCAGCATTGGATAGACCCAATGAAAGCAGTGCAGTTGTCTCAGATTCTCTGTTTTGAAACTGAATTCAGAACTATTTCATTATATTGTGGTAAGTACATCACATGCCTGTGTTGTGCCTGTGCACCTGACTACAGAGACACTGCTTGTAACTGGTCTCTTCATGGCTCTCAAAGAAGGAGATGCAGACAGCAAGAGATACTGGGGAGCTCAAAGCTGTGCCTGCAAAGGGTGGCATGGTTTGGAAATAGGTTAATAGAGCCACACTGATTCCACATTGCAAAATAAGTGGTGATGGTTTGTTGATGCTGACAGAGCTTTAGCGGTGAAATTCTTCAACTCTCTAGTATTTTGTGAGAACTTTGTCTTTCCCAAGCATGATAAGAGAAACAACATTACTAGTGTTTATCAGTATTTGCACCTGCTTTTGTTTTTCCCAGATTGTTATTATTTCAATTAGAAAAACACTTGCCTGCTACATGCTAGAAGTTGGGTCAGCACCTCGGGGGTTGGCTGGCCAGAAGAACCAATTATTTTATGCCATCTAACTCACTTTGCAAACTAACGTATAAAAACCTCGGCAAAATTATTAAATTCAGCTCAGCTTGCCGCTTTTCTACTGATTTGGACTTGTGTGGTTTTCTTTTTGTTGGTTTCTGCTGTCTTCTGGCTTAAATAGACTCATTGGCATCAATGATGTTGAAGGCAAGTCAACATATTTCAGGTCACATGCTGGAAATTGTGGTTATTATCCAACAGGACCAACTGTATTATGGCAAATACAATCCTCCCCAAAGATCACAGTCAATTCAAATTAATTTTTCTTTTGTTGAAAAAATGGAACGCATAGGCAAGCATGAATACAATACTGTCACTACAGGTAATCAGCAAGAACCCTTCCAGAATGCTCTTCCCAGTCTGGGCATGAGACTCTCCCTTACATTTTGATTAAATTTTGCAAGAGCTTGAAGGCTTCAGTGGCCCATGCAGGCTAAGGAGTGAGCACAGTAAAGTTCACAAGAGACATCTACGACATG
The DNA here is from genome assembly GCA_013399225.1 of Rhipidura dahli. Classification (NCBI taxonomy): domain Eukaryota; kingdom Metazoa; phylum Chordata; class Aves; order Passeriformes; family Rhipiduridae; genus Rhipidura; species Rhipidura dahli. The sequence goes on along the minus strand of VXAC01004579.1, from coordinate 1,771,301 downwards.
AACAACAAATGTTAACCGCATGAAAAGTCCTACTGTTCATCTCCAAAATGATCTTGTGGGAAAGACTTCTGGAACTTAAAGGATCCAAACCCGTCACCTCCTGATTTGTTTTATGAAGCGGTGAGAAAATGACTTGGCCTTCACAGAGATGTGCAAGCTAAATGGCATTTAATTTATGCTCCTAACATCTCAGTTCTGAGTGGATTGAGAATTTATAATTTAGCTCATACTTTTAAACCACAATCAATTGGTGAGGGCGGTTGGATTTGGTGGATAATTTTTGCTTCCTTATTATTTTGCAAAAGTTATTAAATAGGAATTAATCAGCTAATCACACCCTCTGATCTTTTCTTCAGTGATTTTGCATTTCTTTTCAAGTGTAGTTGGGTATGCAGTTGGGAAAAGATCCGTCGGACACCAGTGTTGTTCTGGTGGTTGATCTTTTACCAGCAAGTGGTGAGATTTTTCTGCTCAGAGAATACACCTGCCTATGCAAAAAATCTGTGTCAAAAGATCTTGGTGTGATATTAACAAGGATTCATTACCCTTTTTTTGAGATTATATACAGATAATGCAAGAAACAAACCTGAAGAACGCATAAGATGAAAGACAAGAGCTTAAATATGTGACCTTAGTTCCACTTGGGGAACAATGAACATATCCAGTTGTCTTCTGCAGCTTTTAAAATTAAGTAATTTATTTATACACTTAATATGAATTTGATGTCAGCTTTAAGCTTCTGTTATATAAATTTGCCATAGAATCCAATTCAAGAGGCAATTTAACTTTATTAATGTGGGAGGAAATGTGAGCATAATGTGAGCTATTTTTTAACCTTAACTGCCATTCCTGCTATTGCAAGAAAGTGCCTTACACCTATCTGGAAAGCCATTATTAGCAAATTGAATCATTTATCACTTCCAATTTACAAGAAACTAGCCCTGCCTAAGACTAAAACCAGAAGCCATTTAAAAAATAATAATTCAAAAACTTATGTCGTGTTCCTAATTTGAGGAATGGTAGGAGTGTCCTAATGTGTAGTTCAGAGAGGTTTATTTTAAAACCAGAACCAACTTTTCCTGTCTATAAATGCAGGTGAATGTGCTTTGCTGCTGCCTTATGGGCACCCTTACATGTGTTTCAACTGAATTTTCACTGGTGGATAAAAGTGGGAAATTGTGAAATGGAAATCTCTCTGCTTCACCTTTTAATGCTATTTAGAGACATCCTCTACTATTCAAACATTGCCATTAATATATATAATGGAAACAGAGTTAACACACTTTATCTTTAAAATGAGCTCTGTATTATGTGAAGTGTATGATTTTTGAATTAAATACTCTTACATTTAACTAACTACAGGTAGTTACGGGATCAGTCTTTGTGTTGAAACAACAGCCTGACTTGGAAAATAGGGGAAATCAGATGCCTTATTACTCATAAATAAATAAACATGGCAAAAGGACAAAGTTTATGGGGCAATCTAAGGTTGATTCCTGTCAAGTGAAATTGCACTGAGTAGAACTTGTTTTTGGATTCCCTTTCTACCTACACAGCTATCCACAGTACAAAGTCTGTGGTAAATGCTGCCAAGGCTGGCAGTAGTGTTTGCTGTCTCTTTTGCGCTGTGTAAACAAAGGCTCATCACTGAAGACACAGTCTAACAGTTTTTAATATGCAGTGAGGTATCGGCTCCTCTTTGAAAAGAATTATAATTAAAAATTTATGAGATATTGGAAATGTTTAGAATCTGGATTGCATAGTGAAAAGATTTTCAGTGTCTACATAAATATTATACACATGATGGATGGATGGATCGTCAGGCTGTATTTACTAAGGTAACTGTTTCTGTGTAAATTCCAGTGCTAATTAGAGGTTAGTTTTGGAGAACAAGACACAAAGCCAATCAGTTTGATGAGCTGAGAGATTAGGAGCTGAGCTCTCTAGCTGTCTTTGACTTCAATCAAGAAATGTTTGTGTTTAAACAAATGAAAACATTACCAAACTTTAGTCAATGATGATTTTCAGTGACACTGCAGTGCTGGGTTTACTGTTTCTGGATTCCTCCCTGCATATTTCTGGTGGCCTTCAGGGAGCAAGCAAAGGTACCGTCCTGCGAGAGGTAAATAAAATTCTTCCCCAGCTGCAAAAACTTTCTTCTTTTTCCCCTTTCCCTTCCACTGCTTTGCAGCCCAAGGCGACCCCACCACAGGCACTCTCAGGAACATGCAGCTACCTGGTATGAGGCTCCATCAGCCTGAAGATAATGTTTGTACATCTCATCTTGAGCTGCCCACAAAGCCATTGTTTCCTCTCTTTTTTTTTTTTTTTCAGCTTTCCTCATGTGTAAAAGCAAGAAAAAAAAATCCTGACTGGTACTTAATGCACCATAAAACCAAGCAAACTTTTTCTTTTTCTTTTTTTTCCCCTTAGAGTATTTTGTAAATGATATAAAAGAACATGAAAAAATAGCTATTACTGCTGTAGGATTTTTGACAAAATATCAAGAACTACAGCATATTGGAAGTTGTTCTGGCAAAGAGTGACCAAATACAGACCAACTATAGAATAAACATAGGTTATATAGGTCAGCATATGGAGTTTATACTGTGATTTTGGGGGAATACTTTATATTATACCATTTCCAAATTACTCTATGATCTCTGTAAGCTGATGACACAGACAACACGTAAGACTGAATTAATTGGCATGGCAATGATGTCACAAATGCAAGACCCTACAGGGAAAAACCCCAAACTTTAAATCCTAAACCAGCTGACTAACGCGTAGGCTAAGAAGTTCCCAAAGAGGTTGGGTTTTATTCGTAGAATCATAGAATCATGCAAGTGTTAAGGCTGGAAAATACCTTTAAGATCACCAACCATCAACCTAGCACCATGTTCACCATTGAACCATGTCCCAAGTGCCATATCCACATGTTTTTGGAAAACTTTAAAGGATAGTGACTTAATCACTTCTGTTGACAGTCTGTTCTGGTGCTTCACAACACATTCTTGGAAAAAAATTCTTGATAACTAAACCTCCCTTGGCACAGCTTGAGCCCATTTCCTCTCATCGTGTCACTTGTTACCTGGGAAATGAGACTGACCCCCACCTCACTACAGCCACCTTTCACGTAGGTGTAGAGAGTGATAAGGTTCCCCCAAGCCTCCTTTTCTTCCAGGCTAAACAACCACAGCTCCCTCAGCTGCTCCTCACAGAACTTGTGCTCCAGACCCTTTACAAGTTCCCTTGCCCTTCTTTCTCTGGGCTCACTCCAGAGCCTCGATATCTTTCTTGTAGTGGGGCCCCAGAAAGGAACACATCTATCTTTTGCTTCACGGGGAAATCAGATGGCTTATTAATTCATAAATGAATAAATATGGGCAAAAGGACACAGTTTATGGGGCACTCTTATTTTAAGTACTGAAGCTTTTGCACTGGTTCGATTTTCAGACACTGATAAGTTCTTTGTGATGAGGCTGTGCCTTGGTGCATTGTATTCTTACATAGTTCTTCATCAAATTTTTAGTACTAATACGAAAATAAATATATTTTGAAAGTAGAGAAGTACTTAAAACATATTAAGGATTAAATGCTTGTAATAAAATATAATCATTTAAACCAAGAAATATAAACTACTGTTAATCAATTTATTGTAGTTTCACTATCAAGACCTGCGAAAATCTTTCTACATAGCGAAAGATTCAGTAAGCTGCAAGTGCTCCTGATTTTATTCTGCAGTATTTAAGGCAGCCACAGGATGGCACTATAAAACTGCAAGTTAAAGCTTCGAACTGCTTTCCTGCTCACACCCACTTCAATGTGCTAGTTGAAATCAATGCAACCAGCAGTCACAAAGCAGATCCCACCAGCTTACTCTTTAATGGTAATTCTTTTTTCATTTTCCACACTTTTCCCAAAGCAGATCATCACCCCCATGCTCAGGTTGTCACACACCCTGCTGCAGGCAGGGGCTTGGAACTGGTGTTATCTAGAGAGAGGCTGGCCAGGTCTGGATGCCTCAGGCAGGCAAAACAGCCACTGTGATGGAAAAAAAAATGATGAGACAGGCTGTCTGTAGGGGAGTTTTTCTACTCTTGAACAGTTTAACATCAGCTTATTTCATAAAGCATGGAACTTATTTACTCATATCATATATTCATTCACTTATTTTTCACTGGCCTGATGTAGCTTACTAGCTGTGTGAATATCCTCCTCATGCATATGGTGCCCAAAGATTGACAGTGTCAGGCTTATTTCATACACTGTTCCCTGATATATTTCTGCAAGAAGCAGAGTCCAGAGAAGGTTGCAAAATTGTGAAGGAAGAGGGGTGTAGGTACTGGAGCTGACATACAAGGAAGGTTGAAAATTATTTTGAGTACAGTGGCTGCCTCTTGGCTTTAGCATTTCACTACATTTAAGGGCATGTTTTCTGTCTTTTGCTTCTTCTAAATGCCACATTACCCTCATCCCTTTGAAAAATTATTTTTGTGAAGTCATTTTTTCTTTAAATTTTTTTTTATATTGGGCTCCTCCTGAACTACCTTATTTGCATTTGAAAAGTAGGACACCTTCAAAGTTCATGGGTTTAATTGCTTTGCCAAGGTAATGGGTTTAACTTTTATATATTGTGTGTAATATGGCGTAATACTGACAAAACAATACATTCCACATCCCATCCTGAAGCAAATATCTCATTAAGGTCAGTTTGAACTTTACCACAAAAAAAAAAAAAA
>VXAC01004579.1:1702223-1766514 GCA_013399225.1 Rhipidura dahli | reverse complement strand
AAAAAAAAAAAAAAAAATTACTGAGCCTGGAATTTGGAATTATCATATGCCAGACTTTGCAGCAGCGACTGCAGCAAAGCCAACAAAATCCAAAGAGTTTGCTTGAGATCAAATCTTTTGCTAGCAGTAAATAATTAATAGGCAACTGTTACTTAAAAAAAATTATTATCTAGGGAAGCTAATAGCTGTTCAGTTTAAATTTTTTTTTTCTCTAATACAAATTTTAAAACACTTGTCTTGAAAATAAAGTTAATTTTTGTGTCCATGTGAATTGGCTAGGAATTGTGACAAGGCCTTTCCAAGAATATCTGAAACCTAACAGCTATCATGACAATTTTCAATAAATCATTTCTGGCTGGGAGTCTCAGAGGAAGAGAAGCTAAATGATGATTGAATTATCCTTCTATCTCTAAAAGCAATCTTTCTGAATCAGAACTGAGGCACTGTGAGGAAATAGGTTTGGAGCACTAATATTTCTGTTATCATGATTCCCCCTGTTCTCTGAAGAGCCAGTGTACCAAATTTCTACTTTACAGATGAGATTTCACAGGGCAGAGCTATAAAATGGCCAGTGACTCAGTGAAGGGATTGGGGTGCAGGGTAGAGGTAGCAATACACCACCTGAAATGCTGGAGGTGCAGGAATGAGCCTGGTTTGGTACCAAAGGCAGAGTGACCTGCATACAGAGCATATAAACTGTGAATTACATTGCTAAAACAAGATTAATACCTTCAAAATAACAGTTCCAGGTCACAACAAGTACCCAGGGGCTCTGCCCCAGCTTCCAGCTTCCTGACCATGTCTGTGCCACTGGGCAGAGCGTGTCTGTGCTGCCTGCTCTCTCTCTGGCCAGGCTTTGCCATCTTCACCTCCAGAGGCAGGGGAGAAACAGGCATCTGTAATCAGGCTGTGATTTAAAGGCAGGCCAGGTGCTGCCTGTGGAGCAGTGTGCCCCTCTCTGGCCAGGGCTGAACACTTTTCAGCCACAGAAAGATGAACGTCTTACTTCTGCAGCAACTCCAGTTTTGGAAACGACAAAGTAAGCACGTGCCATGGGTTTTTAGCTTTCCCAGAAAAGCTGTGAGGCCGTGCTTCCTAGGCAGTCCCAATCGTTTGAGAAGATCAAGTAACACAACCAGAGCCAGCAGTGGGCAATGCCGCAAGCCACCTAGGAATATTAAAGATCTCAGTTTCAAAATCTCTCTGAATAAGAGATATTCTGACAAAATGTCACAATATTATAAGAGACTTCAAATCTTATTTTTTGTAATCTGAATACAAGCACAATCTGAGAATCTTTTCCTGAAAACAAACAATATTTCAGTAGTTTAATCACATCATCGAGACAATCAATCCTGAATTGTACATATATTTTGATATATTTAAGCACCTATTCTTATATAATTGATGAAGTATTTCAATGACTCCTTTACACTCTACTAGGATGCTCAGTGGTTTAGAGAGAAGAAATCTCACAAAGGAATCTAGCAATCACAAGCCTTACAGAAAGCCTGGCTCCTATACTCCAGTGTCCCCTGCATGTTCCTTAAAAGTCTTTGAATTAATACCTTAAATATTTATACAGCTATTTGTTTTCCTAGCTTCTGTCAGGAACTAATGGGCTTTCCATTAATAAATTATATGATGTACATTTAATAACTTCAGCACTGTGTGCAAATCTCTGTTCAATGAAGATCTAGAGACTTGCACAGATGTGTCTACATCATGTGTCTTACCTGCCACAATGACTGAACAAATTCAATGGATGTTGCACAGTTATTTGTCACTAAAATGCCAATGGAGAGTTTAAATTAAAGGAAATTAGCTGTTCAGGCATAGTTTTCCATTAATTAGTAGACAAAGCTCTAACTTCAGAAATAAGGAAGGGATGCGGAGATGTGATTGCAAGAGTCTGTAAGAAAGCCCCCCCATTTCTGACTATGAGATAAGTGTGAGTGCTTAAGATGCAAAGCCAGAGTGTCACATTCCAGCTAAAAGCTAGCAGGTGTGACTTCCAAAATAAACAGCATTGACTGACATTGATTCTGAATTTGGCCTGTTGTTTAGAAAATATTTTTGTCTGGTTAATGCCCCAGAATACAAAATAGCCTCACCTAGTCACAATTATTTCAATGTAGTAGATTGCATAAAAAGGTTATTTTTACATATACAAAACATACATAGAACATAGTATAATGTGAATACAATTTTAATAGATATGTTGGAAATATATAATATATGTCTATACCATATGGAAATAATGGCCACCTGTAAAGAGATAAAGGTTTAGTTAGGCAGGTCCCGCCTTTCATAAACTCATGCTGGCTGGGCCTGATCCCTGACTGGCTTGTGTATGCCACCTGATGCCACTCAGATGTACTGCTCCATGTTTTTCTCTGGCTCTGAGGTCAGACTGAAAGGCTTGCACTTTTCCAGATCCCTCTTCCAGCCTGTCTTGTAGATGGGTTTACCTCTTATCAATGAGGACCTTCCCAGAATAGAGGGATTTGTATCACATGTGTTCTTTATGTCTGAAACAGAGCCCATCTGTCAGCACTGGTGTTAGAAGACCCCAGATTCCCTAAATGTCTCAGGAAGTAAGGTTTCATCAGGGGCCACCCTTGCTTTCAGGTCAGCACAGAGCAGGAACTGGAGCTTTGCTGTTTCAAGTGTGGTGATGCCAAAGCTTACACCTCAGCCGAGCTGTGCTGCACACACTGTGTCTACAAACTGTGTGTGGAAAAGGATTCACTATGGAGCACGTAAGGAGGAGGCTGGGGGTTAGTGCTGCAGTGTCTTGCCTAATTCTATCTTTCTTTTTTAAATAAAGCTGCAATAGTAAAACTTGATACTTCCTACAAGCTGCACATATCGTATTGTAAGAAATATAGACCTGTTTGCACCTGAGAGCACAACTGCAGTTCCAGAAGCTGGTTAAGAAAAACTGCCCCTGTAGCACTGTTGGTCACTGCTGGTCCATTCTCTGGTAAAAACATCAAAAGTGTTTGCTAGGCTGTCCTAATAGGAGCAAAGGGGGAAAAAAGTTTGCCAGGCTGTGAAATAAGAGAGAGACTGTTGGTCTACCACAGCTGATGTTCTCACAAATCAGTGGTGCAGGGCTGTGCTTACTACACAGAAATAGAATCTCTTACCAAATCAGTTTACATTTTTGCAGCAGATGTTATATGTTGCATATGTCAACTCAAAATGACAGTCTCCTTAAATGCTTTTCAGTGATTGCCTGGATAGTTCAATAAGTTATCTGGATACCACTTTTGCAAGGATATGTTATGGCTGTATACTGCTCCTAATGGAGAATTCACCACAATTTATGACTTCTACCTTTACAGCATCTTTTTTCTTTCAAAGCACTTCTTTGAAAACTAATAAAGCATGTAAGCATTATAGTAATAGCTAAGATTTGTTTACGAGATTTGCAGGGTACAGTTTGACACAAATAACGTCTCTAACTAGTCAATTTTCGTCCTTCCCAGGAGATTGATCCAGCAGCAATTATCAATATTAAGACAACTTGCCATGTCCAGCGCTTTTCATTTTACCTGTGCTCATATTTGTGCACACTGTTTTGCTAATTAGAAACAGAAGGAAGTTCTTTTGGCATTTGAGTCTTTCTCCTGTATGAGGCTTGGCGGGTGCACACTCCTTTCAGCCCTGTCTTCAGCACCAACTGCCACAGAGGAAGGAAATGTACATCAAATTGGCAGCTCCTTAGGTTGTCCTCCAGCTTACAGTTTCCTAATTCTCAGTACCCACAGCCTGGCTCAGTCCCTGGGGCCTAAAATGTATTCCAGAGGCTTGGATAAGAACCAACAGGTGAAATCCTTCCCCCAAAAACTCTGCATAATTCTCAAGTCCATATGTTGCTCTATCCAAATCTGTGCCCCCTCTTTTTGCCGCGCTTACCTGTGTGCTTCTTTCTTCCTGCCCTTCTCACAGGGTTAGCAATTTACAGCAGCTTTGAGCAGCAAAACCCAATTCTCCCTCTTTAAATACTGATTCAGAGTAATTATTGCTCTTGTGTGAGAATAATTTAAGGATAATCATGCAGCTTGCTGCTGCTTACATTCACCTTTTCCCTCTTGTTTAGGAATCAGCCTTGTTCAGCACAAACATTCATACAACTCATATAGGAAAGGGCATATCCTTGACTTATCATCATCTGTGATTCTTTTCACTCGACAGGTTGAAAAATGCGTACACCTATTTTCTCTGATGGTTCCCTTATCACTGTGGGCATTCCTGAGGCTAAATCTGCTCAACCATTCAATTTTGATTCTGGAAGCAATGTTAAGGCCATTAGCTGTGTCCACATAAGGATGCTGTTATAAAACTTGACATGCTTATTAATCATAAATTCAGTAGACATTCTGCTTCAATCTTTCTGGGTTCCGCTTATGCTTCATTTCTGATGTAAAGTGAGGTTTTAGGGGGAAGGTGGTGTATTTTTAGATCAGTATTTATGTCAGGTAGCAGACAGTGTTTGGTATTTCTATATCGCTTTACACCCAAGGAAATGCACTTAGCTCTTTCCTACTTGTATTGTACATAGTTTGCTCCAGAGTGAGAGAGTGAAAAACTGCAGTTAGAGAAGTTCAAGAACAGGTGGCTGCAGACAAATGTTTGCTCTGCCTTGTCAGTGGGGGATTAGCACCATCCCTTTGCCCCCATCTATTACCATTTATTACTTCTGTATCATGATACCAGCATTTAAGGGGAAGGTAAAACCATCATATTAGAATCACTTTTCTTGCTGCTCAGTTCCACTAGTGGCTTTTAAAGTGAATCTGCTAAAATCTATATTCCTGAAATGTTACTTGACTAAACCCATAGAACACCAGTGGTTTCCAGACTGCTGGTTAAATGCATCTCACGACAATAATTTTTGGATTGCCAAACTGACTGAATTAAGACATTTCTAACTCATTGTATATTCAGCCTGGACTCATGAAATGGCTTAGCAAAGATCACTAGCCTTGGAAAACTAGAATGCATTTCCATGGAAGAGGGAAGGAAATGGCCTGTAACCTTCTGCTGGCATCTGCCAGCACGCTGCTCTGAGCCCACCAGCCCAGGTCATGTCTGCACTCAGCCCTGGCTACAGATAAGATGTCTTGTCTTCTGCAACTCTGTTACAATTGCACTTTCCTCTAATTGCCTACATTTGTTCAAATCTAGTAAACTAAAAGTGGAATGCAGTGAGGCAAAAAATGTGGAGATCAGCACCAAAGATAATACGAATGCAGTGAACCGAGGCTCCTGAATTTTGCTCATGTAGGGGAGTTGAGGACAGCAGAAGAGGTCAGATTTAAGACCACAATATGGGAAGGGACAATGTGGGTCACCATGTCTAGTCTCCAATCTCACCATATCATAGAATTACTTTCATCAGTTCTTTGAGTTCTGCGTGTAGTAGATTTTAATGACCAATGCACAGGCTGACACTGTTGTTTCAAATCCTCTGCAAATATTGCTTGTCATCTTCCCTGGTCCAGGAAGATATTAAAAATAAAATACCCCAGCTTCTTGCCCTGCTCACCCCAATCCAACCCCCTATTTTAATTTCATTTTTAAATGCCATTTGCATTCCTTTCGAGCCACACATCATTTTCTACCTCTTTGAAAAAGCTTGCTTTGTTGTTAGCTGAGCTGGCCACACATCAGAGCATCAGTGCTCCCCTTCCACTTACCTGCACGGCTGCCAAATGTGCTGCCATTCCACCTCAGGTGGAATCATTAACTACAATATCCTGTCTTCTCACAGTCCAGTAAGTGCTGAAACCTGTGGCTGTACACGACAATCAATCTCTTTGGATGTTCAGGTACAGAACAGATTCGTGTTTGATTCTCTCTATGGGGAAGTTGCTCATTAGAGGTTGTGAAGTAAGAGAGATGACAATTATGGGTGGGCCTTTCTTTTCCTTTTGCCTTTTGCCTGTGCTTGGGCTTGAAGATCATATTTTCCCCTTTGATTTGCTCTGTTTTATTACTTTTAAGGTAGGGGTTTTTTTATGCAAGTTGCTTTTCATGTGCTTTTTTCACCTACTGAGCTAGTGTGTGTGATGTCCTCTGCTCCCCTTACCTGCAACTTGGCTCAGATCTCACCAGCTTTTGTTTGACCATACAGTGACCTGTATTATTTCATAGCATTTCAAATATCACTGTCATACTAATAATGCCTAGATGCATTGCTTTACTGATTGCTTAAGAAATTTTATTTGTTCACTAAAGCCCTTTGAGCTAAGCATTCAATGTTTCCTTAAATTAGAGCTTGGAAATTTAAAAGTCAAGCTATTAATTGTCAGCATTGAGTCTTCAAATGTCTAGAGGGATGTCTGTTCTTTCATTTGATAATGTCTCTGAAAAATCTCAGACTGAGACACTGGTATGCATTTTAGGGAGTTTTAATTAGATTCTGTTTTATCATTTATCAGGCATATGAAGGTAAATGCAGAGTTTCTTCTTTTATCAATAAAATTTGTGTAAGAGCCATGGATCTGGGATTAAGGCTCCACAACAGCTTTGATTGAATTATTTCCTAAGTTCTTTTTTGCAATCATTATTGTAATGGACTCTGGATGGAAATACCTATACCCCTTCACACCGAGTCCCATTGATTTGCAGTACTGATTTGCCAAATTTTGTGAGGACTGAGATAAAAAGGGCTTGTGCTTTCAACTGGAGAAGCACACATTTATTTTATACAGTAAATCAGGCACAAAGACTTGGATCACTTAGTGTTCGATAGTATTTCTAACTTAAGTTTTTAACTTCCATCTGGCTTTTCCCAGCATTTTCAGATACACCTAAATGATTAGAATAAAAATGAGACATATTGGTACAGCAGCAATGAATTTTGCAATAGCTAACGTTGAGTCACCCGGTCTTTACTGTGGCATGCAAACTCTCATGGAGCCAGAACAGAGGCACATTGACACTGATTATGCCTGGAGAGAATTGCTGATTTTAGAAATTCTGTTAAAACCAGCATGTTGGCAGATTGAGCAAGGAGACTCTTAAAGACTGTTACTGGGTACTGCTGAACCGATGGTCTTGCTTAAGTCCCATCTGTCTCTGAACTACAGGTACCACAAGTAGGACCCCATGGAAATTCCTCTCTCCTCTTGGGACCTGCAGAGGGAGTCTTGGGGACCCTCTGCCTTCTGTTTCCAGGACAGAGGTTGGATTTTCAGATTCCTGAAATCTAGGCAACTACAACGACCCGTTAAACATAGAATACTAAAACAGTCTTTGGAGGAGGGACTGGGAGTTTTGCCAGCAACCCATAGAGTCATGCTTATTTTTGGACGCTCCATGCACGTGGATGTTTAAGAAAACCCTGCTAATCTGAGCAACAGCTTTACAAGGGGTGGGGATATTCCCCTCATTCCAGAGTGACATGTATCCCCTGGGCACAAGATGCTTCAGAAAGTTGAGCGTTGTATATCACAGGCAGATGGACTGAATCTGCTCCAGGCATTGAAATAAGTCAGGAAGGAAGGCAGGAAGGCAGGAAGGCAGGTGGGAAGGANTGTTCTGCCTTAAGACCAACCATATAGGCATGTGATGGACACTTAGATGATCTAACTCCTTCTGTGAGCCAGGCCAAAAACCATGTCTTACTATATCAGGTTAGATTTAGACAAGGAACTATCAGGCTGTCTCTTCTACTTTCCAAGAATTGTTGTTTTCTTATTTTGCATCCAAAATGTAGGAAAATGTCCTTCTAGAGCTCTGTGGAAAAGAGTACCTGTGGCAGAGGTCATGTGGCAGCAGTTATGCTAGAAGTACTTAGTCCAGTTTGGACAATCTGCTACAACTTATTTTTCAAATTTATTCAGAAAGCCTTAGCCTTTGAGTAGCATTTAGCAAACATCCATATTGCTACCAGACAGGTACAGGCTATTTTAATGAAATTTATGAATGTAGATGTGACTGCTCACAAATGTAGTGATAAAAAATAGAGCAGCGTATGCTTTCTGTATTGCAATAGTATCCTCCATGTAATGACTTCAGATGCATTTGTAACTGGTGTCAAATCTATGAGCACAGTAGCTGTAAGAGGAGGAGAAGGCTGAGTCATGGAGACTGTGTGCAGATAGCTAAATAAAGCAGGGCAGTGACCCTTGTGTGGTCCTGCAGGATTGTGGTGTGCCCTAGGGCACATCTGTGTGCTACACACCCCTCCTGCTGCAGAGGAGTGGGCAAGCACCTATGGGAAGCAAGGTTTGGTGGTGCCAGGGAGAACTGTCATGGGCACCAGGTGAAGCAGAGCCCTAGGGAACATGGATGACAGCACAGTGCAGGATCATGGGTTGCCTCTGTTTAGCATAGACAGACAGGCCAGCTGTTTGGCTTGTGTACACACAGGGAAATTGTGGAAGAAGCAGGAGGTGGCAAACCAGTCATTCATGTATTTTCTGGAATTTCAAAATACTCTGGCAAGTTTGCAAAAAAGGAATAAAACTTCCTGTAACTCCATGTCATATAAAAATTGCTGCTATCCCTGACTACCAGGAGGAAGAGCCTGTCATTTCTAGGCTACATACACTCACAGCCCAAAATATCTCTTTTTTTATTTTATACTGTGTTTAGTTCAAGCTTGTCTTCTGTCAAGAGGTCTGCAGAAAAATGAGCCCCTGCACAGGCAGTCATTCACCTCCAGGTCCAATTCTTCATGGGTCAGGCAATCCAGCAGCTCCACATGGGACCTTAATGAAACATTCCAAGAAAACTCCAGGGACAGACAGTCATTAAAAGCTGTTAACAGCACCATAATTAAAAACAAATTAACAGGAAATCTGAAATTGCCTTAAGAATTGTTTCTGTCTTGTGTCACATCTCATAAATCTCAAATTACCATTAAAATTTGACTTAGTATTTCAGAATAGCTGCAAGATCAACAAACCACTACAAAGTAGTTAAAACCTTACAAAATTTGCTTCCCTATTACTACAACCAGAGGATTTCTCTGACAGTCTGAATGGCACTGATGCTTTTAAAACCCTTTATTTGCTTCAGATGAAAGAAGTAGCAAAAGACAAGATGGTTCAGTAGCTGCAGCTGTATTTGTAATGAATATTTCTCCAGCATGACTGTTGTTTTCTGCTGAACTTGAAAGAAGTTAACCCTTTTTAGCCACATCATCCTTCCTGTCACAGGAACAGTTAGGTAGTTTCTGCATCCTCATTCATACATGTGTTTATTATATGACCTAGGTAAGGAATGAAATGAAAATTTCCTCCAAAAGAGTGTGGGTTGAATTTCCCAGCATTTTAGAAACTGTTATGCTTAAAGATTTAAGGAATTTCTTCTTATAGTAATACATTTGTAAAATTATTGAGACAGAGAAACTATATAAGGTTTTGCCTCCATAGAGAACACAAAACTTGTTTCAAAATCAATGATGAAGCTATACATATATGATGATGAAACTGTAAGCATCTATTGTAAGCTCAGCAATTTAAAAGACAATGACAGGATTGGTTTTGCAGCAAAACAAAATTTAAACTCAGTGTGTCAAAATAGCTATGGTTTCATTAAAAGCCTGATGCTATCAGATATTTCATTCAAAGCCCAAATTGTATGGAAAAGTAATTATGTGATGATCTCAACTTTTACTTAAAAACAATGGCTCGTCCTGCCTGGATGCAGAAAAAAGCTAGAAAATGTATCCTAAGGGCATTTGGCAGACTCAAAACCTGAAGACAAATAAAAGATATATAGATAACAGACTTTAAAATTCCAGGTCTTTTGTGAACTCATCTTCAGGGTTTTTTTAGGGCTGACAATCCTGATTCCTTCAGAAAAAAAAAAAAATCTAATAATTTGCATTGTCAAAGAATGTCAGAAAATACAGCTTGTCATTTTTGTCAGCTTATCAGTTTTTTATCATTGCTAAGAGTGCAGTTTCTTTTATTATATTGGTTAGACTACAAAGTTCTTACAACAAGCTTTGGGTTATTTTTTTTCCCTTGCACACTAACATTTTTGTTTAATCTACAAAGTAGATTAAACAAAAGTACACTGTGTCATGTAAAGCCCACCAATTTGGGCTTCCAAACCTGCATGTAAGAAATTTGTTTCTGCATTCTGCCAGGCTGTGTGGACATGGGTCAGTGCTGCCTAAGAGCATTCCAAAGGAATGGATCCATCCTCACAGCCCAGCACAGCAGGGGCCAGGGTAGGGCAGCAGGCAGCACAGAAAAAAGGGAACTGAAAAGAGTTTGAACAAAGCCAGTCCAGGACACCGAGAGACAAGGGACTATTTTCATACAGAATTTTAGTTCCTGAGATGTCCAGATGAGGCCACTGTGGTTTTATTATCTCGATTTCAGGAAAAAATATAATTTGGTTACCTCAGAGTTTCCCCATCTCCACAACTGCAAGCATGCTCAATGGCCTGTTTTTCTGTTGGAGAACAAAGAATAGGAAATGGTTGTTCTTTTTTGTTTTTTTATTTCACACAGCGGTTATGATACTCACAGAGGCAGGAAGGGAACCGAACAATGAGCGCTGCAGATGTGGAATTTCTTTTTTAAATCCCCTTTGCTGCCGCTTGATGTCTGGCAGGCAGTGGAGATACAACAGTGCAATAGCAGGAGATGCTGTGAGGCTGGAGGAGAACAAGCATTTTTCTTTGATAGAGGTCCCCTGGTGAAGCTTTCCAGCAGCAGCCCAGCCCAGACTCTGCTGGACTGTGTCACAGGCTCAGGCTCAAATGGACAGTGTGGTGCAAAGCCAGGGCAGGGTACGGAGCACTTTGGCTGAGTCACGCTGTTAAGAAACGAGGATTTCTGTGGTGAGAAGCCACAGCAGGTACTGCCAAGTCCCCAGGCAGTGAACTCCACTGTGTTTTGGAGATGGGAACAACGTTCTCATCCAAAAATATCTGGCCAGCTATGGGGGGAGACTGTGCTTCCTTTGTGTTTTGTTTTCATTTGTTACTGAAAGTGACCTGTGGAAGAAAGAGCTCTGAAGTGACCGTGGGGACCTGCTCACAGGTGGGAGCCCAGCCACGAGGAGCACAGCCAGTCTCTGGCAGATTCTGGCAGATTCTCTGTGGCAGAGTCCTCATTTCAGCAGTGAGACTAAAAGAAGGGAAATGGCTAATTTTACACATACTCTCCAAAAAGCCTTTTTCTTTCCTTTGTGTGTGCCCTGCAGAAGTGAAATGCTGTGTTCAAATCCATGGATGCACTCTCAGAATAACTGCATTTTTAACAGAAGCTGGGCAGAAAATCCAAAGGCAGAGCTGATGAGAGGCTTCTCCACCCACCTGGGATGAAGGGCCACGTTTTAGGGCCCCGTCATGCAAGGCTCAGTCTTGCCCAAGCCACTGGGTTTCGTCTTCCCCCTGAGCATCTCTCTGCCACTCTGGGCAGTGTGTGGGGATGATGGTTAACAAGAACACTGAGTCAGAGCTTACAGCTGTGATGGCAATTCGTTTAACATTTGTTTGTAAACTGACGAATACTGGCAAAAAGTGCTTGTGAGGCAGGGATCTGTGACTCACAGGCTGCCAGCTCGCTCTAACCAGATACAACTGGCCTCAGCCTTTTTCAGGCTCACCCAGGCACTCCAGGGAATGCAATATTTCAGCCTCAGCACCAGTTGGTTTTATGCCATACAGCCCTGTTCAAGCACAGGTTTTAATGGCGTGGCTCACTCAGCTCGCCACTGTCTTGCTCTGCTCCCTGTGGTCCTGACTGCTCTCCTGGAACAGCACCCCACTTGTGAAACACAACTGCAGGAATGCTGCCTCTCTGCCCTCTCTTCACAAGCAGATGCAGCTCTGTGAGGGACCCTGGAGCTCAGAGGAGAGCCCTGACCCAAAGCTCAGAGGAGACTGAGTGGTGCTTGGCAGTAAGAAGGGGCTGTGGGGAATGACTCCAAAGTGGTTGCTGGTGTGCTTTGACTTCAGCTGCAGTTTTCATGCATAATCCTTTGGCATCTGAGCTAGCACAAGGTTTTAAGGTGAGGCTCTCTGAAATGAGATGGTAAGAGAGGGTACACTCATCACCAAATCTCTCAGAAGGCAGCAACGCATCTTCATCACCATGGATTCAATGGAGAGGAAAAGTCCTGAAAGTCTTGTACTATTCGTTGCAATTTTCACCTAGTTTAGATGATACCTGAAGTTTTTGCAGATTCTTTTTATGGTCCCTTTGAGTTTAAACTCACCGTGTACGTACTCCTGTAGCAATACAATTTCCTTTCACCAGCAGAGCTCATTTCAGCTGTTGTTGGGTATTATTATACCTCACTGCTTCTTTCCTCTTCCATCAGCCCCTCTATATTGGGTCTAAATGTCACTTACAGTTCAAGCTATTTGACTGCTCATCGCCCTGTACCCCTGAATAGCCCAGGAAGACATGAAAGTTCACAGGGAAAGGGACATCAAGAGGCTCCATTTTCTAGAGCACAAAAGAATCAGACCCCAAGAATCTGGTTGATAGATGTGAAAGTAGCACAGGACATTTAGGACAGAGTAATTTGGTTAGAACTGTGTGGTATGACTGCCCACACTTGGTGCCATGGGTAGCAAGAAATCATCCAAGTGGGTACAGATACTAGGGCAAAATGTCACTGCTTCAGTGAAATTGGTACCATTTCTGAAAAGAAAGAGGCCAATCCTCACCACAAAGGAGATATAAAGGCTAAAACTTATTGTGAACATTATTTTTTTTAACTAGGCAGAAAACAAGGACTGACATAAAAAGTCTTTATCAATGTTTTTGCCCCATACAAAATTTTCTGGTAAATTGGTAACTACTTCAGAGAAATCAGGAACCAAAATAAAAGTGATTATGAAAACATCCTTTAAATCTGAATTGAAATGATGGCTTCTTTGCTTGTTTTCTTCTTCAGCCTGCTTGTTTGTTTTCGTTTTTTGAACTCACTTGTGCTAATTGTCCTGCAGCCATGGTATGTACTAGATAGCCAAGAAAGCTGACATGGTGGAGTTATATACAGCATCCTTGTGACCTTTTTGCAGGGAAGATACATATCTGTCCAATAAAGCCCAGGCCAAATGACAGTGACAGCTGTCTAGTGGCATTCAGTTTGAATTGAACAGGTTTGCTTGCAAGTCAAAGTGAGCAAGTGTTTCATTACAGACTGTGCACCAAGATCAACATAAGCCCCCAAAAGTGAAACTTTCCCTCAGCAGCTGTGGAAACTGTTCCGGTGGACTGAGATGCACTTCAGAGGCTCCTCCTTGTCTCCTTGCTTTGACTTTCCCACCTCCTGGAGGCTGTCATCCTCTGTTGGCATTTGCATATTGCAAGGGAATAAAACCTCAGTTCTCTCAGGAGTGAACCAGAGTGTTATGGGAGCTGAGCACTCGAAGAACGAGGAGCAAAGGAGCATGGTTTTCCTTAGGAAACGCCCAAAGCTGCCTGCATGGGAAGACGCCCTTCTCGCAGGGAGAGAGCCCAAGTCGCTGCTGAAGCGAGGATTGCGTTATGTCAGCTTGAGCCTCATAATGAAAGGGATGACCAGCACACCTGACTTCTTGTGGGGACTGCACGAGGTGCAGAAGCTGAACCTTTCACACAACCAGCTGGTGGTGATTCCTCCTTCGCTGGGGAAGCTGGACAGGCTGGTAGTGCTGAACTTGGGTGGCAACTGCCTCAAGTGTCTGCCTAAGGAGATCGGGCTGCTGAGGAACCTGAAGGTTTTGTTCGTCAACATGAATTGCCTGAAAGAAGTGCCAGCAGAGCTCAGCTTGTGCAGGAAGCTGGAGGTTCTGAGCCTCTCACACAACTGCATCTCACAACTGCCTTTGAGCTTCACCGACCTGACAAGTTTGAGGAAACTGAACCTCAGTAACAACCGCTTTGTGCAAATTCCTCTCTGCATTTTCGCCCTGAGAAGCTTAGACTTCTTGCACCTAGGGTCCAACAAGCTGGAAAACATCGCAGAGAGTATCCAGTATCTGGTCAATCTGCAAATCTTCATTGTAGAAAATAACAACATCCGCAGTCTGCCGCGGTCTCTGTGCCACATCAGCACCCTGGAGCTGCTGAACGTAGATTACAATGCCATACAGACCCTCCCAGACGAGCTGTACCTGCTGCGCCGGCTGCGCCGCATTGCCTGGAACCCCATGGACAAAGGCCTCCACATCGCCCACAACCCCTTGTCCCGGCCCCTGCCCGAGGTCGTGGAGGGGGGGCTGGATGTCCTCTTCAACTACCTCAGGGACAAAAAGGAGCACAACTGAGCTTCGGCTGATCTTGGGATTAAGCTTGTCATCAAGACTCAATCGCATCGGAGAGCTTTCCTGCACAGGCATTTCCACTTCATAATGCTTGGATTTCGAAGGCTGTGGATGGCTTTAGTAACAGTTGGAGGAAAGCAAGTAAAGTACAATGGTCTTGATTAAGTGTGTGAAGAGGAAACTTTCTAAAAATAGCCAACTCTGTAACCTTCACTGTTGTGATACTTGGGAGGTTTTTTTAGAAAACATGACAACAACAAACTTGTGATAAAATATTTGCTCTTCATTTGACAGAAACAAATTAAAGCAGACTGCTGGATGTGCAGAAATGTGTATTTGACAGCTATTAGGTTGGAGAAATATTAATAGAAATGAGACTTTCTCTCTGTGATTGCAGTTGCATTTCTACTCCTGCTTACTTCTTTGTACACAGGTAAATCACAACAAAAACAAACACTGCTCTCTAAGTGAATCTCAAGGAAAATGTTTGCTTTGGGCAATGAATATATCCTGAGCTATATTAGCTCACAGACAATGTATTACTGGCCAGTTCAATACCATTTGTTGTTTACCCCACAGCTGTGCTCTGGCCTGTATAAATTACAGGTGGAGATTGCCAGTGATGAGGCAATTTCCCAGTTCTTTGGAAGCAGAACCCAAACTTCCCCAGAGCTCCTGCTTCCCTTGGTGAGACAAGAAACCCTTCCCTGGAATCTTCCAGGGTGCTGACAGCAGTGCATCACAGCCAGGAGCAGCATCTGCACAAAGCAGAGAAAGGACTGTGCCTTCTTCCCTCACACGAAGGATGGAGTTGCTCATTGCTAGATGTAAAACTGCTCTCCATTCCCTTTCCCATATCCCTGCAATCCCAGCTATGGAGTAACTTTACTTAGGAGGCAGTAGATCTCCTAAAGGTGAAATATTTCTTTCAGGAAAAGCAGCATCAACCCAGTCATCACCTTAAGTAAGAGCTTCAAAAACAAATAGTTATTTCTGGGATTTTCAGTATCAGCCAGCAGCATAAAAGTCAGGTCTTATGTGGTTTCTCATATTGATCTTCTGTGAATGTCCTTCATCAAAGTTTTATCTGGTAATAAAGAGGCAGTATGAAAGAGCTGTTAACAATTTATGCAACTTGGGTTTCTTGTTCCCTCACACCAGCATAAAACAGAAGCAACTCTGTTGAAATCAGTTGAGATAAATGCTTGTAATGGCAGTGTAAGAGAGGAATGAGACTGTAATTCTTGAGCTAATTATGAGTATTCAAAGCCATTTTCAAAGTGCTTCCAATGTCAAATCTCAGGAATCAATGGTTACTTTCTAAAACATAATTTGTTCAAAATTATAGAAGGCTGTGAAAGACTGACCCTACTTCTAGTGAAGTTAATGGACAATCCCTGGCTGAGGGAAAAGCTCCTCAGCAGAGGTAGGAGCAGCCTGGTAAAGCAGACAATTATGTAATTCATAGCTACATGCGAGTAAACACAGCACCTGTGGCCACACTGACATTATTGGTGAGGTATTGAATGCTAGCAGTGAGGAATTGCTGCTCACGGAGTATTCCACCCTGGGTCTGCCTGCCCTGGTATTTTATGGTGTTGGATTGTTTTGTGTATGATTTGTATATTAATTGAGAATTTCAGTGTTAGGCCCAGAAATCAGTGTCTCCAAGTGTGCAGTCAAGGACAAATTTTACGTTTCTAGCAAACATTAAACCTTTTTGAAGGGCATATTTGCTCAAGCATTAAGCAAACAAAGCAAGAAAACAAATATTTTGTGAATTTTTTTATTTAATCTATATTTCAAATGCAAAGATATGTTACATGTAGCTTTACATGTATTTATTCCACCCACGCAAAATTCCAAGCTTTAATGAACAATGCATCTAATAAATTAATATGTGATTCCATTAGCGACAAGGAATAAAGCCGCAATTATTTTTAGAAATACCAACAGATAATTCTTGGAGGGGATTAGGGACAGATTATTAACTTTTCTAAATGCTCGTTTCATATCCCTAAGTCTGGCGTTCACGTAAACACTGCAATATTGCTTTGCAGGAAAATTAGATGCCTACGGCATTAATCACCTGAAAAGATTTTCCACACGTCAGTATCCAGGATTATATGACACCAGATAGCCTCTGATATGATCTGACTAGGAGAGGTATGCACAGTAATTTACATGGAAGATGTGAGGCTGGACTGTGTGTGTTCATTAGGATACCACTGCGAGGGCGAGAAACAGTGAATGATTCAAGAAACTGATCTTCAGACAGAGGATTAAAAGGCAAATTTGACATAATCAAATGCATCTGCAAAAGCAGTTATAATATGAAGTGCAATACCAATAATTTAAAATTAAATTACTCAATTGAATAATAATGACCTTTTACTCAAGCTAATAAACCTTTGTAAGCATATGAAACACATAAAAGTGACTGCCTTTTTAAACAGAATAATAAAATTGATTGAATAAATGGTACTTTAATGTATAATTCAGATTTTACCATTAAGAAAATAATTTCTGCTGATCTGCTTTAGTCTTTTTTTCATTCCTCAGCCAAGGCCCTTATAGACCTTTCTCAGAGATACAGAAAATTATCTCTCATGACTACTGGTAGTGTTCTAAATTCTTCTTGTAAAAAGAAAATATTGTGTACCACTGTTATTGTATAGAAATATGCACAAGAGGCAAATAATGACATATGTACTTGCATCTGAGAAGGAGCAAGATAGAAGAAGCAAGCAAGGGCACAGGAGGGAGATAGAATGTGTAATGTCACATGCTGGCTCTAGTTTTGAGTGGGGCATTAGAAAAGAATTGGTGGATCTCAGCGTTGTCATCTGATATTAGCTGTGCAGATGACAAGGAAAAAAAGGAATTGAAAGGCTGCAGGGCCTGTAGTCATATCTCATAATATATGACAACAGCATCCCTTATGTGTGTATCAAATGATGCAAGTTTAATTTTATAATCTTTCAGAGAACTGTATGCAGAATATTGTTTCTGGTAAGCACTGAAGTTTTCTCATCCTAAGGCTCACAGCAGCATAACATTTGATGAATCTATTATTTTTGGTGGCTGGTAGTGTTCTTCAAAAGAATGGAAAATGTGGGCTCCACTGGTGCCACTTATTTTTATTTTAAATCGAAAAGAATGCCGCATTCTTTGAAAAGTTTAAAGTCTAGTAAACAAGCAAAGCCTTTGAAAACTGGAAGGTTTCAGGCTTTTGGCCTAACCAAGTTAATGACTTAACCTTTGACTGAAAGAAAAATATTTTCATCTGAAATATTGCTGTAATACCTGACTGGAAGTTAATGCTGAAATGTATTGTGCCTACTGCTCTGAGGCTACTCGCCAACTCTGGCACATGGGCCAAATTCTTAATGCCACTCATGACTGGCAAATTCCCAAAATACACTGCCTTGCCCCAGCAGCCCTGTGGGACACCCCTGGACATTGTCACCTGACCAGGAACACCAGCCCATGACATGAGCAAAGCAGCAAGAACCTACAAAGACCCATTTCCGAGATGTGGGAAATTTCCAAGATGTGGACTGCAGTGGCATTTCAAACCAGAGTTTTGCAGGGTCCAGTTGAAATACCTTGAAATTCAGATTTGACAGTTTATGATTATTAATCTGGTTGAAAAATATGTCATCTTTTTTTTACCAACTTGCCAATATTTTCTCCACACTTTTTTTTTTATTTCATCAAAATTCCCTTATTTTTTTGTCAATATAAAAAACAGTTTCTAATCATTTTACTACAAGAATCTGCATTGTGCAGTTTAATTTTTTTTAAATATAAATGAATTAATTTCTTTTTATGCTTCAGGTAGCTTCAGGAAACCAGATCTTTCATTTAGTAATTTTAAATCACTGAAGGAGGATGAATCTAAAAAAATATTACATTGACTCTGGAGAGATTTGGACTTGTTATTTACTTCACTAGGCCAGCACATTACTTGCAAAAACATACCACAGCATGTAAGTTCTGCAAGTAGAAAAACCATTGATACTTCAGCTTATTTCTTTAAACAATGAAAAAACAGAAGCCTCAAAGGTTTTCAGCACATGAGAGATAAATAGAAGTAAAGAAAGAAAGCAAGAAAGCAAAGAAAATTTACTAATCATCTGGGCAGTATGATTTCACCAAATTTCAAGGGTAAATTTGCTGCACAGCCTTCAGACATCAGTTCTTGAGTCAATCAAGGAGTGTTTCAGACTGAGTGGCCGAGTTCTAATAAGTATGCATGAAAATAATTATATAAAAATAACAATATATAATAATTCATAAAATATTAAGAAAGCATGTATATTATGATGTCACCTATTCTTCTACCATTCTCACATGTGAGAGCTGAAATCTTGAAATAGTTACAGGTGAAGGAAAACTTCTGACTCTAGAAGGGCTTGTATTTGTAGGAGAATACATACTTTTCCCATTTTATATTTGGCAAAAACCAGATTTAAGAACTCAGTAAATGTTTAATGGGAATAAGGCTTTAGATATATTATTACAGAGGTAGACTTTAATACTCACATATGGAGTAAGTCTGAAAATCCTTTTATAAAATTGCATTATCATTCCTCTGTACAAGTAAGAGGCAGAATAATAATTATAAAATATGACCTTCCCTCTCTGAGTCCATGAATTTATCTGTGGTGCAATAAGAGCCAACCAGCCTTCAAAAACTACCCCTCAGCACTGCCCAGCAGAACTGATAGCATCCTGCACCAGTACAGCCACCTACCCCACGGGATTACTTTGCAGGGTTTAATGACAAAGCCTGAAATTTATAATCCAATGTATGTGGAGTCATATCATGCATGGCTAAAAAGGTGGTTTCCAGCAAAGCAGGAAGTGTATCAACAGCTTCAGAAAAGGTCACTGCAAATTATCCTGCCTCATAAAGTGAGCTTACCCAGGCAGAGTGAAAAGAAGACCAAAGGGCAGAGCTTTATGTTTTCCTAGGGCTCAGAGGAGTTTCAGATACCATGAATTCAATGACGGATAGCCTGCTTTTAATTTCCACTTCCCAGACATTAAAAACCAAAAATTACTCTTTTGATACAACTCTCTGAGGGAAATATGTATTGCTTCACTTTCTTCCTGCTCTCCAGCCATTGCATCATTGGGGTATTCACAGAAGGAATGAGTTGCTTTCCTCCTCCTGCAAAGGCAGCGTTGCTGGGTGTGGGTGGGCGTCAAAATGTACAGAGGGTCTTATCTCTGACCCTCCAGGGAAGGAGTGCAGGACAGAGGAGCCTGACAGGCTCCACAACCACTGGTGACAGGATGAGTAACCTACCCAAAGCTGGTGTCATGCTCACGACACCAGCTTTATGCACTTGCCTTCGAGGTATCCGGCAGCGGTGATTCTCCAGACACTGTTCCCATGGTTGATAGAGAGAGATGGACACAGAGAGCTCCAGGTCATCTGCAGACTAATTTAAGCATGTGAAGTAAGGTCAGTGAAGCTGTAGGGTACCAATGCCTTCCTTTGACTGGCCTTCCTTGCCTCTGCAGCATGTGTGCAGCGGGCACAAAGCACCCTCTCTCAGTATGGTGTAACATTCAGATTTGCTGAGAGGTACCAGAGAAAAAACAAAACATCTAAAATGCCCTGTGACAAATACTTTTGATGTAAAAAAATTGTTTCTCTTCAGCTATTAAAATGTTCCACCTCAAAACAGGTGTAAGCAGGACACGTATAAAAGAAGCCCCTGTGTTTTTCAGAAAGAGCATTCCAAAATCAGCTAAAAGAAACTACCAAGAGTGCAACAGCAAAACTGTTTCAGTAAAAAATTGCTTCTACCTAGAAAACATGGTTATTATCATTACACTTTCCTTGCTTGTTGTTTGTTTTTTCTCTTTTTTTTTTTTTTTTAACATAAAGTCTCTGTGTGCATGTATATAGAGTTTCTTTCTTTTTTTTTTTAAACATAATGAAAGTCTGTGTGTATATGCATATGTAGTTTCTGTACTGGCCCATGCATGCATACATACTTTCACTACAGGGAACAACAGAGGCTATTAGTGGCTCCTAAATTGTTTGTGTAAATAGAGAAGTCTCTCTGGTACAGAGCAATCTAGTGCCCTGTGAATGGCACTGATAGGAGAGCTGAAGAATATAGAAGAATAAAACCTTCACTTTGGGAAATTCATTCAACCAAGTGTGACTTGGTTAAGAAAATGCCTTTCTACAGCTATTGCTATGCACAAGGGTCCTCTATATCTTTCAGCACATTTACGTTCTCTTTCCAGTTTGAAAATAACACTGTGAAGAATGGCATTTGTGTGTTCTGTCTACCTACAAATGAAGCCACAAAAATACTAACTTTGAGTTCAATTCATTAAATGAAATCTCTCTGAGCACGTGTGTGTATGTTTGGAGATATTTGGGAGGTTGCTAGCATGTTTTGCAATTTAGTATATGAAGAATATCTATGAGCCAACTGAAAAGTAGCATATTCTGTAGCAAATAAAATGCTGGTAATTTAGCATCAAAACAGGACTTACAACATGTGATGGTTAATTTTGTTGCTTTTGAATTACTTGCTCATCAGTTTTCCTGTGTGTTTTTCACCATTAGACATCAAAAAGTTCTGTGGCATTTTTATCAATCTATGTGGGGATTTAAAATATGGAAGAATTCATAATTGGTCGTTTTTTTTAATTGATCAATAATCATGCAAGAAGACATTCATTTTCTGTCACAAAATGTTTGGTAGCTCTCACAGGAAACAATTTAAAATGCATCCTTTATCCACTAAAAGCAGAGAAGAAGTTAAATTCCACAGCCTGTTTGTCTAAGAAAAATGAATATATCTGACACCAAAGTGAATGCTTCTGGAGACTGTTTTGGCCTGGATGTGTGTAGGAGGCTCAAATGGAATTTCCACACTCAATTGTCTGGGCTGCTGCTAGAGAGAGTTGATTCAAAATTTTATTTAACTTCAGAAAAGCTTTAGTAGGTGGTTGTTTGTAAAAAGCTGATGTATGTCTTTAAACCCTGCCCTTCAATGTCCATATTTTATCTGGATAAGCAAATACAACAGTCTTTACTGTGAATCTACATAGCCTCTTCTTATACTGTGTAAAAACATAAAGCCAGTATCACACAGAATTTAGGTACTACATTTTCTAATCCCACTTGGAGAACCAGCGATTGCTCTGGTCTAAACAATGCCCTGGAGACTGGAAAACAGAAAGGAAATGAATGCTCTTAGTTAGACTGATAAACTGATAATTTTTTGGTTTCACAAAGCTCATGTCAGAGATAGATTTAGTTTATTTCTCTTTTGGCCCAAAGTTATGCGTTTACAGCAGTTGTTCATCTTTCTTGGACTAGCATGCAGATATTAGAGTGCATGGGTGAGAAAATTCATCCAGCACGTCCAAATCCTGATAGGAACTAACCTTAGGGGAGTATGTGGAAATTCACTAGATACTCAGAATTCTTCCTGATGTCTCAGGTGTCCATTAGAGAGGCTATTTAATGTTCTTTAGCAAGGCTAATACGTTGCAAAGCAGTGACATTTCAAGACTTCTCCATGAAGCTAATAGCTTTTCTCAGTAAGTCATTTTCACATTTACATCAATTTAGCTCAGTCTAGATTTGGATAAAGACAAGCATCACTTTTCTTTTGCCAGTGTTGCCAGGGTGATGATCACCAAACTGCCCCAACAGTCACTCCTCTCTCATACTCCCCAAACCAGCAGCTGGCTGTTCCCAGGAGGGCTTAGGCTTGTGTGCATATTCAACAACAAAAGCGCAGCAGAAAAGCCCCACAGCTGGTAAAAGCCCCCGAATATTTAAAAATATCAAATAATTAATAATACAAGGGGGATAAAGGGGAAAGGATTACCACTTCAGAAGATGTTGTTAGACGTTTCATCACTGCAGTAAGAAGCCAGGAGAACTGATGTACAGGGTTTTTTTGTAATAGTTACCTGCATTTTCCCATTAATTCTGTTGCCTTTTCCTCTCATTTGACCTTCCTTTTTTTTTTTGATTATGCTCTCTCTTTCCTATTGCTCCCCACTCTCCTTCCTTTTTCTTTTTTTATTTTGTCTCTTTGTTTCTTATTAACGAGTTTCAACAATTTTAATTAAAGTTGACTGCTTGACTGATGCCAGTTCAACTCTCCTTTTCTGGATTTGGCATCCAAATCAAGTTAATCATTAGTGGAGGCCTCTCTTCATTAACTACACAGAGGGATAACAAAAAAAAAAAAAAAAGAAGAAGAAAAAGAAAAAGACAAACAACTAGAATAAGTGGCAAATGGAAAACAAACTTCAGGGAGCAGCAACTAGTCTGAAGAGCAGAATATACTTTGCACTTAGTGTCAGTTTTCTGTGTCTCTATACCTCCTAAATCCTCAGTTTCCAATATGATTTTAGGTGGACATTTATCTTAACCATCTCCTGAAGGGCTATTGCAATGTTAAAGGCATAGGAAAGAGTCCATGCACCACCATGAAGAAGCAAGAAGTCCTGTCCTCTCCTGACATTCTTTAGAGATCCCCTCCTGTTTCCCATGAAGCCCCCCATAAATTCACAGTCTCTGTTACTTTGGAAGTCAGGAATTTTGGACCCCTGTGATCATATGGCTACAGAATTTTATAGAAACACATAAAACAAGAACAGATTTTGCCATGTGCTGTCTCTACTGTAAAAATATGCCTGCCTCCCTCCCTTTCACCTGTGTGGAATGTACTCCTAGTCTTTGGTGTCAGTCCTGCATAAAGGAAGCTGCAGTCTGAAGCTGGAGCAACAATGTATAGCCACAATTGCAGAGAGCAGTAGCAATTATGCTGTTCACAGAGAACTACTCACATAAACTTTAGGACAGAAGGAAAAAAGGTAGAATAAAGAAAGGAAAGGCAACAGGATCCAGTAAGGGGGCACAAATTTGCTTACATGGTTTGGACAGACTTAGGTGCTGTGCATGTGTGGTGTGAAGCTCAGAACTGCCCTGTCATGACTGTCAGGTGATTTTTTTTATGGGTGGGGGTCTCCTTGTATGAGGTACTCATCCCAGCAAAGCAGGACCAAGGGAACAGCTCCTCCCAGTTTCACCACACCACTGAGAACAGCAGGGGCTGTAGGTGGGCAGCAGTGAAGAGGGATGGACCCAGCGTACACAGTGTGTTATGGTATAAGGTGCAGTAACAGCATAACAGTAAAATTTATTCACTAGCTCTGGAAGGAATCAATCAGGGTGGAAAACAGGGCTGTTGCTTACTGCTGGGTGCCTGAAGGTAGATCCAGCTCCATGGAAGGTGGTGCCTCATCCGTTTACATTTAAAGGAAGGACACAAAAACTCTTCTGTCTCCAAGGAGAACCTCCTGTTTCAGGATCCATAGAAACTGAGGGATAGATCTGAACTGACTATGACAATCCTAAAGTCCCTCTCAGCCTGATACTACAAAATATAAATCAAACTGAACAAATGCAGTTAGAGTCCTATTACATAAAAGCAGGGAAATAATATGACTAGAAGGACATTTTAATACATTATACTTGTTACACGGTAGTTTGATGTCAAATATATTAAATATTAAACAAAATATAATAATCCCTCTAGTAATGTAAAAATGTTCACATTTTTAATCTAGAGATCTCACTGATGAGGCATGATTGTTCAACATCCTAGAAGGCAGCTTTCTAAATTATGCTATTCCCTGTGGCAAGTGCAGGACAGATCACAGACTTAATGGAAGGAGCATTTTCATTTTCCCTGTTGCACAATGGGATTTACATTTCAGCCCTCCAGCAAGCAGAGTTACTCATGATACCTTCTAAATTAGTACCACCTCATAAGCTGTACTCAGGGTACCTCCTAAATTAACAAGTAATACATTTAGGAATCCCTCAAAGGCTCGTTATCTCCTGTCTAATACATTATTATCACTGTATATAATTTCTGACACAGTGTGCCCACCCCTTCTTCTAGTGAAAGATTCCCATAGGTTAAATAGGGCATTGTAGAGGTCCATTTCTAGCTTGCTATTACACCTCTGTATCTACAGAGGAATTAAGGATAACTGCAAAAGAATAATTCCTCTGGCCTTTCAGTTTATGTACTTTTGTTCTTGCAGAATAACAGCAGAAATGCTGGTCCATTATGTTATCATTTCTATTTGGTCGTACAAAAAGAAATGCTATACTCATAACCCCATCTTCAGATGAAAGAGAGCTGTCATTCCAAGGGTAGGATACCTGCTTCCAGATGCCAGGCCCTCCTGGCTGTTTTAGGTACCTGTATTGCTGGAGTCACCTTTGAGCTGCTCGTGCGCCTCCGCGGTGCCGCTCACGATAGCGGCGGGAAGCAGCACGGGGAGAACAAATGCTGATACTGCACTTCCCGTTGGGAAGTAGCTGCTCATTAATATGCTCTCAGGCTGTCACACTTCGAGATCTTGGTCAAAGGTGTTTGCGAAGCTGGAAATCAAGAAATGTGCACCTCTTCAGCCTTGTCTGCACTAAGAATTTAACTCCTTGCTGACGGAACACAGCAGCAGAAGGAGCAGCACTCACACAGGTGTGGCCAGAACATGGAGATATTGCTAAAAGCTTAATACACCCCCCTCCAACCCAAAAAACCCTTGTCTGAGTTTCCTCCCCATCTGCTTTTATCCCAGAACATGCCTGGACTGGGATTCAGTTGCTTCAAAAGGCTTTGTTCACTTAACAGCAGTGTCAGATATCTTCATTCCTCACAGAGGGCTGCTGGCAGCAGAAAGCTGTTCCTAGGCAAACTGGATCCCTACAGTCATTTGCTGTGATAAAGGCACCTGAGACTGTGCCTGGTCATCTGTGGCTTGCAGGAGTTACAGCAATTCCTCACTTCCCAGAGACAGCTCCCACAGCCATCCCTCACTGAGTTTCAGTTCTGCTTTCCCCCAGCAGGTGTTAGGCAGAGCAAATGCTGAAATTTCTGACTTCAGATGGAATAGCCATAACTGTATTTATTTAGGGTTTATTGTGCTAGCTGGAATAAATTGCACCTGTGAGCTTTTAATAATGTTTTTAACTGTACTTAATAAGCATTGGCACAAAGATGTCCATCACCTTCTTGGAAAAGGGCAGCCGTGAGTTTACACAATAGGAGGGTAGGGTTTCTTTCAGGCTCACAGGAAGTCATATATTATATTTCTTCATGGAGATACTTTCCAGCTGCTCAGTGAGGTAACAAAGAAACAAATCCATCTACAGATTCCCTGTTACTTCTTTTGTGAATAGCCACCATTTGCATTATAAACAATTTAACAAAGACACATTGAGCTAATTTTAACCCTACGACTTTGATGAGTTTAGTCAATTGACTTTGTGGAGGCGAATACAGAGCTGAGTCTTGTTTTTGATTAAGCTCATGAGTACAAAAAACCCTCTCAAAAATTGCCACTGTTGGACCTCAGCCAGCAGAGGCCCATAAGCAAATAACGGGAACTTGTTATTACTCTTTGATTATAACTGTCTGTTGGCTAATTATGCACAAAATGAGTGTCTCTTATTTTTAATAGATAATCTTGCCTCTATTTTTAAAGAACAGTCTCTGCACTCCATTTCTAAGGTCCCACTAACTAGTTTAAATATGGTAGATTGGATTCCAGTATGACTAAATTTGATTTGCAACAAGAAACAGATCAACAGATTTTTCTTATCTCAATGCAAATGTTCCTCATCATGTGAATTAGGAGTCTCAGTAAACTCTGAGTTGACTCTCACAAACCCCTAGAATTCAATTTCCTGAGCAGGAGACAGTATAGATTAGTTTGATTTCTAATAAATCTCAACCCTCCCAAGGTAGCTACTGCCAGCAGGGTCTCCTTTTTCAGAGCTGTAGATCTTAAAATATAGGAGGCAGATACTGAGGTTAATAATTAATGTGAAGCCTCCAGATCTTACAGCTATTCCAATATAAACTTTATAATCATATAAACTTCCAAGAAGCCAAGAAAGAGTCAAAATCAGAAGAAATGCATTCTTGATGCAGCCCATGGGTGCTGAGGCAGAGATTCAGGTACCTTAGTGGTGGAGCATGTGTTCATTCATTACCAGTAGAAACTGGGATTTATATTTTGAACCCATGAAGAGGCTGACTTTAGTCCTTGGAATTTATCTGTAATCATAGCAAACACTCCATCACAAGCTTTATCTCTTTCTGAAATTCAAATTTGGACCCTTAATTGTAAAGATCAGGTCTGCAAATATGAATCATCTCAGAGTTACCACACAGCATCTGTTGCCCCAGAATCCCACACTGGCTAATTCCAGAAGTCTTGCCTCCATGCATCATTAATGAGTCTAGGAACAGTAGCAGAGGACATGGAGGACAGCTTAAAAGTCTGCAAATCAACAGAAAACCAAAGTTGAACACCCACAGCAGACAAATTGCAGGGATACACATGTACAAAAAGAGTAGGTGCCTTATGAGTGGTCTAATGAGGAAAATTAGTAGATGCTGGAGTATGCCAAGAACAGCCTTTTGCCTACAAACATTTCTGAAGCCAAATGTCCTAGTATAGGGGGTTGGTTTTAATGGAGCCTCTTAAATCAGCACCTCCTAAGCTAATGATGTTAGACTATCCATCCTGGAAAACATCCTTAAGAAATAGGTTAAACATCTGGAAGGAAGTCACATGTAAGGGAATCATTTCATTAAAACTCCATTCCTGCTCTGTCCTGCATATGTTTTTGGGGAATTCTTTAAAAAAATGACAGTGTTGAGTAAAGACTAAAATTATTAGATGAATAAACATGAATATGTGGATTATAGAATTAAATCCACCAGAATTGTGCATGGAGTGGCTACACCTGTATTTTATGAGTTCTGTCAGGTTCAATATTTAGAAATGAGTTTTGAGCGCTATGATGGAAAGCATTATAAAAATTCATAATATTGATTAGACTTTTCTGTTATAATTGCTTCAGATAATATAATATATAAAGGCATTCAGAGATGTAATGAACACTGTGAAAAGGAATGTGTATAAAAATATGGATTGAAACTGACACCAGATTTGCACGAGTAACAGAAAGCCCTTTTACAAGGTGACAGAAATACATCATTGGAAAGGGATTGGACAGCAGCTGTTTGGTTGCTTACACGTTCACAGTGCCTGTCACTCTGATGGACAGCTTTATAGTGGACTGATCCTTCAAAAGTGTCTGAGCACAGGGTCCTGCTACACTGAGAGAGAGAAAACATTTGTTTATTTATTTTTCCAAATGGGGAATGTCTCTAGCAACAGCAGTCCAGACATGTTTTCTCAGGAGGCCTGCATACACAGTTGGGTAGGTAGGCTGGGCTGGAGAGAGGTCTGGATTTCACCTTGCCTTCCTCGGCTCAGTGCTCCATGGGGGCTCTCAGATCTGCTGCCATCGCTGCAGCGAGCAGGAGACAGCTGAAATCATCTGGTTTTCACAGAGGAGTACGCAGCAGATGGCACTGTTGCTTTAGCAGTCCTGCATCAGTTTCTTTTTCCCTTTGTAGCAAGTCACAGGTACAAATTTCCTTTCAACTGTCTCTCTTTCTGTGGGATTTTACCCCATTTTTTGTGATTGGGTCCATCCACACCCAAGTGTGATGCTTCAGGGTCCCTCAGTGTGAGCCTCCCCTGGGCAGCCCTGCTTTCACCCCACTCCTTGCTTGCCACCACACCAACTCCTAACATTTGCTTTATGTAGGGAAAACCTTGCTTTTGCATAATAATTTATTCCCGCTGGTTCCAGTGTATGACAAATTTAATTAGTTTGTTACATTTCGGCAGTGTTTTTTCTCAAACATTAATAGCATCTTGGGGAAGCTGAGCACGTTTCTGCCATGTCTTCTCACTTGCAGCACACATGGACTTTTATCTCTTTCCATAACTTTGTCTCAGTGATTTTTTTTTCCTTTGGTTTTTCACACAAGATGCCTTGATGTTTATCTCCATTCATTTTACAATTTTTATGCCAAGCAATTTTTTAAAAGGCTAATATTTCAGGGTTTTCCTTACCTCTTTATAACCTGTCATTTAGATGTTAAATTAGTTTAGACTTTCCTAGATGTGTTTTAATTAGAGAGATACTTGTTTATTTACCATTAACTGCATATGCATGAGCTGGCTTTTTAATGCAGTCCTATCCTGAAAGCTGCTGAAAGCATCCACTAAAGTCAACCAGCATCAAGGCAATTGGAATCTTATTGAAGATAAAGTCTTAAAAGAAAAAATAACGAGGAATTGCAACTGCTTTATGTCTGTCCTTGCAAATACTTAACTCTGCCCTCTTAAAAACCATAGACCTGGTGCCAAAGTGTGTAATCTTGAGGTGCCTGGTTACCTGCATGGAAACTGAAACCCACTATTTGGTACCACTTGAAAAAAAAAAAAGTTTGTTTTTTCAGATCAGGGAGGTGAGAGTCCCACAAGGGGAATGGGAGCTGCCTAGTGCAGACAATAGGAAACCCTGGGCACAGAGGGGTGTCTGAATCATTTCCCACAGCTCACCTCCTGTGTCCTGAACCAAAGCTGCCAGCAAGAGCTGCTGTGCCCCTGAATCCAACAGGTAGAACACTTGTCTGAGGGTAGTGACCCACATAGCTTCTCTGCTTGGGCTGGACAGAGCACTGTTTTACTCTGGAACAAGGGAGGAACGTGGGAGGTATGAGTACTGGCACACAGTTTGTATTTTTCTGAGTAGTAGGAAACCTTCCCATCAAGCTGAGATTTCCAATGTCATATTTTTATCTCTTCCTGTGGAAATGTGGGAACAGAAAAGAAATAGAAGTGACCTTTATGGAAGATACAATGTCAAAGCAAGCCTGACTTGAGATCCTGGATGCCAGCATCCCCTCAGGTGGTTGAGGCATTGCTCTTCCTTGCACCTCAGCTTCCCAGTATTTTATGTCAAAAAAAAGGTGGTAAAATGCCACCAGGATGAAGTGACTGCTGAGTGCCAAGGTCACATCATAGTTTTGAAATTAGGCACTAAATCCTGCTTTGATAACCAAAGTTATCTCTGTGGTGTGGAAACCAGGAGTCCTTCGCACCTTCTGTTGTTCAGGTAAACCATAATCATACTCTGCTGTCATTTTGAGACCAACTATTCCATCCATCGTCCTGCTGAGGGGTCTCTTGGTGCCCTGAGTTTCTTGCAGGGTGATGCAGTGACATTCAGCATATCTCAGCCTAGATCTGGTGGGCCCAAGGTTTACCAAAAGTACTGTGTTCCTCATCACCTTTACCTTGTAGCTTTGAGCTGGGAGCACAACTGGGCACCCAGCAGTTCAAGACAGATTTTGTGACCGCCTGAAGCTGACACATCTTCCAGAATTTTAAATCTCAATGAGCCTCAAATCTGAATTTGAAACACTCATGACTGCAGATGCAGGTGCTTCCTGGCTGCTAGGACAATGCAAAGTATAGGAACTACTAATTTGGCATGAAATTCTAAAACCTGTGCTGCCCTTTTGACCCCCTGTAAATGTTTGGTCCTTCTGTTTGTTACAGGAATTAACTGACATTAAGGGATTTAGAGAGTGAAGATCTATATTTAGTTCCTCCCTTCGGTTTCCTCAAAATCCAGGAATTTCCCTCACAGTACAGAAATATTAATCCTCTTTAGGCAAGAAGTGTTGCCCTTTGGTTTGTTTCCAGCTGCATTTAACATAAAAATTAATTTTACTATGAAAGCAATCTAAAGAAAAAACTATGTGTGTGTTTTCTAGGAGAATGAACACGGAAGAAAAATCAGGCAAAACAAAGGAAAATAAATGCAAAATCTTTAGATTAAATTATGTAATCCTTACTCACATGAATATCAACTGGAACTATCCACATGAGTAGATGTTGAAAAAGCAAATCAGTGTCTCTTAGGCTTGCTTTTGTTTAAAGACATCTGGAAAACAATGTATTCTTTAATGACATATGCATGTTAATACAAATTGTATACTCTCCACTAATCTAATAGTCATGAAATGAGCACATCCATCATGGAAATTAAACAATAACTTCTTACTTGAACAAATTCTGCAAAGAATATGTTACAAAAATAATTAACAAATAATGTCAATTGGCTAGAACTTTATCATAAGAGAATGGTCTCCATTTATAAGATTAAAAAAACCCAAGACAAATCATGCACTGTTAGAAAATAAAATCCCAGGCACAGTTTTTCAAACTATGAGACATATCCTTTCACAATGTTTTATTCTCTTGATATTGTTTCTATTAAATCACTTGATTGAGGATTGCTTTAGATAGCTGAGTGCTAAAGGTCCTCATTTTGGAAAATCTGGGTCTTGATTAGCTCCAAGAACATTTTTTTTTCTCCTAGACAATAGTCAGCTCTATCAATAAAAAAATAATTTCTTATTAATGACCTACACATATTTGAAGAAGAAGGCTATTTGATTTCTTTATGTAGTTAATTAGACATGACAAGACATGCTTTGAATACATCACCACCCACTCATATCTTCAGCAAAGTCCATAAGAAAGGAATAAAAGAGGTATTTTCAATCATCAGAAAAACTCTTGCTAATATTTGGTTTCAAATACGTGAAGAAGTAGGTTTGGTTCTTATTTAATCTCAAACTTTTCCTCAGGGCAGAAAACACTGATATTTTCATTCTTCTTAAGTATACTGGATTTTGCTATATTTTCTTCATACTGGCTGCCTCATCTCCTGCACCACAAAGACAAGCAATGTTCTACAAAAATACAAAATGCCTAATAGCCTCTGGGATTCTGCTCAGAGCTGGAAGCCAGCATTTAACTCCCAACTCTGCCAAGTTGTGTGTATGTTTCCTAGTAGATCCCAGCCTTTGTTTTAGACTTACAGCTGCCATTCTAGGAAGCTAACATATTTTACAAATAATTTAAGTGAGAAGTTGCACAGATTTACCTTACATAGAGGTGGAACCAGAAATCCATATTCAAACTGTCAAGAGCCCTGATGCGATTAGAATGTCTAGCACTGTGCAGAAGTCAGAGTACTGGCTATGAGAAACACAATTTCAGTTCTCTGCCACAGCCAGTGAAAATCAAATTCTAATTTTTCATGTCACAGAGAATCCTGCTACATGCTCAATTTAAGCTGATTGCCTGGAATAGCTAAGGAGAAGCAAAGCTGGAAAGCCTTAGCACTTATCAGTAAAGGCTTTTCTTCTTGAACAAGAGATTCACACATCTGTGAGAGTCATTAGAAAAAAACTTCCTTCACCTGACTTACAGGTTACGATGTAGGTCTTCTGCATGTACAGGTAGGATCTTCTGTGCTCACTTTCACCTCTTCACTTTTGTGTGTGTGTGTGATGGAATCACTTTGACAGCAAGTGGATAGGGACCTGACACCCCTGACTAGTTAATTAGTTAGTTTATGAGTTAGGCCAGTCATTCCTTTATCAGGGTCACAACAGAGGAGAGAACTGACCCTCCATTTCCTATTTTCAAGGTGAGAGCTTTCAGCCTGAAGTATATCACAGAATCATAAAATATCCCAACTTGGAGGACTCCCACAGGGATCACTGAAGTCCACCTCCCTGCTCTGCACAGGACAGGCCCAAGAGTCACACCATGTGCCCAAAGTGCATTGTCTAAACTTTTTTCAGGCTTGGTGCTGTGACCACTTCCCTGGGGAGCCTGTCAGCTCTCAACCACCCTCTGGGTGGAAAACCTTTTCCTATGATCCAGTCTAAACCTCCTGTGACTCAGCTTTGTGCTGTTCTTCCTGGTCCTGTCACTGGTCACCACAGACCAGTGTTTGCTGGTCTCTTCAGTGTTTTTGGTCCTCTTCCCTTCACATGGAAGTTGCAGACCACAATGAGGTCTCCCCTCAGCCTCCAATTCTCCAGGCTGAACAGACCAAGTGACCTCAGACACTCCTTGTACGGCTTCCCCTCAAGGCCTTCACTGTCCTTATGCCCTCCTTTGGATGCTTTCTAATAGTTTTACATCTTTTTTATATTGTGGCCCCCAAGTCTGCCCCCAGCACTCGAGGTGAGGCTGTCCCAGTGCAGAGCAGGACAGGACAATCCCCTCCCTTGCCTGGCTGCTGATGCTGTGCCTGATGCACCCCAGGACACAGCTGCCTTCCTGGCTGCCAGGGCACTGCTGGCTCGAGTTCAACTTACCATTGACCAGGATTCCCATATGCTATATACATATATAGATATAGATATATATGTATACAGATATATATGAGTGTAAAGTGAGAAGAATAGACTCTTTTAAGGGGAACTGGTGAGTTCTCAGGCTGTATAGACAGTCAGCTCTGGCTAATGGAAACTGGTGCTTTCAGAGACCATCTGCTGCATCAAGCTCCTCCCTCACACGTGGGGAGTTGGTAGGCACAAGTCCCAGCAGCTTGGAGAGTTTTGATGTCTCTGAGGATCTGATGAACCTGAGCCCCTGATAATTACTATTTGGACTTAAACCTAAGATAAAGTTTAGAACCAAGCTGAAGCAATTATTACCTTTCCAGATGTTGTAAATGTTCTGATTGATGATATAAATGCTATTAACAGTAAGAGGTTTTGGTTTGAGTGGGTCTTTTTTAGATAGTAGTGGCACTTGTACACAATGAATTATTTGACTCATTATTTTTACTTTGACATTGTCATTAACTGTAGCTATAAAAAATGCATTTTACCTCCTTTAGACCTAATCTTGCTTTCATTTAAGTTAATGGCTAAATTGCTATTGACTGTGGTAGAAAGAGCTCTATGCCACTATATATTAAACTGCTGTAATGTAATTGCTTCACTGTATGGATCAGTGTTTGTAGTACAGGATTTAAGTTAATAATCCTTTTTATATTGCTATATATGTGAAAGGCAAACTTATAATACAGAAATAATATGGTCAGTGTTGTCAATATGAAAGATTAAATCATACAACTTGCATTTTCCATAATAAACGTGCAGATTCTAATTAGAACTAAAGTGAGTACTGGCTATGGATTTATCTTAACTCATAAGGATTATCTTCTGCTTTATAATATGAATGCAGGCTTTATAAACTGAAAAGAAATAATGAACTTCCAGGTTGATTGAAGCTGTCAGAGTAACTGGGGCAAGTTACAGCTTGAAGCACGTTGGCGAAGAGGGTTTTAAAAATATATCCTTGCTTATCTAAACTCACATTCTGCCTCATTTGGTAGGCTCAGGACTTCACCTCTGAAAGAAAAGATGTGGTACATCATGTTTTGAAGAACATAAGCAGATTTGATAGAAGTATGGAAGTAAGGACCTACTTTCATGAAAATGGAAATTTAAGACTGCATGGATTTCATTCCTGCCTCTCAAGCAATCATCTTGGACCATCTTTCTTGGAAAAAAAGACACTCATTTCAGGTAAGTTCATTGTTAACACTTTAGATTCTGACTTTTCTTGAATCAATAAATACTTCTGAATTTGCAACAAGCATGCCATATCTTTGGCAGTGTTGCACAAGGCCTTTGCAATGGGGCAAATCAGTATTATTTGTGTAGTCAGACCAAGCAGATATTTGTTATCACAAACCTGAAGTAATTTATAATTGAGGTTATAGGGCATTAATAGATCAAGTGTCTGGTAACAGGGACAATATTTCTCTGTTTAGTTTGCTACCTAAGTAAATATGCTGTCTAGTAGATAATGTGGAAAGAGACTATAATTTAGTCAACATAGAAAACCTAAAACACACTGGAGATAGGTATGTAGAGACTTCCACAGATAAAAACTAACATGTCATGAGAAGGAACTAGTTCTGGTTTATGCTGCCACTGCCAAAATAGAAGACAGCCACAGAACACTAATCTACTCATTAATACTACCATCACAGGCAAAGGTCAAAAAACACTCTAGCATGCATTTACTAGGGAACTATTCAGGAACTATTACTCCCACCCCTATTCTGTAGCTCACATTCACTACTCACATGTTCAATCAGTGCTGCAGGTTCCCTTGTGCTCTGCACAGAAGAAGCAGCCATGAAGAAAAAGTTTGGCTGTACTTGTGAAATGAATTACCTCCTCCTCCTTTTGCCTCACACGGCCCTCTGTGGCCATAGGATCCTGCAAGGATGAGGTTGCTGGATCTGCATAATTGTCCCTGTATACTTGAGCTTGAGGGTGCTGGTTTCTGTGAACATCCTTCTTACAAGTGAAACACAGCTCTAAGGCTCTCAGGGTGGCCTATGTCTTCGAGTAACTAGTCACCCAGTCCAAAACTGTAAGGTAGGGCCACAGAGCCAGCCTTCATTAGAAGTGTGTATGTATAATTCCAAAACATAAGCCTCTGAGAAGTGACCAACCCTCCTCCCTTTAAAATAAAAATAAAGATTTGTGTTCTCATTGGTTGAAGAACTCTCACAGCAGTGCTGGGAATGCCTCCCTTTCACTTTCTCCCACCCTCATGAAGCTGCAGACTGACAATTAGCAAATGTCCTAAGACATCAGACACTCTTCAGGCTTAGGGGTGGGATAGGGTGAATAGCTTTTGTGCAAACGTTTGCTTCCACAAAGAGCTCAATAACTGCTACTAATGTGTAAAGAGACAATAAGTGTCCTCTGCCTTGCCTATCTCTTTCTGAAAGAAAGTCTGTCCATACTCACTTTCAGCTGGTGTTAGGCTGTAAACCCTGTGAGGAGAGGAATATGAGTGCTCTTTATCCAATTCTCCTGTCTCAAGAGCAGTAAACCTAAGGCACAGCTCCGCTTGGAAAACTCTGCTCTGTCTCTTGGCCCAGGCAGCTCTCTTCTCCTATCCCAGATCCACAAGCTTTTTCCACTGAGAGCCTACAGGCTCACTGTATTTCAAAGGTGGAATTATGGCTCAAATTTTTCATGCCCCAAGCCAAACTGTCAGGATGCAAGCCTGCTCTCAGACACTGCATCTAATCAACCTCCAGAAAGTGACAGGGCAGAAAACATAAATGTCTCCTTCCCCACCAGTGCCTGGACTGACCCACATGCTACTGTTGCATTAAACTTCCTCTCTGCATGTGGATCATTATCTACTAGTCTTTGGAGTGCTTGCATTACCTAAACTAGCAATATGGATGTGAATCAGGGCAGGCTTATAAAAGCAGTTTTCTAATTTTAATTAGTTCTGCTCAGTTTTACAGGATTCTGTAAACTTTTCCTTTTTTTTTTTATACTGGTCAGTTAAACTCCCCATGTGGATAAATCATTTCAAAGAAGCACAGTATCATATAAAGGTCCTATCAGAAGGGATTTTTGGAGGTCAACAAGTCCAACTTCTTGCTACAAATCAGAAGTGATTTCAAAGTCTGATTAGGGTTGCTCAGGGCCTTTTTACCTGTCAAACTTTAAAATCCCCAGTGGTGGAGTTTCCACAAATTTTCTTGGCTTCAAGATTTAAACACTTTCCCTGCATAGAAAAAGGTTTTTACTATCCAGTCCAAATTTCCCTGGGTGCAACTCGTTATTCTATTTCTCTTTGTGCCTCTGGGAGGTTTGGTTTCCCTGTAACTCCTCTCCTTAGGCAGTGGAAGGTAGTTAGCACTCCACTGGACTTCTTCAACCCCAGCTCCCTTTCCACACATGTCATATCCCCCAGCTGCCAAGGAACTTGATGGTCCTCCACTGAACTTGCTGCAGCTTGTCCATGTCTCTCTTGAACTGGTTGTCCCTGCAATGAGTGCAGTATTTCCTGTGAAGTCCCTTCAGTATGTCTTGGGGTGCCTTTGTGAGGTGCATCCCCTATCTCTGCTCTATGCCCAAAAATTATCTTGTGTGCCTTTTCTGTGCCTTTAAACTGAACTTGAGAGGGGGAAGAGAAAAAACTGCATGAACTTTTCAGAGCAGTTGTTCAAGGACACAGACGCACACTCCTCTGCATTCACCTGCTGCAGTAGCAAGAGCAGAGGAAGCCCCCTGCTTGCTTTTCAGCCAGTTTTTGGCTGCTTTCTCCAAAGGGAGACAGAGAGTTAAAGTTTGTTTTCTTGGAATTTTGGGTTGTTTTTTTTTTTTCCCCTTCTTCTCTTCTGGATTGTTTCAACAGCATCGGATCACACTGGGAGAACTTTATTCCGAGGCCCTGGAGGTGGGCCCACACTGACCCAGCTCCGAGGAGGAGGAGGGAGACCACACCTACAGAAGGACTCTGAAATCTTCCCAGGTTTCTCTCCACAGCGAGAGATTTTATTATTTAGCATTATTATCCTTTTCTGTGTGTTTGTTAAATAAATAGGGTTTTTTTATCTCTTTCACTTTCCTCCAAGGAAAATTTATTTTTTCCCCGAACCTGGTGGGGGAGGGGTGGTTTGTAACCTGCTTTCCCTCAGAGGATATTCTCCTCCAAATTTGGCCAAACTGGCACACAGTACCATGAAAATAATTATTTTTCCCAGCTCACGGGCTGCAGCTGGGCTAAAGCCCCCCAACAGGAGGTTCACCTGCACTGCTGCCAGGGTGCTTTGCTGACTCCTGTGCAATTTGCCATCACCAAAGGCCTCAAGTTATTTTCTGCAGAGATGCCTTTCTGCCAGTCCCACACCTGTGTCACAGCACAGGATTACTCCATCTTGGGGAAGGAGTGTGCATCTGCCACTGAACTTCAGAATTCTCCTGGCAAACCATTTCTCCTACTTGTGGAGCCTTGTGTGAGAGTGCCAGCTATGACCTTCAGTGAATTCATGCCTCACCCTAATTTAGCTCTAGGTATGCCTTTCCTGGTGGTGTTGATCAGTCAGGATGGTGATGGATATCATTCAGGGTATGTTAAATGTTGTCAACTCCAGTGCCACCAGTTCATTTCAGTTAGACT
The DNA here is from genome assembly GCA_013399225.1 of Rhipidura dahli. Taxonomy (NCBI): domain Eukaryota; kingdom Metazoa; phylum Chordata; class Aves; order Passeriformes; family Rhipiduridae; genus Rhipidura; species Rhipidura dahli. The sequence continues at coordinate 1,729,499 of VXAC01004579.1, read as the reverse complement.
TCATTACATGTCAAAAAAATATGAAATATGAATTTCTTTGGGTCTTTTTTCTTTCACTTGGTAGTGGTGGTTGTTATTTTATCACTACACTGCTAGCAGGAAATCCATGGAACTGTTTCCACCATCTTTAGGATTTATAAAATTTTTATGATTTATAAGCACACTTACTTCTGCATCGTGTTTGACCAGAACACCTGTTTATCAGAAACATAGTGGTAACACTAACAGGGCTAATACTACTAAATTGTGGATATGCCTTAAACCAGCATATGCCTATGTACTTTTTGGTACTTTCCAAGAAAATAAGCATTGAAGTTCCCTCCTGACTAAAATGGAAGATGAAGTACTTCTGTAAAAAAAGGGAATTCAGTAGAAGCGGCTAAAATCTGACATCTCCTGTCCAACTGCCTCATCTGTTGAGACTGCAGCAGTAAAGTCAGTTGTATATTGCGTTTTTAATTTATTTCTAATTCATTCTGGAAGCACACATACATGCATGTACATGTGTGTTCACAATTCTCTCATTCTGTCCCCCTGTATTTTCTGTTTCTTGTAACTTTCTTTAAATATGTTGTATTGCAAAAATTATTCTTTTACTCTTTAGTGCAAAACTACTTTTTGTTTGGGCTTACTAGTCTATGCAAAGCTTTCAGGTTTGGATACAGAAGAGTTTTAAATTTAGTTTATTTTTTTCGGTTTTTGTTGGTTAGGAGGGAAAAAAGTTTCTTAGAAGTTATTATTTCCAGCTTTTAACTATATAATAATAATAAGGTTTAATTTTCAAAAATCAAAACCCTAAAGCTTTCTTCTGGTTTTGCATAAAATAAGCTTTCTCCTTTCTTCTCCCTCACAAAGTATAATTGAAGAACTCTGAAAGTAAGCTTAGCTGATTTTGTTCCTGTTTTCAGTCTCCCTCATTCAAAACCACTTACCACTGCAGACTTCAGCATCTTTATCACCCACATTTCAGAAACTCTTACTGCTGTCTCTAGAGGTTGTCCCCATTCTTACTGTGTGAGTTAAAAGTTATTAGAAATCAAATACCATTAGCAACCATGCTCCTTTGCTGAACACCCTGGATGGCTGAGGAGGAGGTTGATTCTGCTCTCAGCCATTTCTGCAGATACTCAAAAGAAGAACAGAATTGCTCAGTGTAGGCTGCGTGATTTCTGCACTAACCATAATGAGTACCAGGTCAGTATGCAACGCTTTGTTTCCCTTTTCTTCCACTCTGTGCTCATAAATGAATGAAGGGGGTTTTTTGTTTGCTTGTGTCCAGAGCCAGATTCAAGATCTTTGCTAAATTGGTTAAGTCAGCAAGTTTCCTAGGCAAGTGTTCCTAATAACTGCCCTGGAGTGCTGGTTGCTGACTATAACCACCTTGAAGCTCCTCAGCAGCTGCCTCTCCCCAGTGGACATGGATTCCTGCTCATTCCTAGTGCAGGAACGTGGCTTTTGCAACACCGAGAGAACAAACTTCCCTCTGCTCCTCCTGTCATTCATGGGAACCTCACAATGCATTATTTGAAAGCTGAGTGACACTCGCTTAACCCCAGTGAACTGATTTTTGTAATGGTTTTATCTTCTTGATCGTTTTTGCAATGGAAGAGACTGATGCTATTTTAAACTGAGAGATGAGACTTTCTAGTGTATCTTCAAGCTGAGTATGGGCAGTGCAGAGAGAGGGTTTAGGGGCATCATGAATGCTAGCAGTAAAAAGATGGCATGCAGCAACAAGTTTTTATAACCTCCAAAATCCTACCTTCTTTTCTATTTGCTCTCAGTTTACTAAGAAAGGGAAAACGTTTCTGCTGTTCTAGTAAACACATTTCAGCCAAACCATAAGGACATCATCAGGTCAAAATACTCCCAGTTAAAAATTAAATAAATGATGCCACTATCCTGAAGTCACAGCAAAGGTTGCACATTAAAAAACACACCCCAAACGACCAAAGAACAAACCAGCAGCACCCAAGCAAGTTTACTGTTACAGATGCTGTAGATACATGTGTTACTGCTCCATTTGACTTACACGTGGGACTGCAGCAAATTGAAAGGAAAATCGCATCAGGTTATGCCAAGTCAACCAGAGAAATGTATTGTGTCTCCTTAAATGCATCCTTTCTCCCTGGTTCAGCTGAACAGTGCCACAGCTGTGCTCATGCTGCTGGCAGTGCTATGAATGTGTAAGGCTTTGACTTCTCAGAAGTGAGTTACCTTGCAAGAGCTGCCCCTAGAAATGCTGAGCTGTTGCTAAATACCCAGCCCCTCCAGGGCACTTTTAAGTGATTTCCCTGAAGGTGGGAGACCCAAACATTAAATAAATTCTTCTGGAAATTCAGAGCAAGTACAGCACTGTCAAACAAGAGAGATTTAGCCAATTTAAAAGTATGAACTTGCCATATGTTTTGTGAGTATATAAAGTTGCATTATTAGCACTAATAAAACTGCCACAGTTGCAACGTATGCAATTATTTGCTATATGTGGTTTTCATTTATGTACATTCTGGAGAGGTGTGGAAGTGTTTACAAAAGGATTCACATATTACCAGCAGTGACAGCTACACTGAAAATTATCTATTGTCAGATACAGGTTTTCATTTGCTTTTAACTTTTTGATCTTTTTGTGGGGTTTTTTTAATGCCTGAAGCTTGAGTCTGGGAATGGGAGGGAGCAAATATTTCTGTTACTGAACTGAGGTATTGAAAAGAGGCACTTCTTTGCCCTAATCAAAATATATTTTTGAACAAGTTAACCCATTCAGAAAATAATAAGTCTGTGGTGCATTCAAGGTTCAGACCAACCAACCCGTAACAGGATCAAATGAAGGGTTGGATAAGCAAGATGCACTGAATACTTACCCACTGTGTGGCCTTCCTTCAAATGCATTCTCTGGGACATGGACCCAAAGGGAAGTGAGGGAATGTGTTTGCTAACAACCTCTAGCAGAGAAGAGAAGAGCTTTGCTAAGCAGCAGTTTGCTCAGAGACTGTCAGGTAACCGAGAAGGTGCCCCCCATAAGCCATGAATATATGGTAGCCAACCATCAACATTGCAACAACAACCAACAAGAGGCATAAACAGGAGCTGACTGTTTAATGCAAAGTTAAATTCTCCAGTGCTTTCAGACACACATGGAGAAAAATCTCAAGTCCTTGAAATAGCTTGGTCGACGACATACCAATCATTCACTGCATCCTTTCGCTCTCCAGCTTCCAGAGGAGGGAACTGAAAACTGTGTATTCTCCAAAATGGGTTGTCCTTTGCTACTGGTCTCCTGCACTTTTTCGGTGCTTTCTCTCTTTATGTTCCTTCCAGTGTGTTGCTTGCCTAACAGCATCTCAAACTTCAGAACTCAGTTGAAATATGACCCACCAAATGCCAGCATTTTCTGTAATGACCTAAATGTCATGTGTCCTTTTGTTGCTTTCTGATTGCAAGAGGTTAAGTTGTAATCAAATAACTACGCCTTCACAACATCTCCAGGCAGTTCCATTTGTTTCCTCGGAGCTTGCACTGCAGTCAGAAGAATCTACTCAACTCTTTTATTAGCCCCATTAACTGGCGAGTGATAAAGACTTATGCACGGAAATATAATTTCTTACTTCATGAATGCTAAGCTCTTTCAGAAACAGATGGAGGTTAGCTCTCTGGGAGGAAAAAAAAAAAACCACAGCAATTTTGTGATGCTCAATATAACAATTCTTGGAAGAGGCCTCCTTTCATATTTAAAATCATTTGCTATTTAAACAAGCTGGTACATTTGCACCACCCAGGTGATGACGAACCACTTCTCTGGAGGTTCTCACTGCTTAGACTGCCTGCTCCCTAAGCACACATATCAGAGTCCTTGGAAAATCTGTTAATATAATTTTACCTCTTTGCCAGAAAAAATGCTAATCCAGTCCTAGGAGCTCTATTTTACTTTTGCTTCATCTATATTACTGTCGATTTAAAAGGTACTGGATTTTGGATCTCATAAGAAATCACATTGGATGGAGCATGAAATCTGGAAATCCAAGGATTTAAAGAAATTGGTTATATAAAATTCACTTTGGTTTTTTTTCTACAGGATGTTAGGCTTCTGATCAGCTGATATGAGCAAAAAAGCAGTCCAATACTGTAAAAGGTAAAACTGAGTTCAAGTGGTAATGCTGCATTTTCTACACTTGGCACCTATTACTGTCCATAATACATATGTTTGCAATGTTTTCTGATTTCATTTACCCCAGTGCAAACTCCAGAGTAAATCTGTTACAAACATGATTGTTTTGGCTTTGTCCCAGTGGAGGTGAAGAAAGGATTTATCCTGCTGTCAATTTTGCCCCTGTAACAACAAGGATTATTATCACAATATGATGGAGTGCAATGTTTCTGGTTATGCTAATAATAAACCCAAAAGAAATCCTTCAATCTTACATGGCCATAAGCAGCAGAACAAATTTCCTTGCATGCATGTTAAACAGCAGTTTATTCCCTTTCTTTTCCAGACAGGTGTAGAAGGTAAGCTGATACAGGAAAACGACAGCCGAATCTGTGAAGCCTCTCTCTCCATGACCCATGTCTGCCAAGGTACTCATCCAGAGTAGCAGCAGGTACCCAGGATGTATTGCTATGTCCTTAATATTGTTGGTTTTCACTACTTGTTGGCTTTCATTACTTTTCCAGTATCAAAAACATGCTTAATACTCTCATAAAACCAAATGGGGACACGTTTCCAGCCCAAATGTAAATAATTTATACCTACGTACTACAGATGAGCAAAATTCTTCTTTCATGTTCACAGAGAAGCTGTTCTTGCACAAGCAGCAATGAATGTGCTTTAAGCTGGTCTTCTCAAATACTTTAACTAGCAGTAGTTTATTTTATGCTGGATTTTAGCACAGCTTACAACTGCTGGGACACAGCATTCTCCATCACATTCCCCAGTCTTTGCATAAACAATTACAAACCTGTCAGACAATGCTCTGATGATACCTTATGCAGGAAGAACTAGTTATTCTTATACATTTCCTGCCTACAAATGTGATAAAACAAAATTAAATTCAATCCTGCAGTTAAATCTTAATGCAGCTTGGTTTTTTTCCTTTTTTTTTTCTCTAGGAAAGATGCCTCAGGCAAGGCAAGTATATTTCAGTAAGGAAGGGATTAACATTTTCTAAAATTTCCAGTGTTTTTATCTACTACCTTTTCCTAAATTGCTCATGCTTCTTCAAGTACTAAAGCTGCAATGGGTTCTATAAATCCACTTTCTGATTATGTGAATTAAGCTATGCATTTGGGACTGAAAAAAAGGGGAAAAAAGCCTGAGTGAGTTATGTCACAAATTGCCTTTAGTGCTTCAAATTCAGCCTATCAAATACAGAGGCACATTGTTCAAGATTGTTCCAGCATTTAAATAAATAGTAGTATAAGGCCCTTAGAGCTGTAAATGAATTACAGTCCTTTTGCCAGGGAGATAAGGTTTGTGAGTGGGAGTAGAATCTTTTATTAGCCCAACCCCTATGGTTGGAAAAAGTAGGTAGGAAGGGATTTTATGCCAGGAAGATCTTCTTTTTCCCATTGTGCCAGTTTTACCAGTAAAGACTTAAAAATTTTAGCTCCCCCATCTTCTCTGACCATCACAGTTATAACCATAGTAACACAAGGCTTTTTAAAAGCAACCTGAAAACTAAAAATAAATAAAATGCAAAAACAAGAGGACGTCTTCAGCCTGCAGTGTTTTCAAACTTTCTCAGCTTTGGCGGGTACATTGAGGTTACAGTAGGACTATTCAGAATGAGTCTTCATAAATTAAGGCCTGTGTACTGCACTGCTGGGAACAAAAAAAGCTGCTTTTTTCCCAGGTTTTCTTCTTGTTCTAGTCACACCAGAGGACAGGAGGGGAGAAAACTGGCCTCTGCAGAGCAGGCTTTTGTGAGGCTGCTTGCATAATTTTGCCCTGGATGGATGGATCTTTTAGGAAAGGCTATATTGGCAGACATTTCTATACCCTTCATGCTTCTGTACAGGATTTAGAAAGTATTTATTGTTCCTTCATGCCAAGCACGGTATTTGACAATTACACTTTTCCCTTACAAGTTAAGAAGCTGCGCTGTGTCCTTCATCTCTTACACATTGCTCTGTTCTTTCTTTACTACTGTTTCTTCTTTTTTTCTAGTCTCTGTCTATTTTTTTGCAATTTTGTCTGCTTTCCCATGAGCAAAGTTGCTGCTGTATTGGTTAATACATCTTTAAAAGTGCCCGGGGTTTTTGTCTCCAGGATCATCTCCTCATTTCTCCTGAATATATTTTGCTTCCTGTCCCAGAAGCACAGAAAGTAAAACAAAATTCAAGTTGGTGGCATAATTAGGCCACAATTTTATTAATAAAAGCCATCTGGGAACAACTGTTAATAACTTGTGCAGGATAGGTCACAGTCTCTTCCCTAATCATTTTCACCTGCTGCAAGGCTCTTTCCTCCTTCCCTGCCACCCCACTCTGTGCCAGCTCCCTGCCCTGCAGAGTTCTCCTCCCTCACTCCTCTCCATCACTACTCCCCAGCCTAATGTTATGCAGAGACTAAAGGCCTAGAAAAAGTAGATTTTTCCTTTCTATTGATGTAGTAGGAACTCTGCTTTCTGCTGTGCTCTGATCTGATTTGACTTTATCAAGCAAGGTATGAGATTGTCATCAGGTAAGTGTCTTAAGTGGTTTTCTGTCACCTGCTGGAATGGACCAGTCTGAACTTACCATTTCTAGTGACCCAGCCAGGTTCCTTGAAAAGGCAGAAAAATTCACCCTGTCTCAATCAACCCAGTGATGGATGAAAATTACCTGAGGCTTCAAAATGTGGTAATGACTGCAACAGGCTAAAAACCTATCTGGCTACAAATCCCAGTGTGATCTGAGTGTGAGGGAGACTTCACATCTTTGCTGTTTTCCACCCTCCTTGTAATTCTTCTACCAAAGTCATGATTGAATTATGCCTAGGCCAAGGAAGCAGTGTTTTCTTGAAGTCAGGTGAGGGAATCCCCTCTTGGTTGTGGTGAAGTGTGTCCAGGACAAGGAAGTATCTTGGGCAGGAGTAAGTGCCAGCTGTTGCTAGCAGCTATTCCCAGCTGCTTGCACAGGGGCTGTGAGCATCCCTGTCCACATGCATCTTGCTGCACCCACAGCAGGTTCAAACACCAGAAAATTACTTTTTGCCAAAACAAAAATATGTGGTTTCAGCAGCTGATGTTCATCCTTAAAAAGCCCCAACAAACCCCACAACAACAAAGGACTGGTGAAATTAACGAGAGAGGAAGCCTGACTGCTTTTGTAAATGTGCTCGTTCTTGGATGGAATTGCACTGTGCAAACCCAAACAGAAAGCTTGTAACTGATGTAGTGAGAACAGGGAAGGAAAACATGAGAAAGAAAGCAGTTTGACCAAAGTCCTGTAGGCAGCCAGTGGCCGAGCAAGAGCTAATATTCTCTGATTCCTAATTCCCCACACTTTTCTCCTGTCATCTGAAAATGATTTATTTCAGACACTCGCTATTTGCTGGTCTCGGTGGGTTAAATTGGACCAGAACATTTCAATGAAAAACAATCATTTTTATGTTCCAGGAATCACACTGAACAATCTTGCAGCTGATGTTTCTTAGGTAATACATAGCTGTTATATGGAATGAAAGTTTGCTGTAAGTGCTTGCTGCTGAAATGTAAGAGTGAAAGATGGCTTTGGAGAGCCTCAGAAGCAGCTCAGGCAATGTGTGTCCTCCCACAGATAGAACAAGGAAATTACATAGTCAGGGACAAGGCAAAAAACATAACTGTTTTTTATTAGTCTCTGTCCTCTATTTGTTAGGATTATTGCCTTCACTGTTGTCAAACCGTAAATCTGTTTTTTCTCCTTTACACTGTAATTACAATCTTGTTGGGGGGAATTAATATTGTTGGGGCTGAAAAAATACCCCAAATCCTCCCAGTACCACTAGCTTAAAGGGAAGAGATACTTTCTTTAAATAACCTTAATAATATATTTTTCTCCTAATAATAGAGCACAGCAGAACTATCTAAAATGTATGGCTGCAGTCTTTCTGAAATGAAAACAAGGGATTTAATTGAACATCTATCCTGGAGCTTTCTTTCATTCTCTGACAGAACATTACATGTAAAAATATCAGGACGCTGTTTCAAGAACAAGATGATGTTTCATTCAGGCTGGGGGGTTCTCTCTGTACTGTATCCATTCCAAGGTCTGCAAATGCTGGCACAATAGTAAAACTATCATCATGATGAACGGATGGTGCTAATTGGTATTAAAGAATATTTATGCTGTATTGACTAAGTGAAAAACTTTAATTGGCCAGAGACACTTGGGTGATGATACCCAGGGAGTCCTATTAGCACTGAATTGATGTAGGAGCTTATCCTTGCAGTTGGTGGCAATCACCATAGTGAAGAAAGTTGCAATGTAAGAGTAAAACTCCCCTCTTAGATTTATGATCCTGAGGGGTACGAACCACATTCAATTCTGCATGGTCTGAATTACAGATTTCTATTTAACGGGACAACATAGACCTGCTGTTACAATTGTGTCTGTGATTGCAATCCTCTGGAGTGTGCATTGCATTGTAATGCAGTTATTTATCCCATGCCTTTTTCCTTAAGGCAATAATACATCAGTATATACATGAAAGTCCAAGGAAATTGTTGTGTCTCATTACTGGAGAGAATTTTCCTTAAGAGATGCAAGAGAAACTCAGAGAAATTTAAGTTTCTCCCAGCAATCATTCAGTGGTAACTTGCACACCAGTCTTCAGAGAAGTTTTTCTTTTGACAAAATGTGCTATTCCCACACTAGATAGTTTTGTGATGCTTCTATTCAGTACCTCTGGAAACTTTACCCACATTTGCATGCACATAGCTCTGAACTGCACCAAGCAGCAGAGCAAATTGCATCTCTCTTACAGAGAGCAGGCAGTGTACCCACCTGGAACAGTTTCCTTTGTTGGCACTCCTCTAATCCATTTTGCTGTAGATCTGGTTTATAAATACAACCTCATGTATTCTGAAACACTACACATTCCATTAGGAGTCCTTTTTCTCTGCCCTACCCTAAAATCTCCAGCAGCAAAGAGCTTTGGCACTGTGGAGGGGCTGTGGAGTCATAGAATTTCCAATACATTTCTGGAGTCTTTCCAGGGGAGATTTTTCAAAAGCAGAGCACATGCTTTCTGAAAATAAATAGGCTCGTGGCATCTGAGTCCTTTGGCTACCTTAGAAAAATTATCGAGAAAGTCCACTTATCCTTTCACAGTACTGAGCACCTTGCCCTAAAGGTGGCCTCTACAATTATGAGCCAGGTGACACTGAAACCTGCAGGGCTCTCAGGACAGACTCTCAGGCACCATTTCCTGTGCTGTTTATCACAGCACCTCAGCAGCTGAAAGCTGCTGGTTTGTTGTGACCATTTGCAAGGATTGTTTGTTCAGCCTCAGTGGCCCTGGCTTGACTTTGTCTGAATACCAGTCCAGACATCTTGGGAATACTGCACCAATATGCACCCTTGGCAGTGAGGTCAAAGTGTGGAAATGCCAGCAGGCTGCACCAGGCTAGGCTGGAGGGACATTTACATGGCATGAGGTAACCCTATCAGTGAAACCTTAAATGAGGAAGCAGCCCATACACCATACAGGGTTGCCAAATTTCTCTGCAAGGTCATTCCATCTCGGTCACTACCGAAAAAGCTGTTTGGTGGTATTTCACTAAAATATAATAAAGAAATTTTGGTCTGGAGTCACTTTATTCACTGCTAATATCTCATTAACTCTGGTCAAAAGCAGAGTTCCTTGTTTCCTTAACGCTGCTTATATTTGACAGAAAGCAGCTGCAGGATACCTCCTCAAGTCCACTCATGCTTATCATCACTGCTAGGACTATTAATTCACTGCAGTATACTTTAATGTACTATAACATTTAGAAATGGCATTTGGATGTGCAGTAATACTATTTTGCACAATTAACCTCTGATTCCCTTCCATATAAGCCAGTTCTAAAGAAATATCAGTTATGCTGTGTTATTTTCAAATTACATTGAGTTTTGTGCCTTTTTCCTAATAGGTTGCCCTTTCCTCAGAGAATAGTAACACACACTGAATTGTAATAACACTTTATTTTCCCTGCAACAAAGCAGTATAAATCACAGAGATAAAAGGAGATGAACCCATTCCCCAGCCCTAGATCAGACAACTCCTGACCATAGTTTTTAAAATCAAGTTCTAGATCCACATGTTAGTTGCGCAAACAACAAAATGAGACAATATAAAGAAGAAAATCTTTCTCCTTGAATAAGAAAATTTAAAAATTCTAAATGATCTTGCCTTAAAACCCACACCAAAGAGCGAATCATCCAGTTCAGTCATCGTAAACCAGAAATTTATGCTTCATTCTTTTGCTTAAGAAATGTGAACCAGAAGGTTCTGTTAGAGTGTAGAGCAGAGGAAAAGTATGGAAGATGGCTTGCTTGATAAATTTCATCTTGAGCTATTTAATTCTTTCTCTGGAACTGATATTTTTCTAGAGACTTAGAGAACTAGAAAAGTATGGAGTGGTCTTAGGAAACAAGCTTTTTTCAATTTAATGAAAATAGAGATGTGTCATTGGAACAATAAGCTCCAGCTCCATTACAGAGGGATGGAGGCACTTAAATGCAAGAAATTTTTGGAGGAGGAATATATCATTTTGGTTTATTGAGGGTATGGTGGGTGAAAATTTTACCTGATTCATTAATCTCACTAGTGAGGAGTAACTACAGAGTCACACACAAATCTAGCTGATCTCACAGATTCAACCTTCTGGTGGAATGAACAAGAAAAAGTAGTTTTTGAGATCTATTTGATTTGTTGCTTTGTATCTCCACTGTGTCAAAGTGCACAAAACTCTTGGCATAGGTAAGAATTTCATTTTTTGAACATAAGTGCTAAAGTTTTCTTTAAAGACTCAGCATCTCATCAAGAAGGAGAATGCTTCTATTAGACTCTACAGCAAACAGCTCTAGTTCTGCTCTTTTTTGCTAGCATATTTTTAAATTACAGTAACATAGCTGGCTGTGTTATTATCTCAATTATAAAAATGCATCCAAGAACGGAATTTAGCCCAATGTATTTTTCCAATGTTTTATATTGCTAAAGAGGATGGATTTGGCACAGTAAAATTATGCTTTCTGTTGTTTCATGCATATGTTCAGCTGAAGACTATCAGAGTTGTATTTGTGCATCTCATTGCAGAATTTGGCCCAAGGGTTTAGATCTCCTAATATTTACAAAACAGATTGTATTCAATTTGCTGACACAAATATATAGATTTAATACTGTGAGGCTTTAAAAATTTATATTCATGCCTAGATGCAGGATAAGAGTAGAAGTGAAATGAGTAAAATCTTCTTTTTACATTGCTTATTTTGTGGTAGAGTGATAGAATTTGGCAAGCTAGTCTCATCTGGTTACCCCCTTGCCTTGACTTTCATCTGAAGTCATCAAGGTTTTCACAGGAGCATGCTCTTAATCCTCCCTGCTTCTTGCTAGATTTTCTAATCTTGGACTATTATGTTCAATCACGTGAACTCATTTCTCTGGCATTTGAGCTGCACAAATTCTTTTGTGTGTGGTTTCAAACAAGCTTTAATGCACCGCCAAGTTGTTCAGTTTATTCAGTACTTCCAAATGGGGAAAAATAAGTTCACAAAACAGCGTAGAACTGTTCCAAGGCCATTGTTTATAACGAGAGAAGGAGGTTCAAAAACATTATCAACAAAGTTTTCCCCTCAGGTATACCCGGGAGAACATCTGGATTTGCCTCAAGTAACCAAGAGAAGAATCTGGGCTAAAGAACTCAATCAAGATTAACAAAGCCATCTGAGCTTTTGATGTTGCAGAGCACAGATGTGAACTGCTGCAAAAAGGCAAGGTTAAAAGAAATGCATAGAATGGTCAGTGGGGGAGAAAGCAGTCCAACAGGAGAGGATGTATGCTGGGTGGCTGCCATGCCTCTTCTGCCTGGCAGGAAAACTGCAAAGCAGCTCAAATACCTGTTATTACACTGGCCAGCAGACTGGAGCTCACGTGACATGGTAAACGCCCATTTCTTGCCCATTTGTATGTCTCCAGCCCTCAGTGCTCCTGAGTAAAAGCAACTGGGGATGGGAGGACTGACTTTTCACGTGGGACATTGCATGGATGGTCCTTCAGACCATCTGTGCCCAAGAGGACATGGCAAGCTGGGGCTCCCACATGGCTCTGGGAGAGGAAGGCTGTTCCTGAGGTTCAGACATAGAAATGGTGCTTGAGAATTTGGGTAAGGGCTGCACATGGGTGTGCTGGATGGCCTTGAGCAGGATACTGAGGGCTTCTTTGTGCAGTTATCTACTCCATCACAAGGCAGACATTGCCTGCTGCTGAACCCCACAGGCAGAGTTTTACACCGATGCAGATGAGCAGATGCAGTTGAAGATGGCAGCAAGGGGAAACCCCAACTGCTTTGAGGCTTCAGTCTCTGTTCTCTACAATGGCATCATAAATTCACACAGACATAGCAAACAAAATCCCAACAGCTGGATAACGTGGAATCCAGAGTAATATCATCCATTCAATATAGATACTTCTGCTTTTTTCTTCTGGTCTCATCCACAGGAAAGAGAAAATGTCTGGCTGGCATTTCTTCATTCCCTAAAACTCTCTTTGTATGAAATCTTTTTTACAAGGTTTATTAGAGCTACTTCTCTTCTTTCCCTCCCCCCTACTATCCCTTTTATCACCCACTTTACCCACCTATCTTGCTTTTCACATTCCTCTTCCATTTTCATGCATCCTCTCTTCCCATGGCTTCGGCTATCACTTGTGAAGAGCTTGGAGCGTTGTCCCTGGGGCTGACTTCTGAATAGTGAACTCCAGTGTTTCGAGAAGGTGACCTGTCAGTAGTTTTAGGGTTGACTGAAAAATCAGCAAATAACATGGACATGATGAGATTTTTGCTTTGCACCCTTACACACATGCTTTGGGACTTGAATCCTCAGTGGTAAAGCAGGACAGAGGTCGTGCATGTGCAGAAGCAAAGAGAGAATTTATCTTCAGATACATTAACCCACACACAAGAAATAAACACAACGTTTGCACTGTTTGCTGAAAAGAAAATTGACTGAAAAGAAAATCAACACAAAAGAGATGGGTTAGGCATAGAGAACAATCTGTGGTCTCTGCTGCAGCCATGGAGCTGAGCTCAGTTGGCTTACTGGAAAGAGAGAAGGAGGAAAAAAAATAGAACTTGTTCTGGTAGAGAAGAGTCTCTCATGCTGCTAATCAATTCAGTGGCCAAATTTGCTATTGTGATCTGATGGTTCAGCTCTGCCAACTCTTGTAATTATCTCTATTCCCATTCTCCATTAGTGGCCTTTTCAAAGGATATGAGTTTTCACAGTGTCAGACTGAGCCATGCAGTGAATACCTCACCATCAGTGCATTGCAAACATAATACAGCATAAATGATTTACAAATATAGCCTCTTGCGACAGTCGGAGGAACACAGCAGTTATGTGTTCCTGGGCCTCGGGGTTCTGCTTTCCTAACGGGTGACCTTTCCTCCCTTCATGTTCTTTTCCTTGCAAATTATGGTGTGGCAGCCCCATGCCATCTCGTTAGCTGTGGGAAAATCAAAGCATGTGAAAAGATGAGGAGGCATTCAGACATCTAGAGCTGACAGGTAGCACAAAAGTCCTGGAATAGCCAGAGGACTCTGGGCAACCACGCACTCTGCTGACTGTTCCCCCAAACATCACTTCGCAAGGTGCTGTTGAAGAGAAGGGCATCACAGCAGCCCACAAGCACAGCACAGTCTTTGGTACAGGTCTCACAAGTGCTGCCACACAGGAGCAATATTTTCAGATATAAACAAAACTTGCAGAAGCTACATGACAGAGCTGTTGAAAGAGCTGCTGTGGCTGAGGGTGAGCAGGTGGTGTAATGATTGAAGGCAAAATGAAATGTCTGCTTTGACTAAAGGGACATGTACTGATTTCCCAGGAACTAAAATGTGGCTCAGAGACCCTTTAAGTGCATGCTGACATGCCAAGAACAGTATCTAAGAAAAGAAACATCACATACAGTATTTAGGTAATTAATCATAATATTTGAGAAAATAAGATACATCACACTAAAGATTCAAGGCGACTTCCTTTTTTAAAAATAAGAAACACAAGACTGAACGACCAGATGATTCCCAAGAGAATCTGATGATTAACTGGCTAAATCAGGACATCTGCAGGATGTAAGAATAATAGAAGGAAGCGGGAGTTTTGGCTACCACTTTTATAATTAGCAATTGTAATGATCTTAGCGGTGTCCTCCTGAAAGAACTTGAATATTCATGTTGAGGCACAGCATTCTGTTTCAGCGCTTTTGGTAACTGTAGCCACTTGCACAGAGTCAAGCACACATTCAAATCAGGAAGTCAAAATGAGTGCTCCAAATACTTTCTGTCAAAAATTGTAAGGAAGGCTGTTATTTGCATGCAGTAAGATGGGGAAGAGAAACATAGCGTCCAAGAGCTCCCTTGGCATTTTCAGTTTCCTAAATAATCGTCCTGCTTCTGCTTCTTTTTTTTCCTTATTTTCTCTCCTCTGCAGATTAAATTCAGACTTGACCCAAGGAAATGCAAAATACATCTGAATCTGTAAAGTTAAATTTCATAACATCAGGCCAGACGGCAGCCGAAGGCACCCAAAGTAGCAGTGGCTATGTATAGAAAGCCAGGCATCCATTCACTCTTCCTGAATGGATGCTAAAATTTCATAATGACCTAAGATGAGCCTGAAGGTCATACAGGGTTGTTTGTGGTCATACTTAATTAGTAGTTTGGTGGATACTCTGACTGCTCCTCAGTTTTTTCACCTTCACAAATAGGTCAGATATACGGCTGACCAAGTTCTTCTGGTTTTTTTCTCTGTACCACAAAGAAACAAAAACTGATGAGATGCATCATCTTTCCAGGGAGCCAATTAGATGAGTCACTCCTCTGAGAGGCTGTAGAAAGAGGGACCCCCATCTGCCTGCTGATTGATCTGGAACCCTCAAAAGGTTGTGTATGTCCATTGCATATGTGAGGCGATGTGAGGAGAAATCACTTCCTTTGCTCTCTTTAGCCACTGGAAGATGAAAACTCAAACGGATTCTTGTCCACTGAGTGTGTGCACATGTGTGCTTTGGCTGTGGGCGCTGGGCAAAGCGTGCAAACCCCAGTTAATGAGTAGCACACGCTAACAAGCGTCATTATGCTTGTGAATCGCTCTTGGGCAGCTGAACGGTTTGCCTCTATCCAGGACAAGAAGGAATTAATTAGCTAAGAGCCAGGAGGCAATGATCCAGGTGCACCCCATGTCCAGAGGAGTGGGCTAGCAGCTGCAGTATGGTATCTAGGGCAGAACCAGCTTGGTAGGTTGATGCCTAGAGAAAACTGAAGCTGGCCATGCTTCCTATCAGTCAGATCAAACTGATTTAATTTTCTGTGCTCAGGCAATGCAGTGTCTATCCACAGAAAGACTCTTACTATCATCAAAATCATGCCTTGAAAATCAAAATACACTTGGTCTTTTCCCCTGCTTAATATGAAACTATGTGGGCATACAGCTCCTCCTGGGACTCCATTTTCCAGCTTATCTATGGTTTTTGTTTGTTCCTTGCACATGAACTTGCTTCAGCTAGAACACATGCTTCAGACAGCATCATGTCCTATGAAGTGTGCTCTGAGGAGGCAGGTCAGCTTTCAAGCACAGAGAACATTTCAGTGGATTCAGGTTTCTTGCCCAAGCATCCATCTGCCAGAATGGAAGTGGCACTGCTGGTGGCTTGCCTTCACAAGCAATCTGAGTTGTGACGCAGTTGGCTCCAGCAATGCTCTGTATTTTGCATAGCTGCTGCATTAATTTAACTGCTCCTCTCCACTTCTGCTTTCAGTCTAGGGTTCATTTCCATCACTGTCAAGATGCTCCTCAAGTTCCATCAGCATGAAGTTCAAGTTCCTAGAGGTCCCGCTCTTACCCTGGGCTGGCCTCCAAATCTTCCAGGGGCTAAAATGTTTTCAATACTAGTGCACAACATGTATTTTCTCAGTTCCTCTCTCCAGACCAAGGGAGTCCTTTAGCAGCACAGCAAATACTGCTGCTGATCTTCCTCTGTCATTTGTGCACCCAGCGTATTACACCATGTTCATTCAGCAGAGCATTTAAAATTAGCCTATGTAGCCCAATACACCCAAAGTGAAGAAAACTTACCATGAATAAAATAAAGTAGTATCAGTCTGGCAGAGGTACACTCAGCAAGTTCAAAAAATTAAAACTTTATTGAAGGCCTTTATGTTGCAAGGCACTGCAGACCAAGCTTCACAGCAGGATCACAAGAGCCCTTTTGGGCACCGGTGCATGTACCTATATGCAAGAAGTGCAGCTAAGGTGCCTTGCCTGGCAGGAAGGAAGAGTCATTGCTTTAGCTGCTTAATCTTCAGCATCAACTCTGTTGCATTTTGGACAAAACTTTTATAGATAATGACTCAGGTGAGCATCAGTTTATGTTGCAACTTAAGATCCAGCCTCAAAAATCTACTTTTTAAAAGTCCAGAAACATGTGTGGAAAGGAAATGTATGCAAAATGGGGGAATGTCAGAGATAGAAAATCCCTTTTTCCAGCATATTAAGCCCAGAAGTCTATATTTGTTCATATTTGCAAATCCATATTTTTCATTTTTTGTTTGTTGAAGACTTTTAATTACACAGTAAATACAGTATAATATTTAAGTCTAACTTGTACATTGTGGACTGCATTCATCTGCACAGATTTGCAAACAGCAGCAGTTGGATTCCTGAATACTGATGCGCTGATACTGCAAGAACTAGCTCAGGGACCACATTGCCTGTTCCTGTATTACATGACAGCCAATGAGTAAACAAATCAGCAACACGGGGTTTTGGGTTTTTGTGTATGGTTTGTTGTTGTTGTTATTTTTTTAAACTGCAGTAATATTTGTGCAGAGGAGGAAATAATCCGGAATTTGCATGGTGACAAAAAACCTGTGTAATATCCTACTTGCCCTTAGATGGACCAGTCATGGCCTATAAAGGCAATCTGAACAGCAACCACAACACTCAGGGAGGCCCCTTGTCCCCAGACAGCTGCTGGCTTGGAGATCAGTGGGAAGGAAAAGGAGGAGCATCCTGTCTGCACACATTTCCCCAGAGGAGAAGCTTTGCTGGCAAAGCCAGGAAAGATGCTTGTCAGTGATAGCTCCAGTGTTTATTGTTTCATACAATATGGCCAGGCTTTTGGAAAGCAATACTGAAGTAGAAAGGTATTGTCTCATAGAAATGGATAATGGATGGATCTGAGCTGATAGAAGGCTTTGCCTTTGTGTAGGAAGATTAAATAATTTCCAGAATATGCTGCCCAATAACACCTCTATGCATGGAATACTTGCAAGGGGATTGTGTTATAAAGCTGTGGCAAAGTGCCACCAATCTCCTGGATCACCTCATTTGGGAATGCTGAGGGTGTTCACAATTCCATGCATGTAAAGATGCAGCAAGCAATGACTGATGTTTGAAAGGTCTCTCTCCAATAGAGAGAGGGTGCTATGAGTTTTTAGTGCGGGATTTTGTTGCAGGATTTTGTTGCAGGATTTTTTGTACTGCTTTTTTCTGCTCTCCTCTTAGCTCAAATATTACAAGACAAAAAAAGCAAGAGAACTGACAGCAAAGACAGATTTTTGTAAGTGTTATGACACTGATTTATGAACAATCCTGATATCACATACCTCATGGGTAGTCATAAAGGCAAGAGAGACATGAGCCCTGAATCTGAATTGGAACATAGGGTTACTATAACAGGTAAGGTGTGGTTAATGGAAAAAGTAAAAAAAAGCCAAGGAATATGTTAGGATTCCTATACTTCTGCACCAAAAAGGCTATGGGGTAACCCAAAGAATAAGAGGGTTCTTTAATCAACTTACAGCTCATGGTGTAAAAAACACAAGAACTCTGATCAAACGGTCCATTCTTTTAACAAGTGCTCTCAGACCTCAAGGTATATAAGTGAACCCATCTCACACTGAAGGATGGCTCATCATCTGGGCCACCCATGGTGTTGGGGACCTCAACCTCCACCCATAAAATGCCTTCAGGATTACAGTGGGCGTTCAGGGAGATACGGAGGCTACAGCTCCAGGAACACTGGCCCTGTAGACATCATAACCAGGGAAGCATGGCATTGCACCAATATAGTTTTCTCCACGCCCTTGTCATCTGGGCCACATGTGGTGCTGGGGACTTCGATGTCAGCCCTGAACTGCCACTAGGATTAGGGTTAGGTGTTCCATAATCCTTGGAATTATTATTCCTGTTGTACCACAGGGGATTTTTACTTGGTTGTTTTCTTTTTTAAAAAAAACCAACGTGATATGAATAGGTCTTTAAACCCCTTGCTGCTTGATGGATGCTTTTCCCCTTACTCTGGGCATTTCCCTGCACACATAATATCATCCCTCGTGAGTCATATCACCTATTCCCATGCCTACTGGCATTTTGACCTCTTCCAGATGCAGCTTTCTTGATTCTGTCACTAGGCTTCCGACCCTTTACACCCGCTTTCTCAGTCAGCACTGCCAAGCAGGGGAAGAAATTGTCTTGCCTGATTGTCCAGAGCAGCCTGGCACCCCTTCCCTTGTCTCACTAAGAGGTCTGCAGTGCTGGTTCCTTAGCTTTCTTTCCTCCAGGAGGATTTTCTAGATTGTGTCTGCCTTGAGGCAATCAAGTATGATCACCTCGGGTGACCACTTGGGTTGGCTGCACTCCAACCCTCCCACTGCAGCTGGGAGGGGCACTCCTCAGGACCCCCAGCAGTACAACCCCTTTCAATTTTTGCATCCTCTCATGAGCCTACTTCATGAAACAGTGTCTGTAAGTGCATGTTAATGGTCCAAACTGCATGAGCAAGCTGCTGAACAGCCTGCAAGTCTTTGTCAGTCTTTTGGCTGAAGAAACCAGCCAGACAAACCCCAGGAGTGCCATGTTGTGTTGGACCTTCCTTCCCCCCCCACCTGCCCTACCCTGCTTATCCTGGACTTTCCCTTTCTCCCTCTGGAGAGGAATAAAGCAGTGCTGCCTCACCAGTTGTTTTTTCCTCACTGACTGGCAGCATTTTTGTAAAATCTTCTACAGGAAAAGACTCTTTTTTTCCTTGCTGGTGACCACTCTAATGCATACTGCTGCTCTCTTGTAATGTCTTGATAAAGGGTATTTTAGCCCTGGGAATGCTCATTTAGTGGAGCAGAAATACCAATAAGGCATCACCTTAGGTCATGGTCATAGCAATGTAGGTCAGTGGGTGAAGCAAGAATGCTCGTGGATAATTTAACTCCCTACATGGGCATACTTTGGACAGGGAGTGAAAGAGAACTTTAAATAAGGATAGTCCACTGACTCTGTGGTAGCTTTCTGCACAGATAAGCAGAAGATTGACATGCCTGGGTCAAAGTACAGTCTTTTGCTCCTCAAATTGGCATAATTTAAGAGTGAGAGAATGCAAGGGGAAAGCACCATGCTGGATTGCCTGACAGTAACTTATCTAAGAGCTCAGCTGGGAGAATATTTCAGGGTAAATACTTTTTTCAATGCATTTGCTGCTTTTCCATTTGAAAATTGTCTATAAACATATTTTTGCAAGACTGTTTGTCATTCAGAATGATTTACATTGAGTGAAACTCAAGTTTAGACCCATTCACAGGAAGCTTATTGCAGCTTTTCAAAGAAGAAATTCAGTCTGATCCAATTTAACACAGAGATCATAAGGCGTGCCTTCTTGCCTCAATTGGATAATTCTTTGATTTAGTTTTTTGATGTGAATATCAATTATTCATTTGAATTTTAACATTCTAGTAGTACTTGATGCTATTATAATGGTATATGCTGTTTCGGCAAATATTTCTGTACAGATATTACTTGTGAGAAAATTTACGGCGTGAAAGTTAAAACCAAGGAAATGCAGAGTTCCTTTCAAAATACAGATGAATATTCATAAAAGCATTGCAGTATTTTCCTCTCTCTGATGTTCAGTGTTGTTCATTCATCCAGAGTTGGAAGGATATAAGCTGAGACATGATACTTCGAGACAGCAGTTAAATGAGGAACTGGGGAGATTAAGTTATAAGATGATTGTAAAACTCCTGGACATTTTGGGGCTGCAAAGTCTTTTTGAAAGATGAGAGAAAATACCACTGGGTGTAATGTACAAAGCTAGCTCAGAAAACAGGACATTCAGATGCAAATTACTTTAAGAACCCTGGTCCAACAGTACCTTGCAAACAGGAGTGCATGGAGCACACTGAGAAAACAGAAATTTCAGTAAACTTAAGTTTTCATCAACTGTGAGGGCCTACTTCTAATGTGACAACATGCAAAAGTGTACACTGGTGCCTGATACAAGAATGGGTAGGTGTAATATTTTATAGGAAAAGAAATTCAGGGAGGAAATCATATGTCCAAATCTCTCAGTAGTCAGTCTGAGCTGAGTCATGAGAGGTGACTTAGTTGACCAACCAGGAACATAGCTCTAGTGGCAAAGCCATTCAAGAACGTATTGACCTCGATGTTTAGAAGTATTTGGTGCTCTTCTGGTCTCTGATATTTGTTTTGTTCTTCTTTGTTTTCTTCTGCCTAGGATAAAGTGTTTGGGGCAGTCTCCCAAATGCAAAGGGATTATGTGCAACACACAGAAAACTCAAAACATTTGTCAAAGTCAAATGTAATAAGATTTTACCAGGGTTGCACTCTGGAATTGTCAGCATTTTGAGCCCTAAGTGGAAAAAGTGAAATAATTGTGTAACTAAACACTTGGTTAAACCCCTTGGAAACCAGCAGCTGGGGGAATGTCTAATCATAGTTACCCACTTCAGTATATTTGCAAGAAAACAAGTGAGTGGCTCTGATTTTTCTCACATATGCAGGAGTTGATACCACAGCAGTTTCACCACTACACCCCAAAGATGGAGCACAGGCACCCAGGAGGAGCAGAGCTACCTCACCTCTTCTTGTTCTGCTGGAAATACTATGTACCTGCAGGAGAAACTGCTGCAAGAACAGAGATTCTGAGAAAAGGGAGGAAGTAAAAAACAGACCAACAAAGAATACACACAATAGGTATAGAAGGACAGGCAGAACAGCTTCAGAGAAAAAGCCTGTAGAGCTTTGGGGTTGGGTGCTAGTTCAAAGAGATTCTTTGCTCACTGCTCTGTGCTTTTTTTTTTTTTTTTTTTTTTTTTGTTTTTTTTTGCTGTTGTTGTTGTTTGCTTCCTGCTGTAGTCAGGGAAAGTAGATTAGAATGCATAACAGATATCTGGTTTCAGCATGAATTTCCTTTCTACCGTTCAGCATTTCAGTTGACTGTTCAGATGAGCATGCAAGTTAACCTCCTTGGAAACTGAAGGAAATGTAGCTGCTGTCCTCCACAGAAGAGAGCCACAAGAACCCATTAATTTCCTTTATGTAACCAGGCAGGTGATATGAAAATTTCCAGCTGGTGTGTTTGAACCTCATTCTGCCCTGAATTTAGGATGAAGCTGCCCCAGGCCCCTGCTTCACTCAGTGTTTCATCAGCTGACATTTTGAAAGCTGCTTTTTCACCACACTGAGTTAAATTTGCAATAAACCAGTCATTCTTCTGGAGATCAAACACATCAAAAATAAAAAAAGGAATCTTCTGAGATCCAAAGATGTAGACACATAATGCCTACATTATTTTGATCCTATGAATTTGTATCTGTATCTCTTCTGTCCTTTTCCTAAGGTTTCTATTTCTCACCCCTCTATTTAAGTCTGAGGTATGCAGGAAAAGCAACCCCTTCACCTTAACTCTTCACACAATAAACACTGAATGAAGCTCATACTGCAAGCACTGGCAGTAGAATGTCTCGCTCCCCAGCAAAAGAGATTAAAAAAGTCTCTTGGCACATCTCATCGGGGGACTTCTTTTATCCCTTGAATCAACAGAAGCTTTGGATCAACAAAAAGAACGGAAGCAGGTGTGTCTTTTACTTCATGCCAACCTATATCCTACTCCCTATCTTCAGAAAATTGTTCTTTAGCTCTCCAAAGGATACTCAGCACTTGGGTAACCATTTGTCTCTGCTTTATCTTGACAGTACAAACCAGAATAACAATAACCCTGGATGCAGAAGGACTTAAAATCACCTATACTTTTATTATTATTATTTCATATACATGATATATTGTGTTAAAAATCCACACAAACTGTCATGTTATCAGATATGAAGCAGTACTCTTCTTCAAGGTTATGTTTAGTATTTCTCAAGTGCATCTTTTTATCAGAAATTTCTGTCTGTCCAGAAGAAGGTATCTCTTTGGTGAATATTCTCTTATCTTTACAAAAGGTCTTTCTTGAACCTCAGTTTCACACACTCTCTAAGTCTTTGAAAGTGGTTTAACCTTCTGTCCCTTCCCACAGTCACTCATTTACACGTTACATTTTCAAGCCCATGTTGGCAGGGCTATTTAGGGGGTTTGCACTGAACTAGACAGGGGAACTAGGGAGCACATGGCAGGAAATGGCTTTTTTTCATTGGCAGTGCTAACCATTCAAATTGTTCATGGGATTATGGCTACGGCACATTTTCTTGGACTCACATAAAGACAACATGCAGCTTGCTCTTGCTATGCTCCAGTCTTATCTGACATGAATAAGCACATCTCCCAAGCCATACCGTGTTTCCACATTAACATTATTCTGCTGAAAGACAGGATATGGGATCTATCCTGCAGCAGAGTGGGAGCATTTCTTCTGGGTTTTATTTCTTGGTTTTCTTTGGTGTCTTTTTTAATATTGTGGAGCAATGCAGAAATTTTCTGTCCTACTCTCCAAAAAGAGATGCTTCTGAATCAGCAAAGAGCCAGCTGATTTCCCAGATTTGTGTTCTTCCCTTTTTTGTGTTTCTCTTTCAGTTATACATTTTTGTTCCCTAACCTGCCATAACCTATTTCCATACTTCCATAATTGCTAAAGAAAGAGAGATCTCCCCCCACTCCTTCCCACTGCCCACCTCCCCAACCTGTTGCTGGAATCTCAAATCCTCAAGCATTAAAAGAGGAGAGGCTTTTTTTTCTCAGCTAAATTAATACCAATCTGCTCTTGTTAGCTTGATGTTCTCCTGAGAGCAGCCATACAACCTCTTCATTTCATTTCCCCTTCTCTTGCTGCTTAAGAAGTAGCACATGCTCACACCAGAGACACTTGTGTGAATCAATTTGCAGTGACCAGCATAAATGTCTCCTGGGCCACTCAAGTTTCTTTCATTTGGATTTGTAGAGTGAAGAAATAGCTACCTTGTGATGGCTGTAAAAGAAACCTGACAAGGGACAGAGGCAAAGTGCCTGTGTTGGCACACCGTGCTTGCTCCTCAGTCAGCTTCCGCAGCCTCAGTGGGAGCATCATCAGGCCTGCTAAGCATATCTAAAACATTAATCTTTTTTATGATCCTTCCGGCTTTCTTCGCATACATTGGGTATTTGGGCATTTGTGTAGAAAAGCAGTCTGAATTCTTCCCTCAGGACCAGTTTCATGCCAGTAATCCTTGCCAAACTTGACACAAGCAAGGGTGAAATCCTGGCCCAGCTAAAGCCAATAGAAAAGCTCCCATGAGAGTGAGAGTCCAGGTCATACTGCCAGCTTTTTGCACAAGAACCAAGCTTCTCATGCTTGTCTGTGGGGATGTCTGTCGAAAGAGATATTCCTTCCTCATGGAGGGGAAAGAGCTGGAAGGAGAGTAAAACAAGGACAGTGTGGAGAGGATCTTAAATGTGATGTTAGAGCTTTTAAAGATGGTCTTTATTTCTGTCTGAAAGGTGTGTTATAAAAGTAGCTGACAGGTGCAAAGCTCCCCCAGGCATCCTCATCATCTCTAGAATGACATAACAAGTTGTAAGAAGCAATTTGTGCATTTTCTCCCTCTGCCTTTTCTCCAGTGAATATTTCCTAGAGAGGAAATAACCTTAAACAAACTCAGAACTTCTGTCTGTTCTGAAAATCACACCTACAAAGGGGAAACTATCTAACCTCCTGGGTGATTATTCTTTAAAAAAAAAAAAGAAAGGGTCATGGTGTTTTGGTTTTTTTTTAACCATAGAAGAACCTCAGTGTAATCACATAACCATCAACCAGTTCCTTACTGGCCTCACTGTCAAGCTGCTGCACTAGCAGCTATCCAATTACTCACTAAATGTCTGCTAATTGTTTCGTCTGTTAGAGATGATTTGCAGTAGGTTGCAGACTCCAAGTTACTACATCTTGCTGGAGAAATAAAAGTCTTTGTTGCCATAGTTTTGCTGACTCTTTTCCAGCATTGCACTGTGTCATTTCACTACACCCCAAAGATGAAAGTAAAATACAAAATAACATCATCTAAGATTTTAGTATCTTCTTGGCTCTAAAATATCCTGAAGGCAGGGAAAGGGGAACCTCAATATGATCACAACAGCATTTTCAGGACAGAAACTATGGAGATTGTAAAAACAATAAAAAAGGTCGATGCTGTTGGTAACATTGATCTCCTTTAGCTGCAGTTTTGGGTGAGCTGAAAACACTGTTCTATGGCTGGAGAATCCTCTACATTCCCAGAGAAGTTAATAGAGAACATGAGATTTTCATGCCCAATCCTCACTCTGGTAGGAATGAACAGCAGTAGCTATTTACTTCTTTGTCTAGGCTATGCAGTCACATACAAAAGGCTTACACGCTCTGCACTTGCAGTAGTTTAAACTTCTGGGGCTGCTGGTTTTGTTTGAAGCCACATATTCCCACTAAGTCTAATCAGAAATATACCTGCTATCAAAGGCAGAATATTCCCCTCTCTGTCCAGCAGATTGGTTTATTGCAAGAAAACTACCTGCACAAGCAAATATCCCAGACATGTCAGACTTCCAACAGAGCTATGAATTCTGGTAACAGTCAGAGGTAGACCATTAATAACCAGAACCATAAAACAAATCTAAAAACTGCAGAATAATAATAAAAAATGATATTTATAGAGGTAACGCAGGAGATGCAATAGTAAAAGAGCCTCCCTCTGGATCATCAATTCATGAGTTCTGTGATCCTGAATAACGGGCATGCTTCCAAAGGATGAAATAAAACACATCAACTATTCAAAATCACTAACTTTCCTCTTGCGTTCCTTAAAGGTGAATTGCAGCAAATGTATAAATTTTAGTGCGCAGGAACTTGTGTGCATTTTACTACCATAGGAAGCGAATTTCACAGTATTTATTGGAAATCATTATCTTCCTCTGCTTTTTAAAGTTTAATTTAAAATTTGTCACAGCAGCAGCCAGGCTGACACAGCCTAATACTGGTGATGGAGTGATACTCTCTGAAAGGACTCCATGGGAAGATCTGCCACCATTTGCCAATAGCAGCATCTGTAGTGTTATTTTCTTATCAAAAATCACTAGAACTTCCGAAATAAAATAATTGAATGTTTGTGTCTAGAAAGAACTTATGGGCAGGGATCATGACCAGTAACAGAAGATCTTTAACTGATATAAGCAGCAACATCAAAAAAATCAAGCCTCCATGGGAGCAAAACACTCTGTCCTATTTTCAGTCTTATTGGTTAATTAATTCTTTAATTCTTTATAATAATTTCACTGGGGACTCTGAGAGCAGATGTAACCACTTGCTCAATTATGGAGTGTTTCACACCTGCTCTACCCAGACAGAAGAGGCAAGCAGGTGAAAATCAAGCTTCTGCCTATTTTAATCAAGGCATTTTTTGGCAGAACAAGCATATTTTATTATTCAAAAATAAATCCCCCACCACCTTAACTAACACCCATGTTTCTTAACATGGAGAAATCAGGCCTTTGCTATTAAAATGGTGTTAAATACCTAAGGGTCATAACTGTAATATATTGTATATACAGATCAGGATACAATTGATAAAAGAAAACTAAAAATCAAAGAGGGATGGAATCAAATGCACATGAAATATGAATCTCAGTTTTTGGGTATGTGCACATGCATTTGTCTGTTTCATTGTAGGTGGACAGGCAAATAGGAAGTGTTCTTATCTGACAGTTAACCAACCCATTTTCAGTAGGTGTTGGGGTAGAAATACTTATTGTTAAGTTGAATACTGTTTTCATTTCAGCCTGAGGAGTGGTGAAGTTTTTCTCTTCTGACCTCTTTCATATGATCTCATGCTGATTTGAGTAAATGGAATTTCACCATGAGTTTCATGAAGTCCCTAATATCTTTCCAGGGGCCATCTGGCAAGAGATAATCTATGATTGCTTCTTTTGATGTTATCAGATCTGTCTCCTGCAATCCACCTCTGTTTATGGAACCAGTTCACCTGGTAATTGGTTATTATTTCATACAGACTTACTGAGAAGGACTGGGTTCAGACACTATCGTATTTGCAGTGCCTTCAGATCAGGCTTTAGGACTGGGGACCTGTGACCTAACCACAAATAAAGTTAAGGAAAAGACAAAAACGTGTCTAGTAAATGCAGGAAAACTTCAAAAATAGCAACATATGGCACATATGTAACTACTAAGTACCCACCAAGAAATCCTTGGTCTAGCACCATAATCCTTAATCCAGAGATACCCCCAAAAGAGAGCCCCTAAATAACCTTGTAATAAGAATTTCATACTAAAGAATGGGCTCTAACAGTCTCTAATCCATTTGGAACCTTCTTTGGTATTTGCTTCTGACTAGCAGGAGCAGTTAGACAGAAAGCCAAAATTGTTCATGAACCTGTTTAGTCTCTTTAAATCTTTAAACACTAATGGCACTACAATCAAATTGTGGCATTCAGACTGAGATCCAGACAAACAAGGCTGAATGAGATCAAATTTAGACAGCTAAACTGTATGTTCATATCAAATGTGTAAGGATCTCCATCTATGATTTTCTACAAGAATGTGTAAAACACAGGCTCGGTCTGCTGAGTTGTTGTAGCTCACATTTTAAGGAGGTAGACATGGGTTAGGCAGCTAACAGAGGAAATGAAAGATTATTTATCATTTGATGTTTTATAAACTATTCTATAACAATCTGTAAAAATGTCAAACACAGAAAACCCTTGATTTGTCATTTCCTTGCTGTGCTCTTGTGAGGAATCCAACTCAGCAGGGACTTAGCCTAACACCTTCAGATCTCCCAAGTTTCGGTTCTCTCTACCAGCACAAAAAAAAAA
>VXAC01004579.1:1629435-1702215 GCA_013399225.1 Rhipidura dahli | reverse complement strand
AAAAAAAAAAAAAAAGGAGCACAGCCAGCTAATGGTGGTAGAAAGCATTGTCAATTTTTCAAACATCAGGCCCTAAGGAAGAGCAGATCATTACAACCTCCCCCAGTTCCTAACTAGTGCGGCAAAAGAGGCAAACCTCTTTGTGTGTTTTGTACAGTTTATTTCTTCAGGGCTCCAGCAGCTGTTTCCTTCCTCTGGTTGATTTTAAATTAACACCACAGTTTTGTGAGGAAGTGCTCAGGTGTAAAATAAAACGGTAGCACAGTCCTTGTTTTTGATACTGAAAGCAGTGAAAAACAGTAATAAGAGCAGCAGATTCCCTAACAAGTATCAAATCTATTTCACTACAAAAAGATACTGGCTTTCCTTTAGTTGTGAGTGATGACAGAGCCGACATGTTGGTGTCCCAAGAATTTCACAAAAAAAAAAAAAAGCCTAAAGCTCTCCATGGAGGTGTCTTGGGTTAGGGGTTTTCTTTATTGTGGAAAGGTTACAGAAGAAGTACACGAAGCTGTTTTGCAGACAAGTTCAAAGTAGCAAATTGATTTCACTGCTGGAATGTTTCTTTCTGTGTATGTTGCTTAATTGTACCTCAACTTTCCTTTAAGAGAAATAACTTGTTAATTTCAGGCAAAAAATAGAACTTCTTCAAGAAGGATAAAAGATAAAAACATCAATTTATTACAACTGTGCTTCTACTTCTATATATGATGTAGTCTGAAAGCAGCTGTCCATTGCTTTGCTTTATGTAAAGGTGCTATCCCATCCTCTACTGATGTAAACTGGCTTCTAGTCAGACTTCAGCAGAGGTGTACAGAGAGTATAGAGACATTTTCAGAAGCAAAGATGTCCACAGGACAAGGGGTTGTAGTGAATAGGGTGATATCAGGCTGGTGACTGGTCACTAATGGGGTTTCACAGGGCTCTATTCTCAGCCCAGTTCATCTCAACATCTTCACCTTGGATGCAGGACTTGAAGGGCTACTAAGTAAGTTTTCAGGTCATACAAAATAGGAGGAGCTGTTGACTCCATTGAAGGTGGAGAGGCCCTCAACAAAATAGAGGTCTGGCCAAACAGCAACTGTATGAAGTTTAACAAAGATAAGTGCCAGATTCTGCAGCTGGAATGGGGAAACCCTGGATGTAAACACAGACTGGGAATAAAAACAGTGCCGTGGAAAGGGACCTGGGTGTCCTGGTTGATGGCAAGTTGAATGTGAGCCAGCAGTGTCCTGGCAGCCAGGAGAGCCAATCCTGTCCTGGGGTTCATCGGGCACTGCATCACCTGCTGGGCAAGGGAGGGGATTGTCCTGCTCTGCTCTGCACTGGAGCAGCCTCACCTTGAGTGCTGGGGGCAGTCTGAGGGGCCACAATATTAAAAAGGCATAAAACTATTAGAAAGCATCCAAAAGAGAGTTAAGAACATGGTGAAGGGCCTTGAGGGGAAGCTGTATAAGGAGCTGCTGATAGGTCACTTGGTCTGTGCAGCCTGGAGATGAGGAGACTGAGACTCATTGCAGTTATGACTTCCTGTGAGGGGAAGAGGAGCAGCAGGTATGAAAGTAAGGCATTTGGCTTGGGAAGCTACTTGGGATATGGTAATCATTAATTTTCTGTATTTGAAGCTTACTAGAGCAAGACTGCACTGACAAGAACAGTGACATGCAACAGTGTTTGGCTCTTGAGTATATAATTTTCTACATGTCTTTCAATATTTAGATTCAGTTCTGGCTTTGATGTATGTCACTTCAATGTATACATGAATACTGCCGTTGAGCAATTACTCTAAAGAATTTTACTGAATTATACAATGTTTTTGACCAAATCTCTTCACAAAAGTTTGCATGGTGTTAAATTCTCTTTTTGATGGTTATTTTTTATTAAAGCTGTGCCATAAAATAACTTTTATGATAGACGCTTGTAAGTACCGGGACAAATTTTTTTGTGAGCTTAACTGTCTAAATATCCCAGAAATAAAACCAGAAGTTATTGCAGTTTACTCTCACATAATTGCATTTAACTAATTTGCAGTCTTGTATCTAATTTAATAACACAAAGCAGGTATCCCAATAAATAAGATTATTTCCATGTTCTGCTAGAAAAGGACTAATAAATGTATTCAGCTATATAGAGGTATATATGCAGGACTGATTTCTGAAGAAACTCTTCTTGAAAAGACAGTTACAGAACCTGGCTGAGTAGCCCTGTATAAGATGAGGAATTTCATGTTACTTACTTGTCCTTCAAAGCACTGGATAAACGTATTAAACTGGACCTCAGCATCCCCTTTAATAGTATTCCTGTTGCTAGGAAACGGTTATCTGGACCCCATCCATAAGCCTTGTCTTTGGGACTGCTTTCATACTTTACTCAAAGCCCTAGCTCTGACATCCTTGAAATTGTGTTTTCATTTTTCATTGTCTTTCCCGCAGCTTTTGGCCATTTGTTTTTGCTTACAAAATCCAGTTTTGCAAATGAGCAGATAAACACCATGTAACTAACCAGCCATCTAAAACAGCGATCTCCTTCAAATTGTATCCTCCAAAAGATTTCCTGGAGTAGCTTTTTGCCCTCACTGTTTGTCCTGGCATAAGAGTCAGTGTGGATGGGACTGCTCATGGAAGATCATCACTTTCCAAGTATTTACTGAAACATCTGCATTTATGTGTAAAACAAAGTTTTCTTTCCCTTCACTGCTGACATATTTATTGCACCCACCTTCTGCAAGATTATGCTTAATTAGAAGCTTCATTGTTTTGTTTGATGCTCTTTTTCAGTTGATTTCCCTCTGCATATGAGGCTTCCCATGGATTTACTAAAGGGAAAGGACACTAGGTCCTCTTGCTTATCAAGCATATAAATAGATTGCACAGTTTATCTTTCAAAAATCCCAGCGAAGCCAAAATGATAATTATAGCGGTATAATTATTAAAATGTGTTCCTAGCTGAGCTTGTTATTGCCTCTCAAGAATCAATAAAGGAATAGATGCCATGGATTTAATGATAGGGTTGTCTTAGTGGTTCTTATTTTACAAAGCAGAAGTAAGGAGATGGTGAAAAGGTCACAGAAGATGGAAAAAAGGATGAATTCAAAATGCTGCCATAGAAAGTGCTCTTTAGGATCCTCCAAGGATGTTTCTAAAAAGCTAGTCTGAGATATAAAAAAGCCCAAAAATCTAGAATTGCCCCATTTAACCTTTTATATATCCCTGATTCAACACAATCTTCAGATGTACATTGCCAGGACACTTTTCCCCCAGTGTATCAAACTTCTGACCCTGCAGCTGTTGTAAGTCAGTCACAGCAACACATCCTTCTGTACCATGTTATAAATAAAGGTAGCTTGCTCATCAAATGCCAAAGACTGGCCAGTGTTACACAGACTCATCCTGCAGTTCTCACACAGGCAAGACCACCACTGGCTTTAGACTTCATTCATTCCACTGATGGCATCAGCTCCCTTTTATTCATAGAGGTATAAATTAGGATCTACCCAGAAGAAATTGTGGGTTTAGACAGAAAATCCAGTATGAGTGGAGTGTCAAAGGGAAAAATTCCTGTATGCAGTAATCCTTCAGGCTTCAGTGCAATCCCTGAAACCTTGCTCCATGGAGAGTTTGTCTGCCCAGCTACCTGAAACCACTGGGAACCTTACCACTGTGCAAAGTTTTGCATCAATGCTACTGAAAACAATTTCTCTGTCCTGTTCAATGCTCATTTCTTCCACTGCCCTCTTATGGAGTTGGGTTGCTTTAGCTAGGCTGTCAGGTCTTCCTTCTGCTTCTTTCATATGCTTGTGCATATCACAAAGACTCTCATTTAGCCCTGTCATTCTGCATTTCCAAATTGAAATTCATCTTAAAAGCAGAGAAGAAAAAATTTGGATCTGGGGACAAGGTGCTGCAAGAATCATCTTATTGTCCTGAAAGGGGGATCCTGATGTTCCCTTTTCTGGTTATGAGCCTCAGATTTGCCATTAATGAAATGCTGGAATGCATGATTTATATCACTAATAAGTGATATAAAATTTGTTTTGCTGCCAATGCAGGCTGTTCAGAATGCAGGATGTGAACTGATAAACATGTACTGTAGATCACAGTGAGCCCAGTAAAGAGACAGCGTTGTAAAACATCCTACAGAGCACCGTCTTGCCATGCAAATCCCAGCATTAGTGATAACTACCCCTCAGTGAATTCAGAAATTGCCCTGTGAATCTTTAGCATCAAAAAGACATAGATATTGTCCTTGGATTTTACATCCAAATCCCAGCACTCACTGAAAGCTCTGATTTCAAAAAACCAAATTGTTCTAGTTTTAAGGCTGCCTTTGGGTGAGGTTTTTAATGGGACAATATATTTAAAGACCAAACCAAACACAGGTTTAGCCAAATTCTTGTTTTACTGAGTAAGACCTGATCACAACTTCATGACTTGAATTTGCCTGGCTGTCATTCATTAAAATGTGAGTACCCAGTATTGCACTCTGGACCCAGGACAAGGCTAAAGAGTGCCACAGTAAAGGAGTATAAGGTATGCTCCAGCTGTCCCCTACAACTTCTCTGTCCTAAATATATCTCTTTAGTGGTTTAACTGGCTTAGTTTCCAAGAAGACTGGCAGAGGTTTAGCTTTATTTGTGGCTAGCAAACTGAATGAGCAATAAATAAAACAGGGGGTTCGGGAAAGTTTTGTTCTCACAACGCAACACAGAGTACAGGACTTAAGAAGTAGCTTTGCTGTCCCTGTGTTTTGTTTTGAAAATAATTTTTGAAAAAGAATGATCATCCAGAATATAGTTCTTCTCCTATTTGTATTATCTTCTTTCAAAATCTCAGTAAAACTCTCCCTTTTCTTATACCTTTGCCAACATACCTTGGCAAAAAACTTGGCAACAGTCAGGTTTTGCTCTGCTAAGAACAGCGTCTATCAGGCTGGTGGGGAAGTTCTTACTGCTTCCTTACACTCCTCTTCTCCATCTGCTGCTTAATATGCAGCATTTATAGCTCCTGTGGTAGGGAGCTGTCTCGCAGTTGTGGGTTTGTGAAGGAGGTACTGCTTCAAGGACAAAACTCTTACTTCTAAGTTCTAGAAATAACATTAATTTTCAAGGTTTCTCAACTGTGTTGGCAAAGGGATATTTATGGCGGTGACAGGCACCTTCATAAAAAGGGTCAAGGCACAAATTCCCCAGTCCATGCTTAGCCTTTCTCTTTGCCTGTGATTGTTTTGTGCAGGGGCCTGACAGGAGAGGAGAGGAGAGGAGAGGAGAGGAGAGGANAGCATATACTATCAAAATTTGTTGCCAAGATTAAGTTGATGAAAATGAGAGGGGAGAGGAGGGGAGAGGAGGGGAGAGGAGGGGAGAGGAGGGGAGAGGAGGGGAGAGGAGGGGAGAGTCTTTGGAAAGTCAAAACTATACTTTTATCTGCTTTAGAAATGTTGGTGATGACAGTCTTTGGGCTGATGGGACTGAGGCCTCAGGCTTTAAAGACCTCTCCAGGCAGGAGAATTCAGAGAGCACCTGTCAGAGGAGACATGCACCTAGGCCATTTTCATAGTTATCATGAACTGGAACTGGGGAACTTAGCATGACTTGTGTGCACTGCAATCCTACCTCTCACTAAGATTTTCTGCTGTGAAGTTTCCCACCCCCCAAATTTCCTTCTCACTTTGCAGAGGGGCTGCAGCAGGGCTGAGTCTGCTCCTCAGCCAAGCCTGAACGTTTTTGTGTGTTGCTAGCAGCATGGCAGAGCCAAGGGAGTCTTGCCTGTGGATTTGCACCTCCCATCAATTTTGCATGCTGTTTTTCTGGCCCCAGTGTCCTCAGAAGCACAGTGTCTGCTGGGAACTCTGCCACAAATTCTTTCTCAATAAAATACAGGTGGAAAGCAGCAATTAAATCTGCTCAGTGGAACACTCATTTAGGCAACATGGCCATTGGAATGATCACTGAAGAGGAGGGGACTTTTTTGCGCTGTCCCTCAAGGCAGAAAAAGCCTCAACTCATATGTGATAGACCTGAAGAAGATATGTTGGAATAGCTGGTTGAAAAAGATGGGGTTTTTTTCTGATGCCTTTCCCCCACTGAGCGTTCAGGTTAACAAGTGGGAGCTCATTCAATTGAGCAGAGGTGGCCTCTGGACTCCAGTGAGCTTATTCTGCCCAAATAAACTTGTTTAGCAAGGCAGCTTCCCAAGCCTGAAACTCATTCCTTTGAACTTTCACACTTTGTGGGCCAGTAATTAAAGGTATTAAAGGGAGAAGTTGAGGGAGGGCACAATTTCTTCCTTTTTTTCTCATTTGTTTGCTTGGAGTTCAGCCATTGGAAGTGTGATACCTCTAGGGTTTAAAAGAAATCAGGCTATAAAATATCCCATTGCCTTTGTCTCTTGGCTTTTTTCGTTGCAGAGTGTATAACTCAGCAGGGAGAAAAGGATACCATGGCTTTTATCTTGGCATCTAGATGCTGGCACTTATGCTTATGTAATCAGCCTTGGGGAGAGACTATTGCATTTTAACCATTTTCATGACTGCTCAATTATCAGTCTGTTATTTCATCCAAATTTCAAGAGGACTTGACCAGTTCTGTTTTCACCATAGATTCCAAGCTGATTACATATTTGGGATCTTCACAAACTCCATCTCTGAACCTAGTGTTTTCCTGCAGGATGGTCTTGGTTTTTTTCTTGGAGGCCCTTTGTCTGTGGTTATTACTTTGGCTGCCTTAATAAGTAAGAGCCATCTGGAGGCATGGTTGACCGAGTTTGCACCTGCGTCTACATCTGCACTGTCTGGCCACGTCAGGTGGATGTTCACCTAAAAGATCTATCTCAGTGTGATAAAAAGGAAAAGAAAAGGGAGGCAGGGTGTAAAACTGTTATTCCTGCCTCCTTGCAACAGCAGGTGCACCAGATGGCTCACAAAGTAATTAGCGTGAAGAAACAGTGTCAAGACTCCATGTGGTGTGGTCTGTAAATGATCATCAAATCAAATTCTTTATCAAAGATGGAGTTTTCTCTCTCCCCATTGGCAAATCAATACACATTTGAAACAGCGCATGTAATCCGCTCCCTTACGTGCAGGTACCTGGAATGCAGACAGAGAAACCTGGTCAAGAGACCGTTCTTGTTAAGCAGCCATCTGTCCAAACAGGCTGTCCCTAAGCATTCCCAGCCTGTTGAGTTGTTATGCTTTGCTTTATTTGAAGGCAATTTTTTCCTTAAAAAGTATTTTTTTCGCCTCCTTGAGTGGTCACCTAGAGGAAATTTTGCAATGTAGGATGTAAGGTAAACAGAACAAGGCT
The DNA here is from genome assembly GCA_013399225.1 of Rhipidura dahli. Lineage (NCBI taxonomy): Eukaryota > Metazoa > Chordata > Aves > Passeriformes > Rhipiduridae > Rhipidura > Rhipidura dahli. The sequence goes on along the minus strand of VXAC01004579.1, from coordinate 1,694,915 downwards.
TCCTGGTAGAGTTATACTTTGGCAGCAGAAAAAGGATCTTGCACTGGTTTAATCCACAGATCTACTGATTCCTAAAGCTTCTTGTATTTCCCCTTTTTTCTTAACTTTTGGCTGTGTTAGCTCCCTTGGATTCAGGGAGATACTGGCTCCTGCCTGGGTGTGCTGGACAGACCCCCCAGAGCTCTGACTGGCACGCTGGGTATCTGTTAGAGCAAGATAACGCGCTATCACCGTGCTGCAGCCCAGGTGCCTCAGCCCAGGACCACTGCATCCCCACCACTTTGCACAGGGCTGCTGCTGCACAGCTGTCTGCTGCCCTGCTCTTTACCCAGCCCTGCTCTGCGCTCACCTGAAATAACCATGCTGCCTACCAGTGTGTTCTCTCCTATTTTCTATGCCTCTGTCCCCCATTTCACAACCCTCGTTGTGCCCATGGAACTCTGTACCATCCTGGCACCCATGAGAGCACCATGGATGGAGATCACAACCACTGGTGAGCAGTTTAATGGCAGGCCAGAGGCTTTAAATACTTCTACAAGGGTATTTCAGTGTATGTTCTGAAACACCTCTTTTTGCCACACACAGCATTTTGTTAAATAACTACTGTAAAGCAATGCCCCATGAAAAGGGAGAAGACTAAAAATGAGCTTTCAGCTGGCTTCTCAGATAATCACAGAGCAGTGAGGGAGCAGCTGCACAAGGTTTAGATACTCCAGGATAAATTCTGTAGAAAAGCTTACAGACAGAAAGAAGTTTTAACAATGTGCATAACACTAGCCTAGAATTTGAGTCTAAGAAAGGCAGTCTGTTGTCTTGCTGCTATTTACTACAAACTGAATTATTCTGATTTGACTGTCAGGATGTTTGGGTTTTTTTCCAAATTATATTCTATATATGGTGAGTATTACATCTCAAAATTGATAATTTACCTTTCCAAATCTGTGATTTTTAAAAATTTTTTTACAATTTGTTTGTTTTGAAAGCCAGTCAGTAGCTGAATGTTCTCTGTTAAAGGAAGTTATGACAGAGTTAAAAGGGTTAGAGGGTCCCTGTGGTAAACACGTGCCACATGCAGAAGAAACCTCACCTGAGTTGCAGCACAGGAGGCTGGAGTGGGCTGGTGTAGAGCAGGACCTTGTAATCTGGCAGTGCAGTGCAAGGCATGGAATGCTGAACACAAAGAATTCCTTCAGAATTGCATTTGCAGTGTTTATGTAAATAAATCTACAACTATGACTTTTTATTTTTTAAACCTGCTCTGCAGCTAGCCAGCAGTATCTAAACTTGATGGGCTTTGTTTGCCAGGAAGTTTGGCTCAGCTCTTACTCATTTTACACTGAGATCCAAAAGCTGATCAGAGGACAGTCTAATTCCTCTGAGAGACAAGTACATTTTTGGGACTGGACTGTGCCCCACAGAAATGCAAAGTGTTCTTGCTTTCTTTTAAAAGCTGCTCTCCACCTTCTCTCCTCCCCCTCTTCTCTCCCTTTCCTCTTCCCCCAGGCTTGACAAGCCTCTGAGCCCAATTCTTAAGCAGATGCTATTGCAGAAAGGGTGCCTGGTGGGAACATCTCCCTGTGATTTCTCGGGAAGGAAACTCATCTCCTTACCTGAGCTCTAGGCTCTGGGTCCCAGTTACATGGAAGGGCTTCTGTTCTCTTGGATGGTTTGGCACACAGCCTGAAGGTTGTTCATTCTTGCTAACCAGCTGAAAATCAGGTACCTGCTCAGGATTCTCTGGACCAGCTGCATTTTAGTTTCTGCTCGGTGAACTGGATGTTTTCTGTGTGGGGCAGATCTGTGCCTAATTTTTGGACTTATAAATCCTTTAATGCTTCTGTATCTCAGTTTCATATGGTCAGCAGTTCAACTCATGTAATTTCCACACTCTGTTCAGACCTAGATAATTATCTTTCCCTGTAATTCCAGTGGTGAACAGTGTCAGTACCTTAAATGTGCATTTCTGGTTACTCATAGCCATACTCTACTCCTCCATTCTGGTAAAAAGGAGCTGAATTTCCCCATTGGTATTAGCCAAAGTCACCTTTTCAAATCAAACCTAGGCAAATAAAGCAGCTCTTGTATTTGCACTCTGACCTTAACTGTTTCCACAGCAGATAAACTATTCTGTATCTACCACACATCTGGAGTTTTCCCCATCAAATATATCTTCCCTGAAAAGATGAAAAAAAAATCTGTTTGGAAAATGCCTAGATCTTTATTTTCCTGCAAGAGGCAGTCTTGGAGCTTTTCTGTTATAGTTTGCATTTTTGCTTTTGTTTCTGTATATCTTCATATGTACCAAAAAATAGAGTTAATTTCCCTACTGCTTTTGATTACTCCTGGTTGGCAAACAATGAAGATTAATTGTTTTCTGATGTAGCAGAAACAAACATGATTCTTATTCACTAGTAACCTTGGCAGTGTCAAAAGGGGCATGCACAGCCCTGGGAACAATTTTCTTAGCTAGCTGTTCATACAGAGACACAAAGAAAAGTCATTTTGTTGCTGCTTCTAAGATAAAACTATGGCAGAGAACTAAGATAAAATCCAAGTCTCATATTCAAATTAATAGGTAATTAAGATGAAATGCACTTCTAAATTTCTCTGGTTATTTTTTCATATATATTTCCCTATTTCACAGCTTTTTAGGGAATTTTGAGGCTCTGCTTTTTTTCCTGTTCTATAATCTTAGCTTACCCATCTTGCTGAAAGACCTGTGGCAGGAGCATGAAAACAATGATGGGACTGTTCTTGGGGTAGGTTTGCATGGAAAAGAACAGGAAGCTGCCCAGCCCCATCACAGCCTGGGCCCCAGACCAGTTGATGAGAAGCTTTACTGGTGCAGGTACAGTGCTGTGTTTTAGAACATTTTTTGCTTCCACTTTATGTTAGCAGCAGAGCAATATGTGGACATACAGGCTGGGATGAAACCTGCCTCAGGCATCCTGCTATATCCCTGTGCCAAACACAAACATGCCCTTAGTGATGAATGGAAGAGGGGACAGGTAAACCTTAAAGTAGGTGTCTTTTTCCACAGATGTGTATAAGGAATCAGAGTAATTTAACTGCTTATAAAATGAAGCAAATGGATATATTTGCACTGGTAGATGATGGAATAGAAAATGTTATCATTCTACAAATGGTATCTTTTCTATGTTTGCAAAGAGAGAAAGAAAACAAATAGCTAAGTTAATCTATTCATTTTGCTCTGTGGTAATGTTTCTTCAAATTAAATTATTCCATAATGACCTATTCAGTGCTTTGCATTATCTTTGAAACAGATAGTCTATTATTTTGGTACTTCTCTGGCCCTTAAAAGTGTGTCTCAGTTCTTCAAAAAGTAGGAAAGTGTTATTTATTTCTGATTCACAGATAGGGAACAGGTACAGGTGTTCTAAAAATCTTAGTTACTAATGGGTGTGGTCCCAATGAATTTCTGTGCATAAGTTTTGGAATGGCAGAACTTAACAGGTGACCAAGATCAAACAAGAATGAGGACAAGACTGACTGAAGCTCACCTCACACTGAGCTCACTGAGATCATCTCACACTGAACTCAGACCACCCTTCCTCAGCTGCAGGAGTTCTGCTGAAGTAAGAACTAGAAAATTAGGTCTCTGTGCATGTTAACAATTTTAATAAGATCTTTTTTAGTTTTAAGTGTAAAAGTCAAATTTCCAGTGTCTAATAGTGGAGCATACTTGTGGTTGACTTGGGTTCAAACAGCCTTTCAGTTACCTAATTCTGCATTGTGAGGATGCCGTGCCGAAATATTGATCTTGTCCTGAGCAAAAAGCCAACTGTGCTCAGTGTAAGTCTGTGCTACAACCATTGGAGGACTAAGCCCTATGTGGCAGCTATAACATTTGAATTAACAGACACAGTAGAATATTTTGCAGCTTTTCTAATTAAAATAATAATTATGTTGTGTCTATCAGCATGGAATTCCAAATGTAAGCCTCAGGGTCAAATGGCTTAGAAAACTGAAACTCTGCTCCCTTCCTGGGGGAAAAAAAAAAAAAAAAGGAGATGAAGCAGTTCTAGGAAGCTTCATTTACATAAATTGCAAATATTGTTTACAAATAATACCATCAACTGTGATCTGCTCTTCATAAATGACAAAATATTCTTATTCATGGACCACAGTAGCATGCACCCTGGAACTGGTAGGTCACTCTCATCAACAGGCAGTGATTTTATGTTTGGTAGTGCAGACAAGAGGGTGCATGATATTCTTATGAGCACAGGTAGTGTTCATAGTTCTGGAGCCCTCAAGTACAGCAGGTAAAGCTCAGCTAACCTGGTCAGCTTTGGGACTGACAATAACACATGGTCAAGATAGTTAGGATGCCTTTTTGGGGACACAGCACCCAACCCACAGAAAAAGATTTGAAATCACAGAACTGAGCCCAATTAGCTGCACATCAGAATAGATGGTGGTGAAGTGATTTTCCTTGAACTAAATCCGTGTGGTGGAGGATCAATCAATCAATTTATGAACACCTCGAGGGTAATAATAGTCTAGTGAATGTGAATTTGTCAAGGACAAATTGTATCAAACCAATCTAATTTCTTTCTTTGACAGGATAAGTGAATAAGGGGGAAGCAGTAGATGTGATCTATCTTGACTTCAGTAAGGCTTTTGAGTCTCCTACAGACAATTCTTGTAAGCAAATTAAGGTATATGATTAAATCACTGCAGAGAAGGCTCACAGCTGGTTGAGAAAACAAAATCAAAGAGAAACTGTCACTGGTTTGTTGTCAAACTGGGAGGACATTTAAAATTGTGTATTCTGAGTCCATTTATATTCGATCCTTTGCTGATCAATGATCTGGATGATGAAATTATGAGGATGCTTTCAAATTTGGAAGGAGTTGGAGATAATAGGAAATTGTTCCAAAATCAGCTGATGGAAATTTGATAGAGGCATATGCAATTGCAATAGAAGTGCTTTGCATATACGAAATAGTGGAAAAAACACTTAGGAAGCAGTATAAAGCAGAGAAGGAGTTAGAAGTTAGGGGGACAAAGACAGTGGCAACAGTGTGACACTACTATGGTAAAAAAAGTTTCTTCTTTTTCTTGAGCAAATGAAGTTTCATTTGTGAAGGGTAAGAGGCTCTAGGTGGCTCCAGATGACCTTGCTTGAGCAGAGAGGTTATCAAGATGACCTCCAGAGGTCCTCTGCAGCCACAACCCTTCTGTATTTCAGTATCAATCTCACTACTGAGACCAGTGATACCTCAGTTAGAGTGAAGTTGCAGGCTTTGGACTATGAGGAAGATGTAAACAAACACTCAAAGGGCAACAGGGAGATAAGTAACAGAGGCTTGGAAAACTTGACATCTGAAATAGGCTGGAAGTGAAGTAGGCAACCTCTGTATCATTTGTTGCACTGGGCAGCAAATGCCCCCAATTTCGTAGTGTCATTAAAGCACCTAACTGACATTTGAAAACTTGGGCTTCAACAGACTTGTTGCTTGATTTTGTGTCATTTTGTTGTGCATTTAAAAGCTCTGATGTTCTTTATTTCTTTCTCTTCAATTTAAGTTCATCATATTTACCAAGTTTTCTTGTTTGCCTTTTTGCTGCTTTTCTTTGTGTACAGAAATATCCCTAGACAGAGGAAACTCTGCTCTTGATGTTGGCAACTAAGATTTACAGAAAAAATATAATTTCGGCTCTGTGTACTTAAGGCTTTGTAAATTTTATAGCATTATACCACTTTCTTCTGCATCTCTGTTGTACTGATTGGAGCAACACAGGTGAAGTAAATGAGTAATGTTAGTCAAGAAAATACTGTGGCTTTATAGAGTAACTATTCATGAAGAAAAAGCCTTGAAACATTTCCAGAACTGGAGGCAGAGAATTTATTGTTCCTGCTGGATCCCAGAATAACTACTGCTTTGTGTCATCATTTTATAATCCTTGTCTGTCAATAAACATAACTGTAGCTAGCAATAAAAATGATACAGGCTCAGTCAGGCAACGCTACCCTGGTAAAACAAATTTATGAGCCAGTTAATATTTTTAATCCTGTTACAGAAATGACCTCAAAACCCAGACCATTTATTTAAGCCTCTATCCCCTAAAGGAGCACATGTGGATGTCAGATAAATGAAACCTGCTTTTGAATCATGTTGATCTTGGGCTGGGGTTGGGCAGCAAGAGGGAGAAAGAGTGGAACTGTAGACATCTGTCTGCAAAAACAAACCAGCCCCATTAGTGTCTGTCTCCTGTCCAGTACACAGTTGGTCAAACACTCTTGCAGGCTCAAATGAAGCCATTCATCTGATAACACAAAATTCAGTATGCTGTATTTTTCCCTTCCCCACATCAGTTACATGCCAGTGATTATTCCAGTTCTACCATTGATCCAAGATGACTTATCACAACAGGGAGTCATTCTGTTTATGCTGCTTCAGAAATCTCTGAGATGTTATTTGATCTACAGCATCCATTAGATGCACAGAATACATTTCTTTCCCTATTGTTTCATCTTATTAGGAAGATATGGCAATGACACTGTCTGCTAATTGCTACCCGACCAGTGCTTTGTGCCTTGTTAGTTTTGACTAAGACTCTTTTCCTACATAGCATGGTGTAGATATTACGAATAGGAGAAAGACAGGTAGTTAATTGGGGTCTTGAGTGTTACACAGACAAATGAAAAATTCACTGATAATCAGTTTTTCTTTGATGGAAGGGTCAGCTCTTGTCAGTAGTTGCCCCACTGTCCTTTCTCTCTATGCTGCAAAGTATAACATTTTATACTTGTAATGGCTACCAGAAGAATATCTGCTGCTGCCAACAGCTTACAATGAATTGATACGAGGAATGGTCACTTCTTAAACCTTGGCCAGGTATTCTCTTGAAAGTGAAAGCCAGGGAGGGTCCTAGGTCAGAGTGTATTTTTGCACTGATTGAGTCTTCTGGAAAGTCTGCAAGACACATGGTGTTAACAACTCAGTTACAGGTTATAGGCACCAAATATAAAGTAAGAGTAGCTATAAAGATATGCATTTTCTTGTTTGGGGAAGCCAGATGAGTCAATCTGGCAATAGAAGTTCTACTTCTAGTTCTTATCTGTCATATAAGAGAGGAATTTTTGATGGCTCCAGACAGAGATCCTTTGAGTCCTGAAATAACTGAAAGTGCAAGGGAAAGAGTTTTCTTTCACCCAAGCTACTTACAAAATCTCTTTGTTCTTGGACTTAGACCCGAATCCACACCTTCTGCACTGCCTCATCAAAAATACAGGTTGATGTTTCACTTCTTATGTCTTGTGTATACCAATCATCTACTGCACATACAGACATGCATCTCAGGCAAAACAAATGATAGTCCTTACAGAGTATGAGCTAATTGTTGAGATGGGTGGACAGAAACAGCAAATATCCTGTAACAGGAGGTAACAGAAGCTTTCTGGTCTTGAGCAAATATATTTACATACCTGATCTTATAGAAAAGATGGATTGAGTGGAAGTATCTTCCTGCAAGTTGGGGGTTTGTATAGAACTGGTGTTTTGCAGCCCCCACGAAATGCAGAACTGTGAGTATGCAGCATGTCTGAAGTAATGCCAAGGCTTTTAGATATATGTGCCTGCGTTAAAGACAAATTTGGTAACCATGTAGAATGCTATACATCATATTCAGTGTCTGTCTGTTCACTACAAAGATTTACTTGTGAAAAAATGTTCTGGTTTCACTCTTAATTTTATTCAAATTTCTGTGTGTGAAGAACTGCCTTCAGACAAATAATCATTTAAGTGTAGCAGCTGAAAACAAACCCTAGGAAGACCATAGCATCAATTAATTTCCTAGACATTAGAATGGCTCTCTGGATAACAATCAAAAGTTGCCAGGCAAGAAAAATAGAGCAGTAAGATGAGTGCAACAAAAAGGCCCACTAAATTCAGTGCAGTCTGGTGACAGTCAAACTCTAGATACAGCTTCCTGCAGAATTTCAAGAAGGCCACGAGTGAGCTTAATCACGTGTAATGATATGGATGAGCACAGCTCAGAGCAGCTCTCTCCATTCTGCCTAAAGTGCCAGCTCTCCAGCACACAAAAGCTGATGAGCTCCAACTTCTCAACCACTGTCTGAACTTACAGACATTATCAATTTAAAAATAACACCTGCATCAGAAAACATTTTACCTACATTGTCATAATAACACCTTCTATTAGAGACGGGGGAAAAGGAAACCTATGTGTTTTTATCTCCTGTCTCCTGGTTTGGTGGTTTGTGCACTTGAAAGCAATCTGTACGTTGTCTGTTTCAATGTTTGCTCAGTCTAGTCACTGTTATTCTTGGAGCTAAGGGAGGGGCTGGGGAAGGAGAGAGACAAAAGCATCTCATAGCAAAAACAGAAATAGGATATGATGGTTTTAAAATCTGAAAAAAGGTATTAACACAGGCTTTTGTGGATGCATCTAGAGAAAGATAGGCAAAGTGTTTTAATTGACTTGAGCTTGAAAAAAGGAAGGGCTGTGTCAATATTCTCCCAGCAGGAAAGGCAGAGAGAGCAGGGGAGGAAAGCAGGTGAGGATCCCCCTCCCTCCTGTGGCTGCCATTCTGTGCCTGTGTTGAGCTGTGCTTGTGTTACACACAGCCTGGGCAAAATGCTGATGTACTTCTCTCACAAGTCTGTCTGTGAAAGAGCAAACACTCTCCCAATCAGATCCCTTCCCCTCTGTGTCTCAGTGCAATTGTCAAGTTTGAAAATTACAGACATTGCATGTGCTTAAGGAATTGCTAACTCACCCTTCTGATTTCCTCCTTCCCTTCTTTTCACCAGGTGGGCAGTTTTCATTTTTCACATTCAGTTTCACTCCTTGTTTTTGCCTTTCAAATCTAGCAGTGATGCAGGAAGAAAAAATAAAGACGTCAATAGTATAAAGAATATCTAATTAGGTTTGATTTATTATTTTTTCTCCTCCCTTGCGCAGAAAACTGTAGATTTAATTTGAGGAGAACCTAACTGGTGAACTGCAACTGAGCAGGAATTCAGCTGGAGAAGAAATGCAATTCAACATGAGCAGTTTTTATATGCTTACTTAAATCCCTTATATACGAGCTCTTTCTTTTCCTCTCCTACACAATGTGTGTCACATTGGCTCTTGTAATTCTGACTACCCTAAAAGGCCACCTTGAAATTCATTTCACAAAATATCATTTCCAAAACATGTTTTCAAAACTTTATTTATTATTAGAGAGGGGAGCTGAAAATTTAACCTTTGATCTAGACTAAGTAACTTTTTGCCGGTTCACCCTGAACTGTCATTTCCACTGAATGGACTAAAAGAGGCAGAACATCTGAGAAGCAAAAACCTGTTTTCTGAAAATGCCATGGTTCTGCCAGTGTCTCACAGACAAGCTGGAACTAGTCTCTATCAAGCTGCTTTAAAAAATAATGTTTGTATTATTGCAATATTTCTTCTTTGAAAGGAGATAATTTTAATTAAGGCTTTTTAAGGGATGGAGGCAGCCATTCGCCCACCCCCTTTGCCACAGTGTGTGGCAGCCTTTTCCCATTGCTGTATCCAGGCAGAGATGATTCCAGACATCTGTTTAGTACTTGAAATTGCTGACTGGGTTTTCTACTCACCATGCAACCAGAGGGGACTGAACCCACAGTCTGCTCTTAACCCCCATTTCGTTGGTAAAGGTTTTGGCTGTTTTCAAAACTCAGATGCTGAGGCAAATTTTTGTTTCCTAAAACCAGATATGTGTTCTGATTTTCCAAGTGACCAGATAGTTAACACAGCCCAGGGAAACAGGAACAGGAGGGAAGGACTGACAGGGAGGAATGGCCACTATGTCTAAAACTGACACTGACATATCAGCTTTTTGGGACTGAGGCCTGGATTGCCCTACATCTCTGAAAAGTGCTTAGCACATTTTGGGCCCTGTGAGCTGTTGCATTAATAGTACACACATAACAAACAGCCTTAAGCTCAGGCCAGTCAGTGTTTAACCTGGGCTGTGAGGGAAAAGAAGGTGGCACTCCAAGCACCATCCACCTGAGTTCCCAAGCTGCAAGAGAAAGCCCTCAGCCACTTGGGCAGATGTTCACATTATGTTCACACCTGCTGCCAATTGTTTCATCAGCACTGGAATGGGTAACAGTGAGAATTATCTAAAATACTGTCTTTGGCTCCTGATCTTTTCTTCAGTGGTCTCTGAGGACCCGGGTCAATGTCAAATTTTTGTTTATGACAAGAGTGGGGCATGAGTGTGGCAAAAGGGGAATGCACCACGTTGTACCAGGGCAACTCAGTATAGGTTGGTCCATGTCTGTAAAGGCACTGTTCATCTGACGTGCACTTCAGGTAATGGAAGAAGTTATTCAGGAAAAATAATACTCAGGAAATACTTGGGGAAAAGAATAAATTTAAGTCCAAAATAGGAATCTGTATTCCGGGCTTTTACACAGCTAATGTAAAGCAATAGGAAAAGGATATGATACCATGCAGAATTTATGAGTGACTGGAAACAGTGTGAGATGTTGCAATAATACTAGCAATAACAATTTGTGTCTTTGCAGTGTTCAGAGCAAAAAGATCATAGAAAAATAATGTTACACAGTTTAACAATCAATGATCTTGAGAATGTAGTACTACTGAATGGGTTTTTCCTGAGAGGATTCTACCTGTAATGGCAGTAAAGAAGGGAGAGAGAAATTTCCTGTATTAGTTTTAGGTTTGCAAAGCAGTTTCCATTTTCTGAGGAAAATGCTACTGGAGGAAAAAAAAACCAATTTTTATTCACCATTTTGTAACTATTAAATACAGATGCATCATAATGATAGAAATAATTTCATTTCTAAATATAAAATGTATGAGTGTTATAAATATGTTAAGCTCCTTTGTTGTTATGGGTCAGCACAAATTAAAAAATGTATTGCTAAACAAGCTGTAGTCAATATTGATTTTTGTACTTCCAAAACTTTTAGCCAATGATTATATATTTGTGAATATGCATTTTGAAATTTATTTCTGCTAGCAAACACTGTTTCTACAAATAAAGATTACTTAGTTCCTCTTTAGGGAGAAAGTTCAGATAAACAGAGCCATGTAAAGAAGGTTTGGGAGCATTTGTTCCGGGGAGGTTGCATGGGGGTAGGAGTGGGAGTGTAAGGCAGTTCTGAGTACCAATTAAAAGTAAAACGTCTCTAGAGAGACTTCATTTGTGTTTTTTCTCCTGCAGTGAGAAAGCTTTTTAATGAAGGAAATGTCCTTTAAATTCAATTCTAAGGGATTGTTAAACTGAAGTGTGCATTATAGCACCAATCTAAAAGACTAACAGGTGTTTAATTTCTGTTGAATGATAAACTACAAGATTTTTTTGAGACTATTGGTGTTAGGGGGTGCTTGTTTACAGCTGGGATCCTCAAGGAAAGAAAACTTTAACCTTGACACAACAATAGAAACTGCAAAAGAAGTGACTGGCTGAACGACTCCATTTCATTTCAAGGGTCCAGTGCAGCAGAGCAAGACACCATCCGGTGTGACACACAGAGGCTTTAACAATAGCACATGTGGAAAAGGGTTTAAATTTTTTTTTTTTTTCAGTAGTGATGAATTTTTGGAACAATGAATGTTCAGATCTAACTTCCTTCAGCCTTCTCAATTCCTGCTCCTCATCATCCCGGTAAATTTATATGAGATCTTTATATCATAACTGAAGATTCAGTATTTATAAAATAAATCAGTAATAAGATGCATTAAGTGTCAATAGGAACATGAAGAATCGGAGGGGAGGTTAGACATTTTGTTTATTTTAATTTTTTTTTTAATGGTACAAGCTAGCTGATGGAATTAAACCTCTAGTGTGTGCCCTTTCCTGGCAATCAAGTTTTGCAGAACAAAGAGAACTGAAACAGCTGAAGAATTTCTATCTCTCATCACCACCTCAGTCACTATATAAGCTCAGATGGCTTGTTTATAACACTCCAAAGTTAATTTTACATGTGGTTATAGTTTAGGGACAGAAAGTCCACCTATATTCTTGTCGTTGCCTGGGTGGTTTTTTCCCAGTAGCTTAACTTGAGCCTGCAACAATGCAGCAAAAGCTGAAATTAGTGATAATTTCCTTGGGTCATATCCATTGCATGGTGGTTTTAGGACCACAGAAGCCTTGTAAAGGCTCAGTTCTGCTTTTCATGGTAACACAAACTGCTGCTGAAAACAATATTTAGTGAGGAAAGCAAGACTGTGCCCCAGGGCATGAGTAGGATATCCTACTTCCACTGACCATTCCTAAATGACAAAGAAAACAGGATTTGACTGAATTGGCACAGCTGGGAACAACAGTAATGAAAATACCTATAATAGCAATATAATTAACATGGTAAAGCCAAGTTTTGGTACCATTATAAATAATGGGACTGGTTTCCTGCAACAACTGTACCTCTTTAGGATTGTGTAGTGAAGCTAAAAGGTTCCTTTGTAATTTGTGGTGTCCATGACTTTTCTGAACAAGGGCATGGGATGCTTTGGAAGCAGCAAGTTTGAAGTTGCTGGATGTTAATTGACTCATTAGCTTTCACAAAAACAGTGACCTCTACTAATATCTCCTTTACGTGGCCCTCTTTACACTGAATCCTTCCTCTGCCCTGACCGGTTACTTCACCCAGTGTACATCAGTCTGCTTCCTCCCTAATTCTCTCATTCCCATTTGGTGCTGAGCATGGACTAGATTTCTATACAACTCTTTAGTCAGCTCTCTGCTGGTTTTCCATGTCTTCCTGTTTGTTCTGGGTCATCTTTTGCTTTCTGTGCCTCTGCAGCTTCTGTTTTATTTAGAAATATCACCAGAGTGACAGTGGTTAATACGAACACACAGAAATTCTTGATGCCAGAATTATGGAAATCTCTTGATGGTATTTTTCCATTATTCACTATACAAAGTGCTGAAGCAATACCTCAAGGAATGTTGATTTCTTTATTTTTCCTTGCATCATCCTCAGTTTCATCTGATCATTGATTTCTTCTGAGCTAGGATTCAAATACATTGGACTCTGTTCCTTCTGGCTCTTGGAGATTTTTTGACTGCCATCTGACCAGGGCCCCCATAGCTTTCATCTGTTTTCACTCCAAATCCTTCTTCCAAAATGTAAAATGATGGCCTCTAGCCAGCATGTTGCCTTTTACTTTTCCTGTGGCCCAGACCTCAGTTAAAGATTTAACAAAAGCAAAAAAGCTCTGTTTCAAGCCAAATAAAGGAATAAAATTTAAAAGTTTTTTTTCCAGATGAGAATATTGGACATTTCATGAGCAGCTCATATGCTCTTTCAGTTTGGCAACTGAAATCTAGCAAAAACTTTGCTCACATAACACAAAATAGGGTTTTATATAAACTATTTCTGGAGCTTCCAATTGTTGCCTTTTTCTTTTAATAGCTCTTATTTTATAAAATCTCCATGAAATATGAAAGTAAGTGAAACTTTGCACCTGTGGAGGCAGACTTCCTGGGCTGTCATCTCCAGTCTCCAGTTGCAGGAGCGCTGGGTGGCAACAGCTGCTCATATTTAAGTGAGTATTGCTCTGTGCAGGTCCCTCTTGCATGCAGATAATCAGTCCCTCAAGGGTACACAGCACTGTGCTGAGTTTCCCCAGCCCTGTGGAAGACCCCCTCTTTGCAAGGACTGACAAGCCCAGAGGGATGTCTCAGTCTTGCAGATGATGTATATACCTGTAGAACTGTGTTTGTCTTTGAACATCAACAGCAGAGCCCCCATGTCAGCACAGCACTCTGATCAAACTCTGCTGTGCTCCGGGGAATCTGCTATTTAAAATCCAGTGGAAGAAGGGGCATTGAAAACTGATTATACTCATGCTTACTGCACTGTGAGCTTTTGCTTGGGACTGAAATCACTTTACAAAGAGAAACTCAAATGAGGGATGGATTGGAGGAGAGGATAAACTCTTTCCCTCCCACTTCCCAAATGACAGGCCTGCTGCAATGTAGTTATAAACCATATTATGCTAAGCTTTTTCACAATACAAAGTACTACCCAAACACAATGTGTGATTACTACAATTTCCCCTCTTTGGTTCACAGACATTATATCTGTAAGCATCTCTTAATTTGCTGTTTGTGATAGTCGCTGCTGGACAGAATTTTCCTACGCCACTCAAGTTCCCTGCAGAATTTCCTGTTGCTGTACAGTTCTCACCAGTGCAGCCTGAGTGCAGTGTGTACACTGGGGCAGCCCCAGCCCAGACTGGGCTGCTCTCAGCTTGCTGGGCAAGACAGTTCTGGATGTACTACTGAAAGAGATGATTCAGAAGGATTCATGATACTAAAGCACTACTGTCCAAATGTATGAAACACATTTGGAATGTGTGACACTTAGAACTGATCCAGCTGGAGAGTGATTTTAAACAGAAGATTGTGAATCTTTTATTTCTCAGATGTTTTTGAGAGAGAATACACATTCTCCTCCAAAACCAGAGACTTGTCTCCTTCCTCCTTATTTCTGACTTCTCACTTGGCATAGGCTTTTGTGAGCCATTGGTGCAAAACTAAGTTTAGCTCATGAAGACAAAATTCCAACAATTACTTGTTATTCTTTAAGACCATAGCAAAGCACATATCATCACATAGCAAAGCATATGCAACAGGTTATTTTTTCTCTTGTTACATACATTTTACCTTTAACTAGTTATAATTAATGAAAAAATATTATTTCTGTTTTCCTGGGGCATTGTTTTGTATGGGTTTTGGCAGCCACTTTGGGAGTCTTCATATCAAGAGTATTAATGCACTGAATCATATAAAAAATTTCTCTCACTGTTCCAAGTGCAGCTAGAGTACTGAGGTGGTCCCAAATACAGATATTTCCTGTGAAGATTATGGGTGACCTTTAATTAAGCTGAAGAAAAGGCTGCCAGCTGCTGCTTGAAGCCTAATATTGCAATGGCAGGTGAGGAAGAAAGTGGATGTGCAAGTAAATTTTGCAAGTGGTGGCGTGACAGAAGGGAGAAGAGGTGAGAGATGTAGAGATGAGCTGAAGCGGGGAAGAATGAAGAGGCACCAGTGTGAAATATAGGAGAACAAAGGATTAAGAGGAACAAGGAACACAGAAAAAAAATTGAAAACACACTGTGAAAGATCTCTTCCTATGAAGAAAGCATAGAAGGTGTGGCAAGCACAGTTTAGCCAAACAAAGACCACATGGACCTTGTTGCTCTCTGTGCCTCTATTGCAAGGATAGATATCAAGGAGAAAAGAGAGATTCTTGAACCAAAGGACCGAACTTGCCTAAGAGGAAGAAACTTAACCATGGATAAAATCAGGGTGCAAACTGGATTTCTATTCTAAGAAAAGGAGGTTTTCTAAAAACTGGGCTCTGGGGGATCCCTTAGCTGAAGCCGCCACCTTTGTTGAAGGTGGTACTGAATAACTCCATAAAAGCAATTATATGACATGAATCTTCCCAGGCCTCTATTTCTACATTAAATAGAAATATTGATATAGAAATCTGTATCAAGCTCACACACACATAGGTGTAGAACTAGATGAAACATGAAATGAGCAATATGAAAGATTACATGACCTTCAGTGGTGTTATGGTGGAAATTGTGATAGTACCACCATAGCAGTAAATGCTCTTTCTATTTGTGTTGGGGGAATTTGTTGCTTGAAAACATTTATTGTCATCGTGTATTTCACCTCAGACATTTTCAATAAGAAACAAAATGTTCTACAAGCAGAATGGCTTTAATATAGCATTGCTCCCTGAAACTGAAATACCTTAGGAAAGATTGTTTCTATAGTAATCAGTTGCACAAGAAAAAAATGACCCGAGAATGTTGGGGGAGGAGGAAGCAGGAGGCAGGAGTTGCTGTTGGGTTTCCTAGTCAAATTCAATGAACTATTGAGTGGTGTTGACATGGAAATTAATGGAGCAAACATTCTTCTTTAGAAGATATATTCATAAATAGGAGAAACTCACTGCAAGTGGAAGTCTCTGGTCTCTACAAGTGCCAGGGACATGCTCTTTTATGTTTCAGTGCACAAATTAGAGATGCTTCCCAGGGTTTTGGAAACAATTCCAGATTTTTGGCAACTTCATCATTAGAACAGTGCAGCGTGTTGGAACAAACAAGAATTAATTCAAATCATTAAGATTTCATTTGCACTGTGGTCACCTCACCTTCCTGCTCTTTATTTTTGTTCTCTTCATTCTCTGCTTCATTCTTCCAACATTACTTCTTTCATTCACAAGACATTAATTTTCATTGTCTTGGAGACTAGCAGATGCTGTCTCACTTTCCACTCCAGCTCTGCCTTCTTGTTCTTGTACAGCTTACATAAAACTGTCTGCACTAAATAAGAGTCCTTAACTTAGCCAGCAGAGCAAGGGAAGAAGCAAACACTGTATAAAAAGGCTTCAACAACAGCAGTGATAAAAGCCTTGCACTGATTTCACAAGCATTGCTAACCTTTCCCTAACTTGGACAGCATATGAAACACATGTAAAAGTTTTTGGCAAGTAAAATAACTTTTTTTAAAAAATCAACTAAGAAACAGCAGGTTTTTTTAAAAAAGGAAGACACCTTAGGATTGTCATGCTAAAATAAATGTAGTTTTAAAAACAGGTACATTTTGTCCTCATCAAGGAAGATGGTAAAATAAATACTCTTCAAAGCGTTTCATCAGTTTCTTACAGTTAGTCTTCCCAGTGCTTTAAAGTTTTTCTCTCCCCTCCACAGATAAGTAGAAAAGTATCTCTAAAGCCTTGTCTTTGTGAACAGAAAATAATATGTCTCAGATAGCTAGACCTTTCAAATATCATGAATAAGCACTTAAAAATGTCTCACCAGCTGAGAAGAAAGAAAAGTAACTTAGATCATAAACGGATCAGTTTCAGAAATTGTAGTGATTAACACCATAGTAAATCTTAAGAAAAACATCCATGAGAAAGATTCTGCCACCTTTATACAGGCTTATTAAGAACTTATTCGAAAAAAGAAATCCCCACTGGAATTTAGTGAAGGAAGATACTTAGCAGTAGGTTTAAGTGTGTCAAAGTCTGATCCAATGGTAGCAGAATTTTTGAGATGCTATTTTTGGCTATCTTAAATATTCGCTCAGTTTGGAAGAGAACAATTTAATAAGCATGAGTCATCGTGGATCTGTGAGAGGTAAATCATCTCAGACAAATCATAGTATTTAATGAAATAACTGTTGGTATAGACAGAGCCAGCAGATTTAGCATATTTGGATTTTCACAAACCTGTAGTTAACTTTAGACATGATGGATTATTGGGTCATGATCTTTTCAAATACAAGACAGGTAATAAAGTAAAACAAAATAAAGTAGTTAAGGAACATCAGGGAGGTGGGAAGCAAATGGCTGAGATTACAAAGGCCTTAGCATTTTCAGAAAACAGGGACCCAGAGGCATCTCTACTGAGATCAATGCCTTTTAATACTAGCTTACATAATATTAAAAACTGATGGCTTCTCATGGAGGGTCATTAGATTTTTGCAAATGGCTTTAGGTTGTGTTCTGATCTCATAATCAATTTATAGAGCATATGAAATTACATCTTATCTGTTTCAGAAGGATCTTGCAGGCATGGCCAAACCAGAAACACAACAGAAAGAGATGAAAAGAAATTGAATGTGTAAAATTATGCCTTTAAATAGAAATGAGGCATCTGAAGTAATATTCACATCATCCAAATGACATTTGATTCGCCAATATGATTGAGACAAAGCATTCATGTTCAGTAGAATGGCAAGTATTTCCAGGCATATATGTACAAAAGAGCAGCTGCAACAGCCAAGAGGATTTGCTTTAGTCATCCATATGTGTTCTGTCACTTTTCAGTGCTGTTACCTGTGCTTGAGGGTGTAAAGGCAATTCCTTTCTGAACTGTGAACTAAATGCTGGTGATAGAAGAGGCCCTTTGGAAGAAAACTAATTTACAACTTAAGTCTGAATATTTCTAAGACCTCCAGCAAGAGATTCATACTGTATATTTTTAGCTGCAGATGACCTGAATCACTGTCTGGTGATATCTCTAATATAGAAAGGATTGACTGATCTACTCAACATGCTCTGTACTGCGTGAAGTAGATCGTAGGAATGCCTCTTACTGATATGAAAAGTGTAGCATATATCCAACAAAAAATTTAAACTTGATTGTAGAGATTTTTTAAGAGATAAAGACTTGAGATGGTTTCTAGCAATTCAGAGAAAAGAAATGTAGAAAATCCTTCTATGAGTTATAGCACTGATGTACTGAAATCAGGAAATTTTAGCATGCTTTGAAAGACATTATGTGGTTATTAAATGTAGTATATTAAAAATGTACTGATCAATTGATCATCTTGCAAATTTACTCATTGCTTTGATGATTTGAGTAGAGAAGTAATAAAATTCAGTAATAAATTGTCTGCATTTAAAAACCAAGTACTTAGATTTTTTTCCTTGGGATAGTCATCACTCAACCTGATTTTAAAACAAGGGTGGTAAAACACAGGAACAGTTTGCCCAGAGAGATGGTACATATCCCACCCCTGGAAACATTCAAGGTCAGTTGGGATAGGGTTCTGAGCAACTTGATCTAGATGAAGATATCCCTCTCCATGGCAGGGGAGCTGGACTAGATGACCTTTAAAGGTTCCTTCCAACTCATGCTATTCAATGATTCTATGATTTTTTGTGGTTGGTAGAAATTTGCCTTCTCTTCAAACACTGCTCATCTTTTAAAATGTGATGAGGGTGAATCATACACATAAGGCTTTATAGTATCACCTTAGGTACCATTGGTATTACATTAGCAAATGTTTTGCACATATTTTTTTAAGATTAAATACTGTTCTGCACAGTTCCACACAGACTTGTTCCCATGAACTTCAGCCAGAGGATGATATGGCTCACAAAGTTTTGCTTTAATAATAAGTGAGTAGAGAACAACTCAGTTCTCAATTACCACACTGTCTGCACACAAAGTTGAATAACAGTTAATATGGCAGGATTCTGGATGGCAAATTGGGCCTACAACCCAAAAATAGTATTTAATACATAGAACTCTGCTTACCAGGATAGTACAACAAACAAATCACTGCATTTTTAAGTGTGGTATTTCATTTTAATTCAAGATCTATAAAGATGTGTCTATCAAACACTGTTTGTGTGATATTTCACAGCAAATGTCAATAAACATCAACTCACAGGAATTTCCCTCAAAATCTTGCCTCCAGGAATCCCACAGTTAGTGCAGGGTAAAAGTCAGTCTTCTTGGACAAGATGAGTGTATGCCTGAAGGTCAGCAAACTAGCTCTTGGATCAATTAATGGCAGGGTCATCGACTACAAACACTCTGCTGCAGAGTCTGGGAATGGACTCCACCATCAGAAGCAGGAATCTGAGCTGCAGACCTGGCCACTGGGAGAGGAGGCATTTTTCCTACAGCTTTGCTGTGGGCACTGAAGTTCCAGAGAGCAACATGCACTTCAAGCTGCACAGCAAACAGTCGGGATTGCCAGATGCTGCCTCCTTCCACAATCAGTGGGCAACAGTTGTGATGCCTGTTAGCTATCTGTAGGATTTATTAATTACCTGCAGGGTTTGTTAGCTATCTGTAGGGTTTGTTAGCTATCTGTATGGTCTAAATCCCATGGTGGTTTTTGTTTGGTTTTTTTTTTTTTTTTCCCCAGACAGGACACAAACAAGCTCTGTTCACCACCCCCCCGCCCCAGCCCTACTTCAAATCACACTTCATGCCATTGTGCCTGATACTATTCTGAGACTGCCCACAATGCCTGCTGATTTTCAGTCTCTAAAGAATGAATAATTGGGAATGGGAGAGCTTAAATCTATAAATGCTAGAAGGGTATAAGTTGCTCTACTTATGGAAGTAGAGGAAGTAGCCATAAAAGTAAGCAATAAACAACAGAGTTAGGCAATACTGAATATGAATTTTCCACTAATTTCTGTCAGTGTTTTAAAATTGGACAATAAGTCATTCAACAAACCTTCTACTACCACACTAACTCATTTTGCTTTCTGCATTAGTTTTTCCAAACTTACATTAGGAAACAGCTAATCATAATTTTTCACTGGTGTTTTTTCTCTAAGGAAAACCTTCACTGTTCACAGCAGTTAGCACTGAATTCTTCTAGTCCCCTGGAGATTTGCACTCATTTCCCCAGTAAAACCTTATGCTGTCAATATTGCCCCTTGGTTCTTTACAAAACTGTGCCTAGAATGTTCCTATTTGTTTATAGTGGAGATTTGATTATCTTGTAATTTCCTAACACAGCCTTCTGTTAGGAATAAATCTAGGTTATATTGGCTCCATTTCTTATGGTTTTGTGGATAATGTCTCCCCTACAGTCTAGGAAAACAAAGCAAAACACAGTTCAGCTTCTTCTTGCAATTCTGTGAAATATTTTAGCCACTATATTCTAATTTCTTACATATTTTTAACCTTTCACTTGTATTTTAATCATTTCTTTTCTGAAATTAGTATCTGCAGTATGTAAATTGTGATAAAGAAAAGACAGATACTAGACTTGTTTCAATTATATTTGAACCCAGTGAGAGTGGTTTTTTTTTTTTTTTTTTACTCATTATAGATGCATAATCCTGTATTTGCTATAGAAATTTTGGTGAAAATAGATGATGAAATTAGGAACAATCGCTTCAGATAAATCCTCAGGCTACTTAAGGAAAGGTATAGTATGAGAAACAAACAAATGAAAAGAAAATTAATTCGTGTATATGTAGGCACTAAAACATATTATTGCTGTGATTCTAATATATTTTTTGGCATATCCACTGCCTTTTCCCATATTTATGTATAAAAATGTTGTTAAGATGGTTTTCCTTAAAAAATTAACAAAACTACTCCTTTATTTTTTAAAATATCTACATTCAGAGAAAAAATCCACTAATCTAACTTCAGTGCTGATTGAAATGCAGCCATGCTCCTTCTGCTTTGAACATAAAGCACGCTCATTAAGGTGCCACCAGTTTGCAAGTAGCTTTATCTTATAATATACTTTGAATGAAATGCACTAGTTCTTATTTAGAAAAACATTTCACCATCTGATTACAGATCTTGCTGCTTCAGGGGACAAATTGAGAGGTGCACTTTCCCTCTACAGCTCCACCACACAGACTAGGCAACATTTCATGTTTTACTATTCCACATGCAAGCTGCTCAAATGGGGGCTACATTGCCACCTCCATGTTAAAAAGAAGTTTTCTGACTAGTCCTCTTAAATGATGAAAATAATGTTTTTAGTTTCAGTTTAGTCCCTGCCCTTGTGAGAATTTGTACTCACATTTAGACTGTTAAGTTGGTGCAAAACACTTGATCAGGTGTGTACCCACCTCTGCAGGCAGCTGGCGGGCCCACGTCTGTGGCTAACAACTCACAAGTAGTCCGGAGCCCTTTTCCTCCCCAAAGAGAACACAAGTTTAACTCTACAAGTTATATCAGACATTTGCATCAGTGAACAAGGGATCAGTGAGAGCAGAGCAAGGACAAGAGGCCTCGAGCATTTACTCCTATCTCTTGGTGATGCAGTTCTTGTTGTGCTGGTGTGCAGGAGCTGAGGTCAATCACTGTCTTTCTGAATATTGGTACTGTCACAGTTGCATCAAGGCAAGACTCAAGGTGGCAGAAACAGAGATGTTGTCCTTTCCACTTCTCACCTAGGTGAGGTGACAGCCAGCATGTTTCCTACATGCTACAGATCCTGTGTAGATCTGTCCTGGGAACCATCTTCAACTTAAGCCATGTGTAGTGCTTGGATCACTGCAGAGTCCAGCTTTGAGTATCCTCTGTTGGTTAAAGAGCTGACAAAATGAGCTAAACATATCAGTGCAATACAAATAGTCAGGATCACTGCTGTTCATTTTCTCTCTGTGACTCCAGAGGACAATGTGATTTTAAGGGAATAACTTGCAAGTGAAGGAGCACATCTTTTATTTCTGTGTAATCAAAACTGATTTATAACACTGTTTGAAATCATCTACTTAAAACTTCCTTCCTAATACACACCAAAAGCTAGAAGACATTTGCTTACACAAAACCATTACATCAGAGGAATTTTATGTGTTTGATGGGTGCAGAATAACATATTTTGGTTACTCAGTATCTTAGTGAAGTAAACTAGATGAAAATGCATGGGTTTTTTCCTCTCTTTTTTCTTTAAAGCCAAACCATTTTAAAACAGGAATAAATTCTTGGTAACTTGGATCTTAGAGGCAGTCATGTCTTAGTAAACTGTTATGACCTTGAAAAAAGCTCAGTGAAACCACAAGGAGTCAGACTATTCATTCGGTTTCAGTTCCCAGAAAAACACCGTCCAAATATCGCCACACTAAATAAATTAAAGAAATAAATATTGAACAGAAGGCAAAACTTGAACTAGCCAAAAGTTAAGCATAGAGCTTACCCCATGCAAATAAGTACCAACCCTTGTTTATTGAACCTGAATCAAATCAGGACTTCTTTTGCATGTCTCATGCCAAGAATAAAATAGGATTCTCTCTGCCACAGGGTCCCATAGGCAAAGTGCCACTGAAATACTTTTGTTCACAAAAAAGGGACAGTCTGGTCCAAACTCTGAATACATGATGAAAAGAAGCTCTTAAAAAAAAAGAATATACAGAGAACAGACATTAAGCTTAACTTCTCTTAAAAAAGCACTAGAATGAAATGCAACTAATTAAGCATGGAGACCAGTGGTTACATGTGATAAATTATTTGGCAGTTGTTATTTGCTTTAAAACATATTCCCTTAAGGGGGTATTTATTATTCCTGAAAGCTTATCTGGAAACAAGGGGAGACTTGAGTAAGAAGATGGATGCAGCAAATGAAGCAACTTGCTAAATGATTCACTACATAAAACTTGTGTACAGTTTTAAATATGTACAGTTACATCAATTTTGCAAAGCAATTTCTCTGTGCAATAGTTTTTTTTTTTTTACTTTTACTTTTCAGTCATGACTAAACAACTTTTAACTTCACTATTTCCATTTTTTAAAGCAGATTGCCACTACATAGAGAGGATGAATTTTTCAAAATTATGAAAAGAATGAAAAAATCAGATTAATTCTTTGGATACCTATTACTGAAATTGGGCACTGTTCAGAACTGAGTCAGCAAAGACACATGAAGCAGTTAACTCACATTCAGCTGCCAAAATGGTCCACCTATTGAGCAGATAGCTGGCATTCATAACTCAGCAGAAGCATTTCTGTTTATGTAACTACAAATAGTATTCTATTGAAAGAGCATCTCAAAGCTCGTCTTTTTTATTGATATTGCAAAGAACATTTGCAGAACGTGGGAATGCAAAACATATTCTAAAGTTCTGAGCAACTTCTTAGCAGACATAGCCCTACATTCTTCTCCTTCCCTGCAACAGTCCCATAATTTTTGAGAAAATTGTGTCACTGTGAGTGCTAAATCAGTCTTAGCCGTTCAAAGGGAAATGAGTTACTACTTAACACACACAGAGGTTCAAACTAACCATTTCACTGCCTTCTTGACTGACAGCAGCCTCACTTGCACTCCTTCCATGATGGCTGGAGCAGAAGCCAGCTAAGCTAGTAGCTGGCTGAAGCAGCTACAGTAATCTTAAGATTTTAAAAGGAGAGCAAAGAAGGATATAACTCCATACTCTGTATTAAAAAATAGTTAGATAAAAAACTATTTCGCCAGTGTTGCACTCTATTCAAGACATGGCATGGTTTTAACAGAAGAATAAAATCCAAATGGCTTTTAAGTTATTTTACCACATCAGGGAATGCAGATGCTGCCTTAGTTCTCCTCTGAAAAACATTAGTGACATCGACTTCCAAGCAAGTTCTCACTGGCTCTTAAGTGCCCAAGATCTTCTTCATGTTTGCTTACCACTGAATGGTGGCAACTCAGATCACTGAATGTGCTTGCTTCTGTACATGTCTGTGAAATTTGAGTAACTGCTGGCTGTACATTTTGGAGGACAAGACAGCCTACATTTTGTTTCTACAACAGGCATTTATTTCTTTACTGAATATCATTCTTACCATTTTCTCTTACCGTAAAATATGATTTAGTAACACGTCTGAACTCACATTCTCTAGGTCTATTATGGCTTGATTTCTCCTTCTTACAAAACAAATATAAACCCCTAGGAATCTGAATTTGAAATGTGTGAGTCATTTTGAACATTATCTTATTGACTGAAGTAAAAAGAATAATTTTCTACTCTCCTTCTTGAAGAAGAACAATAAGTGTTTATGATCTTTAAAATACAACAATGTAGCCATGCTGGTTTTACAAATAAGGAAGCTGTTGGGAAGAATCAAACACCAAAACAGCTTTTACTTAAAATAGCCTATTTATGGAAGAGATGTTGCTTTATGAGGAAAACTAATGAATTGCTCAAATGTCTATTTCCAGGTTTTACAGAATAAAAGAAAAATATCTAAATCCTTGTGGTAAAATTGTTTGTAAAAAAGCGACAGAAAAAATAAAAGGATCATTCAATAGGCTAGTGGTTAGGTACCTTTTTAACCTGCAGAGAATGTGGGTTCCAGTTCTTTCTCCACAAAATGTCTGGACATGAAATACTGATAAATACAGGAACCGCAGATGTGAGGATTCCCTTTTACTCTGGCTCAATTTAGTTGATTCTCTAGATGACTGTGTAAAGCTTTCTTTGAAGTCCCTTGAGAGGTTGTGTTTAAATCCAAAGATTAGACTTGGCTCTAAGGGCAAGTTAACATTCTGTGCTCCCTTTGTTTGTCTTTTCTCCATATTATTTTTTTAAAAAAGTGAAACAGCAAACCAATTGGCCTAATAGCCATAATGGCCATAAAAGTGCTCCAGATGCATGTTTCTTATATGCAGATACCTAAATGCCATATTACATGTCACATGATCATTCTTTTATTGGTTTTCCTCTCAGTAGCAGAAAAAGAAGAACGGCTGCCACTTGTTTTTCCAACAGCGGAAATAACTCAACCCTTCGTTGGTTAAACTGGATTCTCCCCCACTCACAGTGATATACTTTTTTTCACAAATATACATAAAAAGGGGTACATATCAGGTCAGATGTTATGAGTATGTATCTATGTAAGAATATACCAAGTATATTTATGTAAAGGATGCCACCTCTACAAAAGTGACCTCTCAATGTTCAGAACAATAGGTAGTTTCTGTCTTTTCTCTGTGGTTTTCTTTTAGCTCCAAATCACGACCAACTTGCTGTGAAATGGGTAGCAATATACACACTGTGTACTAACAGAATGTGACTATCCCACTAGCCTCAGGTGACCTTTTAAACTCCCACCTTGCACGTGCGTTCAGGAGAGGTTCAGAGGAGATGAATCTCAAGGAGTGTTAAAAATGTCAGCAGTGGCCTTCTGGCCACTTGCACGTGCATTCAGAAGAGGTTCAGAGGAGATGAATCTCAAGGAGTGTTAAAAATGTCAGCAGTGGCCTTCTGGCACTTGGGTTCTAAGCCAAATGGACTTGAACTCATGTAGGAAATAGTGGCATGCTATTAGAAACCTTTCCTTAGAGGAGACAGAGTCAGAGCTACAAGAAGTGAAGAGAAAGAAAAATGAGACAACAGGGTACAGGAGAAAGCTAATGAAAAAGCAAAGCTGAAATAGCCTTAAATCTTACAGCCTTAAAGAAAGTTAATATAGCAGCCTTTTGGACAAAAAGAAGGAAACTGGCTTTTCTGGTTATGTCTAAACTGCTGGTCCCATGAGTACATGCATCATCCTGTACTGTCATGTGAGACCCAGTCAAAAATATCCACCGGCTTCTGTTCACTTTTCCAATCAAAACAAGGAAAGTTTGTATAGGCAAAAATGGCATTATATTGTACCATGGTTTGCTGCTTTGGGACCAAGAGGCCAGAGCATGTCATGACCTCACTCTGTAGCAAGTTTAGTCCTATTATAAATCATACACACTTGGAGAGATAAAATGTGTTGCACATTCCTGTGCATTATTTACATGGTGGCAGTAGACAGCACCCACAATCAAAAAGTTATATACTGTAACAATACCAGAGGTATTAAAAGAAAAATAGATCCAAAGCCAGTTGATGTTGATTGAACTGGAAAACAGGCCTCAAAATGTAAAACCTTATTATCCTTATCACGAAGACTGGTTCAACGCTGTGAGTCATCATGACTCCAGAGCAATTCTTTTAACATTTCTGACAATGGTGTTTTCTCTCTGAAAGAGCAGAACAGGAGAAAATAAACTATTTTTAGTTTCTGACCTGAGAACATTTGGGACAAAGAGATGGTGCATCTCATAGAGGCTCTTCTGTTATTTGTTCCCAGAAAGCCTCAGTTGGACAGGTCAGTCCTCTCTCAGCGTGGCAGTGGTTCCCTCCCTGACCAGCCATTCCTACAGGAATGTATGAAGCTCCTTTCAAGAGGATACTACTTCAAGAGGATAAAGACAGATCTCTTTATCTAAGGATGGAATTGAAAGTTTCATCTGTGATCTTTAGGACTTTCCAAAACATAACTTTTTATAAACTTAGCCATTAGAAAAGCCTTTGTATGCTGATAAATAATACACCAAGATTCCAATCATGAGAAGGCCAAACTCAAAAAGGCTCTATCCAAACTCTTGCCCTGCTCCTAACAAAAACCAGCCAGTTCTGATCAGAGAATGATTCCTTGGTTCCCCTCTTAATGCCTAATTTCATGGGAGGGGACGAACCATGTAGCCAAAAGCACAGCAGAGAGCAAAGCGTGCAGCTGGAGGCAGAGACATGGGTGCAAGGGCTGCAGCAAATAAGACCATTTAGCAGAGTGCTACAGTCAAACAGGTACACAAAACTCTAGCAAATACTCAAATAGTCCAAGTACTTTGGCCCTGTGGGCCCTGACAAACAAAAATGTCAAAACACATCTCCACCCTCGGGAAAGAGTTAAGGAGCCCTTGTTTTCACAAGTGCCACTTTCACACTGGCAGAGGAATGTGAGTTCCTGCCAGCCTGGCCCTGGGGGTGAGTAGTGCTACTTGAGTTTGCGCTCCTTTAGCAGTCTGATCCCCACCATCCCATCCTGCCTGGTGCCTCCCTAAAAACAGTGAGCTCCTTTCAGTGTACCACTGCTACTAAATATTGAAGCTGTGATACACAACAAGCTTGTTCCACCAATCGAACTGAAACAGACACTTGGCCCACAGAGCTAGAGGCTAGATGGCCATTTAAA
This sequence comes from Rhipidura dahli, assembly GCA_013399225.1. Taxonomy (NCBI): domain Eukaryota; kingdom Metazoa; phylum Chordata; class Aves; order Passeriformes; family Rhipiduridae; genus Rhipidura; species Rhipidura dahli. Next base: position 1,667,693 of record VXAC01004579.1, on the reverse strand, counting down.
GAAAAGTATGCATAATTAAATTCTGTCTCATTTTATGCCTTATCCTCCCTCTCCCCTTTTATCTCCAGCTGCCATTAACAGGCTCCTTTTCATTCTCCCCTTCTTATCCTTTTTCCTTCTTTCCCTTTCATCCTTGTTTATGTCTTTTTCATTTTCCCCTACTTTAATTTCTTCCCCAAATCCTTTTGATCATCTGCCTCTTCAGCTCCCCAGTTCTTTACCCAGCTGTGTTCATGGGCTTTTCCATTTTATATCAGCTTCTCCCTCTCTTCTTTCTTACTACATTCCTACTTCTTCAAATGAATTAAACCTTATTCCAGCAAGCTCAGGACCTGATTTCAGCATTGTCTGGAACAAATGTAAGTCATTCTTCCCTAATGAGCATATTTGGATGGAAACAAAGCATATGGCTAGAAGGAACAGCGTGAAAATGGGGTGATAAAATCAGTGGTATGAAAATGAATTTAATTACATTATTCTTATGGTTGTATCATCCAAATGCTCATTTGCTTTGACAATGGTTTCTGTTCAGCTTGTGTGACATTTTAGCCGTATAGTTAATGTGTAGCATTGTCTCTCATTTGTTATTAAAAAGCAATGGAAGGTTTGTCTTAATGAAATCAGATCTTCATTCTAACAGCAGGAATATAACCTTTGTAGAAATTATCTTGCCAAGAGTATCTGTGCAGGTCACATATACAAATATCTGTTTTAATTATTCCCATATAAATATACTTGCTTTCTGTAGTTGTACATAAACACATACACCTAGCGAGGCAGACAGGAATACGGGTAAGTTATCCAGTTATAAATTAACCTCATTATCCATTAAACTGTTGTAAATAGAGTAATCTGTTCACTTTCACATGCTTTCAGGCAAAGGGACTCTGCTTTGAGACCTCTCATGGTTTCCCATGCTCTGAGCTTGAAATTAACACTCTTGAACCAAAGATTTTTTGTCTAGCAGTCTAGTATCCTTTTTATTCTAATTAAAAGGAAAAGTGATAGTCTTCCAGTCTTCTTTACTGCAGCATCTGCACATTCCCAAGCCCTCCAGTCATGCACTGTGAGAGTGCATTAAGTGATTTGCAGATCAAATGTATACCCTTCAAACTCCATGCACCAGAAAAATCTGGTATTCAAGTTCAGAACAGGAATGCCTTTGAGTTTACCTTGTGAGATTCTCTGAAACCTGCAGGTACTTTCGCACACTTCTTCCTAATCTAAACTGATCTCTCTTCTAAATCTGGGGATTCGTTGTTTAGGTTTTTTGGGGTTTTGGTTTTTTTGGTTTTTTTTTGGTTTTTTTTTTTTTTTGCAACTGAGGCTGGTAAGTCCCCTCTTTCCTTCCTGAGCTCTCCTTATGCAACAACCTCTTCTTCACAGTACCACATTGATTTCTCTCTGTTCAGTGATGACAAAAACATCACCATTCATACCAATCTATCATTTTTCCACTTAAATCTGTCCAGAACTGGTCCTTGAGGATGAACCAGAAGTCCCATGTCAAGTGAAGTTACTAGTCAGAACTGGTGGTTCTTAATACTCATATTTTTGCCCAGAGAAGTATTAAATGTCTTTTTCAAACAAGTCATCTACTGAGGATGACATAACACAAACTCAGAGAATACCCTCAGGATATAGCACAAAGTAGACCTCTTAAACTGATAAAGTTACAACTCACTTCATTGCAACCCTGAAAAAAACCATTTTTCCACAACTTGAAGCATTTGAAAACATTCTAACATTCCACACATTAAAACTTCTCTTTTAATATTGGATCAGTCTTCTGCAAAGTCTTTTATTTATGTATGAGTATTATCCATAACATTATTTCCTAAAGTTTTAAAAAAGGTTTATATTTTATAGCCTGTAATTCATTATAAAAGAAATACTACACATATATTACACATGAAAGGTCATCTTTACAATAGCACTGACATTTCTTCTCACTTTGAACAGAACAAAAAGAAAGCCACTGATATATTTTCTGATTTCTCTCACCTAAAGAACACAGTGAATTCAAAAAGATGTCATCAATTGAGATCAGCAATCACATAAAATACACATACACAACGAGAACTTTCTGCATCTTTCATTGTGTCTCGTAGACTGCTCTCCTGCACTAGTATTTCCCAAATGGGCTGGATAGGAAGGACCATGATGTGTAAGTAGACTGTTCTTATTCCAAATGTCTTTTCTTTGTTAGCTACTGGTAAGTTTCACCTTTCTGTGTCAGTCATGACAGTTTTATCATTTTCTGAGTTCCTTTATTCTGGGTCTCTGATTCCTCTACCCCTTCATGACATCCCACTTCATTAGTGCAGTTACATGCTGTTTTGGTTCTTAACTGCGCCTTTCCTTTCTTTGTTTCTTTGCTACTCTTCCACTCCTTTCCTTCCCCTGACTTCTGTGTTTTTCCTAGAGTCTCTGCTTTGAAACTGAATCACAGAGGAGAATTAAGAAAAATGAGAAAAATTGCTCTCAAGGGCATCAGGAGCAGCCCAGAAAGGTTTGCTTCTCAGTAAAACCTAGAATGTTCAGTGACTATGAGAGACATTTTCACTTATATTTAAGACCGACACAGCTAATATAGCTGGTGTTCTGCTATTAGTAAAGAAAGTCTTGTGGCCAAGTGAGCTGCAACAGATTAAAGAAGCTGCAGTACATTTATGTCCAAATGATATTTATAAAGGTCAAAATATACTTTATGGTGACTGAAGATTTAAGCATTGGTTTTGGAGAAAGTAACCTTAAGTGGGCAAAAACACTGCTAAGTTATGACAGGAGGAATTATAATTCTTGGTAATTCTTAGTTCTTTCTTTTTTTTTGTGATGTGCAGAGTGACAGCTTTCTAACTTAATTGTGCCAGGCACTATGAGCATTTCAAATATGTGACAAAGTTTACATTATCTTCTTGTACAATCACTATTTTTAATACTGGCAAAAATACTGACATGCCATGGAAGTTAGACTAATTTAATCATTCATCATTATGATTTCATCGCCTCCCAACTCCTGTCAGATTTAATTTCTAAATCAAATTTATCATTTTACCAGTGCATTTAGTGACTGCTAGCAGAGCCAAACACACAAAGTTCAAAACTGGACCTAGAAAAAGGCATGAACAAAACAGGCTATTTCCTTGTGGTGTCTTTAACATCTGCCTCTGAGCTATCTTGTAAGAGCGCCTTAAGGCCAAATGCACTGTAAAGACCACCCATGCTGAATAACTTCACAACAATTTTCAGACTTTTATTCCCCAAACTGGCGACAGAATAATGCAAAAAGCTTCCAGATCATCCCAGCTAACAGAGAACATAATCCAAATCAGGAATACTGCCCACTCTGCATGGATCCAAGTCTCCCCAGACATCTTCCTTGGTCCACAGTTGTCTTTGTATCACCCCACAAAGCCACCAGCCATGTCAGTCCTGGCAGGAAGATGCCCTGCTCTTTGTCAAACTAGATGTCCATGGCTTGGGAGATGCCTTAGGACAGAGCCATGCCTTATAGTGTGCAAAACTGGACAGTTTATTGCTTTGTATTCACACCTTGACATTGTGCAAGCACTGCATGCTGGTTAGCTACTTCAGGCAGCTTTAGTCACCAAAATGTGGTAGTTCCCACGAGTCATGACAGGGAACTCACAGGGTTCAGGAGCTCCATGTGTTCTCTGTATGAAGAGAACACACAGGCCTCACTCTGGCATTTCAGCATCACCTTTGCCTCGTTCTGCACAGCTGAATATCAAAATCAATATGGGTAATGGGGAGCTGTCACAAGGACTGGACGGTGCTTAGCATCCTGAAGTGCAGCCTGAGTGCTGAGGGAGACACACTGCTGCTGCTGGCTTCACTGGGAGCAGGACTGCTGCTCAAACAGGAACAGCACTACTGGTGAAAACATTAAAGCAGACAAATCAAGTGTAGGCTTGTTCTTCTACTAGTGTGATCATGAAAATAAAAAATATTTTGATTTCTCCTTGTGGGTTTTTCCCCAGCTACTCTGTTCCAGAAGCTGCGCATCCCTGGTTTTGAGGCATTTCAGAGATGTTAAGCTGTTATTTCCAGAAACAGAAGCAGTTACTTCCCGTTATAATATGGATTATTCCAAAGCATTTGGTGCTCAGAAGGAAGGAACTTTATCTAGGCTTTTTTTTAGGCTGTATCTGCAACGTTTATGACCACAAAGGTTATTGTACTTCATTCAATTATATTCTGAAGAGCTCTGTCAATTCATTGTTTGCACCCGAAGCTTTGAATTTGGCCGAGGTAAAGCCCCGATGTAACAGAAGTGTTTTTATCTAGGTGTCTTACAAGGTAAGTAAGTAATAATGTCAGTGCCTGATCTTTAGTAGCATTCTTTTAATATTTTTTTGTTTGTACTGTTAAAATAAAAGGATGTTTGATTAAAAGTTCCCCCTGACTTAGAATCTGCCTGATTTGTTCCTCAACATCAGAAAATTTTCCTCAGCAATGCTCACATCTGATCACTGCACAGGAAAAGGGAGAAAACATAATTTTCTTATTTGACAGAGATTCACCTTTTTGAGAGCTTTAAGTCCTTCAAATGTGGCTCAACTTTTTTTCACATAAGTAGTGGTTTTGCCCCAACCACACCAGTAATTCTCATTAGCAGTGGTGTGAGGGTAAAAAAACCCCAGATCTTCCACAATGCAGCTTTCCTGTGCATACAATTCCCATTAACTTTAATCTAAGCTCTGCACAATAAGCAACAGCAGGATCAGCACTCATTTTGAAAAAAGCAGAGTAATATGTAATGATTCACCACATCTGCAAAGCCTTCCTGAGCTTTATTTATCATGCTTTTATTTTGGCATTCACTTTTCGCATCAGAATGATTATTTAAACTTGTGAGAGGAATCCATTTCAGCATTATGTTTTAGCACATACATTTGTATCCATCATAATTCTTAATTTAGACTTAATAAAATAATTTAACAGTATAATGTAAAATATTAAGTAATTGATTTTTTAGCACAATAGTGCACGAAGCAGGAGAATCAATAGCATCCATGGCCACAACAAATTTAAAATTATCATTCCCAATGCTTTTGACAAATCAATGGGTGGTTGATTTCCTACTAATTTTATTATGTGTAAAATGCTAAAAAAAATCACTTCATGTAAATAAAGTCATTCTTTGTCTGAGTACATTTCTGTTCTTATTCTCTCCTGTGTTTGCTCCCCTCTTTGTCTCCTCAGAGCCACACTATTTAAATAAGCTCCCATTATTTTCAGTGGAATGACTTGCTAAAGGGAAATATTTGTGTCCCTTCACTGGACATCTGTTGTTGGTATGAAAGCAATAAACAGGAAAAAATGATGGTATGAAGCACATTTAACTTTCACGCCTCTTCATCATTCTGCACAAGTGAACACCAACAAGAATTCAATCATAATTATATCAAAATATATTCCTCCCCTTTCTAAAAAAGCAGATATTAAAAAAGGAAAATAAAGAATAAGAAAAAATTACTAAACAAGAATAGATTTTATATGTGAACCTTTCAACTTTTTAGTACCTCTCCTGACACACTATCACATGCAAAAAAAAAAAAACAAAACAAAAAAACTCAGTCAAATACTTTCAAATACATACTAAATTCTACAAATGACTAAGAAAAACTGTGTAATTTAGAGATGTCATCATTATAACATATAATTTGCTTATCAACAACTCTTTAACATATTAGGGTAAAAAACCTGCATTCAGCACAGGGGGTGGTGTGAGAGGTTGTATTTATATCTATGCTCATATGCTGCCTTTTTGATGGATTCTGCATCACTGACTACTGGGTCAGCCTGCTCAGAACTGCCTCTGATGAGATGGTATTGCAGTGTTTTGCAGCAGTATAAATTGTTGTTCAAGTACACTTCACAGGATTTTTTTATTTTATTTGAAAGGCAGGATATAAACCTCACACCCTTCCACTCAACTACAACTGTAGGAAAAAAAAGAATCTTGACTTTGTGTTCCAACAGGATCCAGTTTAATAACATCTCATGTATCTCATATGACAATTGCATCCAAGTAATAGCAGGAAGTTGTCCAGAGGTGCTGCTGACAACATGAATGCTACATTGCTAAATCAGAGTTAGTAATAAAGAGGCTGAAGGAATGATAATTCTATCCATCAATGACTGTTTTTAAGACCCACAAAGAGAACAAAAGAGGCTGCATATTTCATTTCTCCTGTTTCACAAACTCCTAATTAGCTGTAAATGAACTTTTGGGAAAACTTAATATTATGCCAAAGCACAGATCCTATTATCCGATGCTAATTTAGAGCTGTTGAATTAAAATGAGAAAAACATATATGAGTGAACAAACTCAATAGAAGCTCACAGGCAGAAAGAAAACTAACCTTATATTGAATGTGGCTTTTCAGCTGGCTTTTGCTTCTATGTATTTTTGATGGAATGAACTCAAGATGTCAGAAATATGTTTTCCCGACTGGAAAAACCATCTGAAGGGCCCTCGCAGATATGATCAGTTGATATTAGCACTGATGGCATCAGACATCACTATTTCAGTTGTCTGCTTCAGTTCTTTGCCTTTTATGAAGATGTCTGAAACCCAAACTTTTGTCAAGCATTTCTAGAGATTACTCCTAAAGGGAACGTTCTATCTGACAAGAAGCCTGCAGAGAAAGCCCCTCTAGAAAATGGTTTATCTATGGAGAGGGATGGACTAGAATATTTTTAGCAGAAAAAAATATAAAATGCTATAGCTCTGCTGGTACAACTCGGTGTGTGTGTGTGTGTGTTCTTTCTATTATGTAATAAGCACTAATTTATTTTGGTACAAGTCTTGGAAGACTGAGAAGTTAGCTTACTTCACAGTGCTCATCTAAATTTCGATTCTTCTGGTTTCACTCCTTGACACGGTTGATTATAGAAGCACTGAATAGGGAGAATAACAACTTGAACTTCAAATGAGTAGGGAGAGGTGGAACAGTACGGAACTTTGAAGACAATGAAATTAAGCCTAAATTTGTAATAGAAAAGGATGTTAACCCAGATGAATGACAAGATCAAAGCAACGAGTGACAAAGATGATATTACAGTTGGTATTTGTACAGACTTTGAAGACTGAATATATGAATATTTGCAAGTATTTGCATTTGATCAATTGTATTTCTGCTTCTTTCTGCTCCTGACCAATCCTATTCAACCTCACACAAATCTGAAGGTTGTACACTCTTGGTAGGTGTTTGTTTAACAGCGTTAGGTACATGGACTGTTTTGCCCTCACCTCCTCTATGTGTCTGCTCATAATGTGCACAGAGACACAGGTAAGGACACGCACATTTTGGGAGAAGCTGAAAACAAGTAGCAAAAGAAAAACAGTGGAGATGTTTTCCTTTACAAGGTACAGGAAGCTAGAACAATTATTAAAAGCCATGTAATACATTTGAAGATGCAAAGGTGAAAAGTGAGATGATTTTGAGTGCAGTAATGACTCTGATGAACCTCATTTGGAACCCCCTCCTATACCCTCTGCCCATTTGTCCCAGAAGCACCATGTCAGGTCACCCTGGAGCCTTCAGTCTCTGCTGGAGCTATGGCATAGAAACCTGTCTCTATGGGGCTGGTCACAGACCCTGTTGACCCGGGTCCCAGTCTAAGTACATTTTTGAGCTTGATCTTGGACCTGTCTTATCGCAGTAGACGTGGCTTCCCATCCCTTAGGGAGCAGCTGACCCTTCCTGTTCCCTGAGAGCTCAAATTTGAGGAGGCCTAATTCTCACATACACTATTACAGACTGATACATTTCTAAGAGTAAAGTCTTTGTAGATTGTTAAATACAAAAGTTTTCTAATAAAATGCTGACAATCAGAAGGTGAGACATAATTTGGTTTGCAGACATAAAAATACATCAAACACAGTGTGGTATGAGGTGCATGTTCTTCCTTATCTGTACAAATCACGAGTGGTAAAAGGAGACTATGTGGATCATGGCATTAAAAACTTTGCTTCCAGCAGAAGAGACAGCATTGTACAGAGTAAAATGTTACAAGTTTACCAGCTTCTACCTGTCAAGGTTACACTCTCTCTTATCTATCTTATTATAACAATTATGACACAGATATTCTTCCACAATTCAATTAATTGGTTTTGGGCTTGTACCAGCAGTAACCATCTCTGTACAGTGTGATCTGTTGCTCTTTGCTTCCTTCCTGACATTGAGATCCTAAAGTACCCCCACTGTTTTACTTGGACACTTCAAAGCTTTTTCTCACTTCTATTCAACAGTTTCTGATTAAAGATTGTTCTCTCTAATCTTTTAAATACTTTTCAAAGATCTGGATGCGTTTTCTCTCTCAAGTCCCAATTATGGTTTAATATCAAAGCCATAAGTGGCCATGTAGAATTTCCTCAGCTATTATAAAAAATGTTGGTTTTTAGCAGATGAAAACAAAGAGGACTTTGGTTTTTATTACCAAACTTCTGAGTGATCAACTGAATAAGATGTCCTTGGGAAAAAATGGATAATTATTATTGCTTGCATAAATAATTAGTAAAAAAAAAAAAAAAGAAAGAAAGAAAAAAGCAGGCAGTCATATCACACATGGCAATATCTGATAGGGAGCAGTCACAGTTGTGATTTGTGCATCTCAGTGCCAAATGAATGATCAGGGATAGGTTCTAGTGCCAGCACACCCCAGCAGCAATAAGCAGGAGAGATGATGAGCCACTACTGAAAATGGAACATTTTGTATGCATTAACTTTTGCAGCTGGTTTAGATTGACCTTGGATTCCAAGTAGTTTTTTGTTGTTCCTCGGAGGTAGGGAAAGACAAGTATGGGGTGGATGGGATCTTTTAAGGACACTACTAGAACTTCATCCTACCCCTCAACAAAAGGCACAGGGAGGCTTTTTTTGAATAAACACTGGAAGATTTACATTTCTCACTGAAATAGCTCTTCTGTAACAAATGAAACCATTATAGCATCTACAGGTACAGATATATTAAATATTATGAAACAGAATATAATTGAGTATAATGCAATCAATAAATCCTGGCACATAGATAAGCACACATATTTTTCTTTTTGTAGCTTTTGACAAAAATCAGCAGTGAAAAGGTAAAGAGCATCAGTAAAAATCTGGGTGAAAAGATAAAGCTACCTAAAGATAAGTGCATATTAGCTGCTCTGTGTTTAAGAAAAGCCCCAAATGGAAAAAGAAGAAATTTTTTGGCATATTTTTCCTTGACCTACAGAGATGATGTTATTTTTTTTGAGTGGTTCTTCTGACCAAGGATTGCCTCTGGAATTTAGCTATAGCAGAAAAGAAGCTTTGATAAAACCAGAGAATTGGAATCATTGCCCGTCTTTTTTCTAAAAAAGCAAATCATACTTTCACTCACTAGCTGTAGTTAACCAGGAAAATGTGCTCCTGTCCCATGAAGAAAATTATTTTTTCATCATATTTAAACAGTAGTGTCATTGAAAGATTCACGAAGCTTGTCTGTCTGAGCTTTAAAACAAGATGGAGCAAGCTAGTGAAAATCACTCTTGTCTAACTACTTTACAGTGCAAAAAATAGCTTTGAGCTCTGAGAGTGATGTTATCTGCTACTGAACCAAAAGATCAGGGGACAGCTGTGTAGCCCACATTCTTGGCTACTTAATCAGCATTGTCACGGGTCAAAAAAAGGCAGGATGTTTGGGCCTTCCTCCAATATCTGAATATGAGTCTCTGCTTTTCTATTTCTGCTGTAACATGAGCAAGAGAGTGTTCCTGCTTTGTATCATTATAGGAAGGGTGACTTCATGCTACGGATTATGCAGGGTGGCCTTGATGCCTTACAGAATTCGAGATCTGTTTATTTGTTCCTGTGCCAGTAATATGGAATGAATAGCACTGCAAATATCATCAGCATCTTTAAGGTAACAGCTACGTAGATAAACACAATCTATATATCTAATTGTTAGGCAGAGATGTATGCCTATGCTAAGAATTCTTCCTTGACATAGGTCAAGCAGACCTGTTTCCACATTATGAAAAGTATTTGGATGTCAGACCTCTCTAACCAGTAATGCAGTTCTTGTTCAGTTTGAAATTTTCCAAAATCAGTTGCGAGAAGTAGCTCAGAGATCTGGAATATGGGAAATGGTTCTGCAAGAGAATGATTAGCAAAGAGAGGGCAGCTGTGCCAGTGCCTTTTCTGTAATAAGCAGTGTAATTATTCATAATTTATCATCAGGTTGCTTAATTTTCCCCTCAGTGGGATGTATACAAATTCCATATTTAAAAATAAAACAAAATCTTTGCAATGAAGGCTGGTTATGTGCATTTCCTATTGTTGTATGTTAAAATCTACAAATTAGTTACAACCATTTCCAGATTTTCTCCATATTCTACATATCTTACTGTCTTGTTCTTTGACTCCTTTCAGCAGGAATAATTTTATTTGTGATAATTGGGAACTCCTATGCTCTTCAGCTGAAGTGCATCTATGTAGGGAACTGTAATCAGTTCCTCAAATTTCCTTGAGGTGATCCAGTTCAAGAACAGATGCAAGGTATCTGTTTGTCAGCAAGAAAAAATCAGCAAAGTACTTTTTTTTTTTTTTTCTTTCATGCAGATGCTTCCAATCCCCTCTCCAGCCACAGCTTAGCCTTTAATGAACTCTCTTGAATACATTCTTGGAACCAAACCACAAGTGAACCTGTGGGTTTTGTCTTTTCCTGATGCTCTAGTTCTTACTGTATAGTTTCTGGATGGTTTTCAGGCACGCTCCAGTACTGAACACAGTGAAATGCAGCTAACAACTCCCAATCAGCCATGCATGACCCGTATTTTCTATTGTTCTTGTAGGTTTAGCAATTCCCTGGAGATCAACCAGTTTCTTAGATTTACTGTAATTAAAGCAGACCGGTTGTGTCTTTGAAGGTCAAGCACTTTAGCCTCACTCCCACTGTGACTGTGACCAAACACTCTTAAAATGTTCTGCCATAATCCTCAGAACTCAGCGACTTTCTATCTCATCCTCACTAAACTAACATCAGATAGCTGTGCATACAGGCATGGAATTTCCAATTCCCTGTAACAAAGGCAGAGTGGAGAGCTACTGCTATGTGCCTGAACACCATATTTTACCACACTGCATGGCTGATCAGAGATACAATTTCGACTGTGTCTGGACATCCCAAACTGAGAGAGGTCATTATTAGCATAACTATTGGTGTAACTGCTCATTTCTGGATTTTTAGTGGCAGATCTACTAAAAGACATATTTTAAATTTTATTTTCTTGCAAGTTAAATTACTTGTGACACTTTTCCTTTTTTTTTAAGTTTTGTGTTACAAAGGCAGCACTTTCAAGACCAGCTATTTTCTAGCTAATTGTTGGAAGCTATAACTGCAGCTTTTAAAGAACACAGAAATTACCTATATTATGTAATAATGAAAAAAAAAAATTGAATTCTTATTGCAAAACACCCATATGTTACCAGGTTTCGGGGAATTTCTTTTTTTGGGGGGGCGGGAGAAGATTGAAGTCCTAAGCAAACAATAAACTAAGAGAGTACTGGCTATTGAAAAGAAGTCTGACGTCAGGAAACACAACAATTAATACTATTCTGCCCCCTTGCGTTAACTTCAGAGGTAGCTGCCGTACCCCCATTCATCCCGAAGTTCATGCCCCTTCGCGAAGATTGCGTCAAGTCCCAGATGCATCACCCAAAACATAACAGAGCAGCGTCCCGAAAACAGCATGGTTGGGCGATCAATGGAAATGATACAGCTGTGGGCCTAACCTCGGACTTAATGTGTTGTATGTAAAAATAATTCAAAATACGCACAAATCACTAAATATGTTGGAGCTCGCACGGCCGTGGGGGATGGGTAGAGTTTGCAGTTCAATTGAAAGCGGCAGCGAAGCCGGCTAACTACATGGAAGAGCAGCATGGAAAACAGAGGACCTGTGCTGGAGAAAAATCAGAACCTAGAACCTGAGCTCAAGGTCTTTAAAACATTATCTAAAGCATTATCTAAATTCTTGCTTTTATCGTTTTAATAACCCACAGGGAAAAAACAAGGCATTAAATTTGGCCACAGTTGCACTCTAAAGAAAAAGCTTTCATTGAAAGTGAGGGCCAACAAAAATATTTCCACCTCTAGAAGTACACTTTAGTTTTAAAACTGTTTTAAAACACATCCTCGCAGTGCCATGGACACCAGGAGCCAAAGCGCCAGCGGGAAGACGGCTGTCAAGGAGCTGTATTTCATACGTGACGCGGAGATAAATGCCAGAAGTCACGCGCTGCAAATGACGAGAGATAACTGCCATTTTAATGTGATTTTATTTCCATTATTCCCTCTCTAACCCTGCTAATTTCTGACGTTACTCTTCCTTCGCAGGAGTAAGAGCTGCGCCCGTATCTTGAACCGGGGGCCGGGCTGGGCGCTCTCCAGAGATCCCTTCCCGAAACGCTCCGGAGGGGCGAAGGGTGGCTCCTACAGAGGGCTAAGCAAGGAGATTAAGTTTTATGAGCAGCACGCGAATGCGAAGCAATTAATGTACAAGACAGTGCCGCTCCTCGCCAGCCCGGAGAACCCATTTACATCCTAATTTCCTCTCGGTATCTCCCGCTGGTGTGCGGGCAGGGCTCTCACGCTTGCGGTTCCCGCGGAAGGCTCAGCGGTGGCCTCCAGCTAGTTCTTCCGAAAGAATCCAGACCGCCTGTACAAACAAACCGAAGCGCTCATGGAAAGCCGGCGCTCTTCCCCTCTCCTGCGCTTCCCCTTCCCTGTCCCGGTGCTCGGAGCAGCGCCAGAGCGGCGGGGCGGGGATGAGATCTCTCACCCGGGTCCGGGCTGCTCGTTCCCCCGGGGCCCCGTCGCGCCGGGGCAGGGACCCACGGCGGCCACAACTTCAGCGCCTGCGGCTCTGGCCGGGGCCGGCCCGCGACAAAGTTACCGAGACGCCTGGCTGAGGTTTTTATTTTTTTCAGTTCCTTCTTCTCTTCCCCCCACGCTGTCCGCGAGCTTTCGACATCGTCCTGCCCGGCACGGAGCCACCACCTCCTTAGCAAACAGAGCCGCGCTCGGGGCAGCGGGGCGGGAAGGAGACGCGAGCGCTTCGCCCCCGCAGGCGGCGGCCGCCCCCGAGCTGCTGTCGGCGGCGGGGCCCGGCCGCCTCGCCCTCTAGCGGGGGAGAGCGGCGGCGCCGGCGGCTGGGCGTGACTTTCCGCGCTCCCTTCAGCCCGCCCGCCCGCCGGGGGGGACCGCGAGTCAGTCAGGGAGCCGAGCGGAGCCGGGACTAGGAGCGGCGCCGGTCGAGGAGGCTCCGGGATTAAGGGTGCCCCCCCGGGCACTGGGGGAGGCGAGCGGCACCCACACGGTCCCCGGGGCAGCGGCGCGGCCAGAGGAAGGCAGACGGGCGGGTGGCCGCCGGCCACTTCACACCCTGTTCCCTGTCCTTAAGAGCGGAGAGAGAGAGGAAGGGGCAACAGCCCGCGGGGTACCAAGATCGGGAGTCCGGCTGCCCCCTCCTCGCCTGCTCTACCGGACTGGAGGGGGGCGAGAGGGGCGCCTCCTACTTTGGCAAATACTTTGGCACTTTGCTGAATCCGGAGCAGGAAGGGCTGGAAATATGGGGAAAGTTGGAACTTGCCTGGTTACTTTGGCCGGACTTTTGCTGGCGGCAGGAGCGCAGACGTTCACAGGTAAGGAGTCGGCTTGCCAGCCCGGGGCCGGGCGGCTGAGGGGCAGGGAGAAGCGCGGGCACTTCGGAGGTGGTGGGGATTTGGTTTGAGGTTTTGTTTTCTTCTGTATTTTTTCTTCATTTTAATTTTTTTTTCCCATCCCCCTGACGGGTGTGACACTTCGGAACCGCTGCGTAGATGGGGTGGAAAAAGTGTCCTGAGTAGGTGGCGGTGCCGGGATGCCACTTGGCTGGCGCCCCTGAGCCCCGATGGAAGGTCAAGAGGCTGGCGGGGCTCGGGCAGCCCTAGGGCAGGGCTGGAGGGACGGGCGGGACTCGGGCTCGCTCCGGCGTTTTTCCGCCGCTGACTTCCCGAAAGTTTCCCGCTGCCCCAGCACGGGGGGCGGAGGGGCGAGATGAGCCGGTCCCCGGCGCTCCTCCCGCCGCCGCGGCTGTAGACGGGGCAAGGAGGGCTTGCGGTGCTCCCCGGAGGGGCCGGCGGGGCCCCGCGGCTCTGCCCGCCCGCCGGGTCCCCGGCGCTGGCCCCCGCCGCTCCCTGCCCTCGGCGCTGCCTGGAGGTGCGGCTGTGAGACGCCGGCAGAACCGAAGGGAAAGCCCCGGCCCCGCGCTCCCTGCAGCCCCCAAAGCGTCACCTGAGAGGGCAGGACAGAAGATGCCCGCGGCTGATGGGTGCCGGCGTTCACAGCCAAGAGGAGCCCGGAGAAGTGCCCCATCAGCAGCAGCGTTCCTCTGTTCTCCGAAGCCCCAGACCTGCAGATATCTTGGTCTCGAGTCCCCTGCCTGCACCCCCGTCCTATTTATGTGTTGGACAAACCCGTAATTTTAGGCAGAAATTTGGATTGTGAAATAGTTCTGCGTGCTTCACTGCTAGGAGTAACTTCAGGATTTTTTTTTGGTTTGTTTTGTTCCTAACATGAAGTTAGTGCAACTGAAAGCACGTTAAATTGAAGACATCTGGTCCTCAGCTCGTGCGAAGCGTGCTTTGATCTGGTGGGAAGCAATACTTCTGACTCCTTGTTGCTCAGGCTGCAGAATAGTTTATATTTTGCACATTACATGTTACTTCTATGCAGCACTGTAGCTAAACCAAGTTTTATGGCTAGGAATTGGTGGTCTGGTTTAAAACGTCTTAAAGAAAATTAAAAATTCTGGTTTTATGTTTGGTTCTCGGGACCTCTTGCATACGTAGCTGCACTTCCCCGTAGCTTCTTGAGAGCATTTTTGCTGTAGATGAGACAGAAGATGTCCGAGTAGAAAAATGTTTTGTTCCAAGGTGATATGTAACAATGATGAAATATTTTCCAAACACTCCTTTTAGAAGGGAGCTGTGCTCTGCAGCGAGTTACGAGATTGGACTCAGTTATTTTAGCTCTACAACTCATTAATGTTGGAAGTCTAGCATCCAGACTTCAATGGGAGCACTTGCTTTATTAAGATAAATCTGTAACTCATTGCTGACCTGTGTGAACTGTCTTACTTTTTGTTTAAAGTTAAGCTGGGGCGACCCTGATGGATATTTAAATGGCTTGTGCATACGATGTGCTGATACTGTACTGGGGCCAGCACTGAAGTGCTGTTTGTGTTGCTGAAGAACAATCCTACATTACTGTTTGATTTGTATCCGTTGTATTCATTTACCTGACGCACGCTGTGGAGAGAACGCCAACAATTATGTGCATGCAGTTATTCCAAGGGCGCAATTCCACACCTTCTGAAGTACTCAGTAACAGAGGCTGTTATTCACACACTTCACTGAGGTTGCAGAGGATGGCATGGGATGCAGAATCTGCCCTCTCTTCTCCCCATGTCTGCATATGTACGTGTGTGTTAAATATTGAAAGTAAAGATTATTTGTGAAGATGCACGTACAGAATTTTTTTCTTTTTGGTATTGATTCTTGGCACTTGGGGCAAAATTGATGATGTTTCAATTTTTGTGTTTTACCATATGAATCTTGGGCCTGGGTGTCATTTTTGCTAGGGGGGGGAAATGCTGTTTCTTTTGTTAAAACCTTGATGCATTAGCATCATAGAAATTAAATGACAGGAAAATCTATCCTTGAGTTGGGTAGGTATCTTTTGTAATGGCTGTCCTTTATTGCAGATGGGCATTATGTGACTAACCTGTGAAAAGTTTAAAAACAAACAAAGAAGAAAAGAAACAAAGCCAATTCCACACATGTTCTAAGCAAAGAGTAGCAGTGTGTGAGTTAAGTGCCTTTGGCATTTATAGTCCCATTTTTATTTTTACGCTTTTCTAAACTGACTGGTTTCTTTCACAAAGATCAGTTCTAATATTACATTCAGTTATTGTCTTATTTGAGTTTCTTATTTAGAAAATAATCTTACTGAAAGATCAGATCTTGGCTTTTTAAGGCCTGGGAGCTTTCAAGTAATCTTTTGAAAGCAGCTTAACAGTTAATAACAATGAGATTTTCTCTGAGTCCTTAACTAAAGATTTTTAAATTCTGGATTCATCAGTTCAAGAAGTAAATGATCTCGAGAATTTGAATTCAGGAGAGATTGCTGAAAACATTGTTTTAAATGGGCAGTGCTGCTTATGCTAAGTTTTTGAAAGTAGCTGGGCTCTTTCTTCAAGATTAGTTTTGGGTTTTGGTTTTTTTACTATTTTTTAGTTTCTTTTTTAGAAACCGTATCACACCTAATTTAGCTGGTTTTGTTTATAATTTTACCAAAATGTTATTAAGTTGATCCCATGTGAAGGCTGAATGCTAATATTACAGACATCCCTGAAAAGTGATGTTCAGTCTTAGAAACTGCCACTTGACTCCACCGTGTCCCTTCTTCCACCTCCTTGGTAGGTTATTCAGGCTAGGGAAAGCAATTCACTCTTGTAAGGGATTTAGGTCACAGAGATTTGTGAAGTTAGAAGGGACATTGTAAACTTAAATATTTGATCTCACATAACGTGAAGGGTCTGGATGGGATGAGTTCTGTCAAATGCAAAAATGGGGAGCTGAAATGGAAAGCAAGGAAATGTACAATAGAACTTGGAAACTGTGTTTTTGTGAAGGCATTCCTGTTCAGGTAAATGTAAATGTGCACACAGCCTGAGTTCTGAAATTGGTGCTTCTTGGTTACAACCTGACTCTTATGGAGCGAGGACTGTTATCATTCTGTAATATTTTCTTTTGCTATGAAAAACACTGAGGTTGTATGTTAATGCTTGTTTTATGGCACTGGTTTAAAAAGGTTTAGTTTTTCTCTGAGAAGGAATGAGTCTTACTGTAGTGAGAGAGATGGACAGACTGACTGAAAGTGCTTGTAGGAGGCCATTCATAATGAACCAGGTCTAGTGGCAATTATGAAGAGAAGAAAAAGAGGAAAAGTGCTGTACAAAATTTGAAAATTACTTGTCCTAGTCAGTAGTAAAGGTTTTACATAAAGAACAGTAATTCTCAAGCTATTTCATGGATTAAAAATGCAAAACCTTGCATTCTGAATAGATGTTGTGCCTTAGATTCATCTGCTCATTTTTGTGTGTAGGCACTTTAAAAAGAAGGATCACATTTTCCAGAAATCAGATGTAAGGAAGAAGTTTGACATGCTGAAGTTGAAACTTACTGTGATCATGCTGATGTTTGGTGACTGCAGAGAAAAAGAAAGAATATAGGTTAAGTCTTCATAGGTCCTATCGTAGCTGAAATGAAGCTCCTGGCAATGTCTAGAAAATAAGAAGTTTCTGATATAATTAACTGTGTTTAAAGGGATTTCTCGGTCTATTCAGGGTCTCTGTTTGAAAGTCTGTAATAGCTATGCTGATGACTTTAGCAACAAAGAGCTCCACGTGTAGTTATATCTCACTTTAGCAAATTCTGCTTTTGTTTGCATTGTTTATTCCACCTGCTCTTCTTTCTCCCCACACTACCATCAAGTCTGTATTCCTGCATCTTCTGAGGGAAGTAACATATGGTAGTGAAAATGCAGCTTTATTAGTGGCTGATGCAGTTGTCAGCTCATCTACAAAACTATTCCAGCTATAGGTCATAGCATGGACTTGGCCTCACTGAACAGTGAGAGCTGTGGGGGAAGATTCTCAAACCAAACTTCCCGCTGTTAAGAGATTTTTACTGGTGCTATTACAGCTGCTAGGTGAATAGGTGAATGACTTGATTTCTGGTTTACATCTAAGACTATTCATATTTAAAACACTCCAGCAAATTAATGGCAGCATTTTGAAAAATCAGCTTTTAAGTGTGATGTTGGTTTTTTTGGGGTTTTTTTTATACTTTTTACAGTAAAAGAAATGAAATAAAGTTTGTGTTCCTATGTAAACTGGTGTGTTCTTTAGAATGCTTCAGGTAAAAATTAGTCAGGGCTTTGGAAGTGGCACAGTTCATCAAAAAAGAAACTGTCTGGTGGGTATGTTTTTGGTTCTGGGGTTTTTTTTACTTCATTTTGCTGTTCTGGTTTCAAAAGATAGTAAGGAAACATCATCAGAAGTTAAAAATAAATTCTACAAAATATTACAAGGATGTAATAACACTGGGTGAAAAAAATGCAATGTTATTTATTTGGTCTCATGATTTAACAGTTGTCAGAATTCATGAGGAAAACAAATCACAGCGTCCTGAAAGAATAAAAGCTCATATAGCATATGAAATAGTAATGTATTTAGTGCTCATAGAAGTTGCTAGATTGACAGCTAGAGAGGCCAAATCCCCAGGCAAATCACCAAGCATGCTAGGGTAGAGTGAGCCAGCTTCTGAACTCCACCTCACTAATGTCATTGGAGTCTGACCTGGAGACATGTGGGGCTGGTTTATTTCTCATGTGCGCTCACCCGCACCCCGCCAGGGTCAGCGAAAATGTCAAACAGACGAGTTGCTGGTGGCCGGGTCAGTTTTACACATTCCTGCTGAGACAATCCCTTCGGTTTGCCTGGTTGGAGGGAAGACAGTTAAGTGTAGACTTGATGGAACAAAGTCCAATGATGTTGTAGGGTCAGGATCTGTGAACTGATCCTGTATTTCACGTGTTGCAACTTTATGCTGAAGGAAATGCTTTTTGAGAGGGATATCTCTGGTGTTTAAAGCTTGTTAGTATCACTGCCAAACACTTATTTCTATGCTGTGTCACTAAGTTCTGAAGATGTTTCCCCAGGAAATGACATGCAATTATGAACCTTTCAGCTCACAATTATGACTCTTTTGTAAAGAAGTAGTAGTTTTGAAAATTTTCAAGAAACTGTTTGTTAATGTGTGAATGCAGCTGAATTACATACTCATTTTCTTTAGGAAAAATTGAGGATCTTCACCTTATTTCATTTAATTTCATTTGATTTTGTCGATAACTTCCAGTTCTGCTATTTTTGATGTGTAATGTTACATGTTAAAGAGGATTTCAAGACACCAAAACCATTTTGGAGCACATGGTCATGTATTTAGGGGGAAAAAAAAAAGTAGCAATAAGTTTTCCTATGTCAGTCTGTTCACCCAAAAGTATTCAGATACTTCTTTATGAATTTTGTAGTCTTCCAGAGTTTTGCCTGCTGTGATCTGCTGCTGATCACTAGGTGTAGCTGCATCTCTAAGTCCATTTTTCTAAGCATAGAAAGGGCTGTATGTAAGCTGGGCTTTGTGAGAATGTAGGTGTGTTTGGAGCTGGGGAGGTGTGAAAATAGATGATGGATTTTTTGTGACCTAGAGAATTTTAATCTGTTGGTGGCTTGTTTGCATCAATTTGATTACAATGCAAATGAACTTTTAATTACTTGTAAAAAGGCTGATTTCAGTATCAAAGTTAGTATTCAAAAGAAAGATGAATGAATGCTCTAATATGACAAAAATACATAATAAAATGCATGAAACTATGAAGAAATTGTCAGTACTTTCCTAATGTTTTAAATGCAAGAATTATTGCTGCAGAGATCTGGTAAGTTTTTCTTTAAGGAACAATCAGGATGGTTAAGATACAACCTTAAGTTTTGTGTGAGTACAACTCCTCACAACCTATTAAGAACCTTTCTGATCCATTCAAAATAATTATCAATGGAGCTGATGTTGCTGTCTGTGGATTTCTGTTCTCCTTTTGGCAGGAGGAGGGGGTTGTGTTGGTTTTTAAGCCATTAATGCTGCAAGGAGGTGTAGGGGTTAAGGTGCCATATATGCTTCAAAAATGAAGGAAAGATGTTTTTTTGCCCAAATTTCTTAGAGGAATAACAGTAAACATTAAGGTGTATTTATGCCCCTAAGACATACCCATCCTCAATATCTGCGGAGAATAGGAAAGGAGTAGTGTCTCAGCCAGAAGTGCCTGACTCAACAGTGACCCTTTGACACATAGCAAGCAACGGTAGGAGGAAAAAAAAGTAATGACCACAGTTGTTCAGATAAAACCAGGGCAATATTAGCAGGAAGGAGTTCTGAAAACAGGTGAGACTTAATGTCTTTCGGGGGGAAAGCTGGGAAGGAAGGTATAATGTTTGCTGGAAGAATGGAAGAGATGAACATTACTAGCAAAGATGAAAAAAAAAATAATCTGAGGCTTAAGTGGCAGCTGAATTACTTGTGGAAAACAGAAGTGAATTTATAATTATTCACGTTTTCTTATTTTTTATTATCTTAGTTTTCAACACATTTGTTTTTAATAATGTATTCAAGGCTCAAATATGTCTTCTGACAGATTTATATAGCAATAGTTGATTATCTTTACACATATGATTAAATGTAATGATGTTAATGAATCTTTAATTTTTTTTCTGTGAAATGGTGTAAACCCATCATTTTCCTTATGAATTTGTTTGTTTTTCCCCTCCCCACCCTCCATGTGTCATCTATCCTGATTTAGAACAGCAATTTTTGGTTACAGTGGGGTTTTTTGAGGGGTAGATTAGCTTTTTTATTGTTCCCCCCCCTGTTTTTTTGTCTTTGTAATCTTTTTCACTGCTAAGCTATTATAAATATCTCTTTTTTTGTTAATCACTAGAAATGGGTTTTTGCTCTGGAATAACTAACAGCTAATTACCTCTTTCATCACTTCAGCTCTTCATCTTGTAGGAGAATGAAATAGAGCATCACATGCCTGTAGGAGAGCAGATTTTTTTTTCCCACCACACATATTTTGGGGGGATTTTTTGCTTGTTTGTTTTTTTGTTGTTTGGGTTTTTTAATGTTTAAGGCACAGTTATTTTGGGGAAGTTTTCAGAAAGATCTTGCTTTATTATCGTGAATCCTGTCACATCTTTTATCCTGAACTCAAAGACCAAATGTGCTTTAGACTATCTATAAATAAACTTAGTGGATAGAATACTTTTGTCGGTGACCCTTTGTTTAATTCTGTAGCAAGTAAATGTAGGCTCATTAGGTGAAAGAACTGTTTATTTGTGCTGATAAGATTCTAACATCAGATTGAGGAGGATGTTAGAGCAGTTTCTGTGTACTTCAGATGGATAAATAGCTGACCAGTAAGGTTTGCTTGATGGAGTTTTTATTGCAGATAAATTAATAGAGTGGCTATTCACAATTTTTTTTTTCTGGTGAATATACATGAGACTGAGTAAATAATTTCCACCCATGTTATGTGCGTGTACATACTTGTGTATATGCCTGTAATCTGTGTACAGTTTGTCTGTCTGTATCTTAAAGTTGATGAGTTGAGATCCATTAGCAGACCTTTGCGTTTTTCACAGTGTACTTGAAGTAGAGGTAGTGGGGGGGGGAGGGGGGGGGGTTGTATTTTTTTTTTCCCATTATGGTCAAATAATTCCTTACTTGGGGGCTGATATGTTTAGTTGTTCTGCTATTGTTGTTACAGTAGTTTGTGACCGAAAAATTATCTACATGGACATATTAAAGTTTTGCTTACCAAGTCCACATAGTTTCTGAGGGTAGTTTCTCAGAGTTGCTGAGAAGAAGGATCCCCAGCTGAGAAAAAGTGTGTTCCCAGGTTATATCTCAAGGAGAGAGAGAGGTTTCCTGAAGGGATTTGCATTGTCGTCTTCCTCCACAGGAACTTCTGTTTGTCTCACTTCTGCTGTTTTTTACCTTCATGGCTTTTTCCTGTTTTAATATACAGTTCAGTGAACAGTTGAAAACAAACATGAAAGTGAATTCCCATCTCAATGAACTGTGTGAGGCACCATAACAGACGTAACTGTTTTCCTTGTAGCTGCTCAGTATTGTTGCTCTTTCTTCTTACGTGATTTGGATATTTGTCTTGTTTGAAAAATTCCACTGTTGCTTCTTCCCTCTTCCATCCTTTTAGTAAATAAAATTACTCTGAGAAGTTCAGGGTTTCTTTAGAATAGCTTGCTCAGAGTGTGCTCAAAAGTATGGTAGAAACTTGAGAGAAAATCTGTCTGTTTCGAGGTGTTTGACACTGTTTGTACACCTGTTAGGACTATTTATAGCATTTTGTAATTGCTGTGATGTTTCTGTCGATCAGTGTAATTCAGGAACAACAGTGTTCTGATGATTATTTTGGAAGTTAATAGTGTTTCTGTAGTGTAATACCTCTTTTTTTACTTAACTGTTTTAAGATATGTCGTAAAATCTTAACAAAGGAACTATTTTCTCTCAGTGGAACTTTCTGAGCCTAGAGATTTTTCTGGTTCCACATTGGGATGACATAGTTCAATGTGAACCACACCCCTGCAGCACAGCATGAGGAAGATATATATATATATATATATATATATATATGTATATATTTTAACTCCTGTTGTAATAGTTGCTTAGCGATCAGAACTCCCACGTAGGTGTGGGAGATCCAGATTTAACTCTGTGCTCTGGTGTTTGACTGTGACATGGGTGAAGATCTTCTTAGCCAGACTAGTTGGAATTTCATCTTGTTTTTCCTCTATGGTGGAAAAATCTGCTAAATTTCCATTTACAAAAAAATTTAGGAAAATGGAAGGCAACAGCTCAGAACCCCAAAACACATTTAGAGAAAATATACAGCAGCTGCTTGTTACCACCTCTAACTTCAGTTTTCCCTGGAAACTCAAAAATGTGGTTAAACATTGTCACATGTTTAAGAGATAGAGGCAGTTATGGACATTTCCAGGAACCATAGTTCTCAGTGGGGTAGTTCTTATGTTAATGAGTGAAAATTGCTATAGCCTTTTTCCTTTAATGTTACCTTTTCTGTATTCTGCGGAGTAGATGAAGATTATTTTACAAAGCACTGCATTCAACACTTTAATATAAGCACTTTACGTAACACATCACTTAAGCTGTTTTTCTTTTTTACTTCTGCAGAGACAGCTTGATACTGAAGTAATTTCTCAGTTATGCAAGATAAATTGTTGTCCCAGTAATAATTTTGAGGCACTGTGCAGCTGATGCCCTCTTTACCATGTCTGAGAGATGTCATCTTGACTCTGTCCTAGCTCAGGGGAAAACCTTTGCAAGCAATTTTCTAAATAGGAAAGGAACCTTTTGGGGTTAGGTCTGTGAGCATCACAGACCTTTTGTTGGGAAACCAACTAAAGTTAATATCTGTTTAAAACTTTAGAGGGTGAAAATGTGAAATTGGAAGCCTGTGTGTTGCCAACATTAGTACCTGCTGTTTATAGTGACAGCAAAGCACAATGGATTGAAGACCACATGTAAAGTTCATGAGGTGTGTTTTATTTATTTTTACTTCAAGAATTGTTGTTAGAATTGCCTCCATAAATCTAGGCTAGTAAGGGAATTATGTGAATTAGTGTAGCACTTCCATTTGTGGATTTGGAAAACACTGGGGTTTGTTTTATTTATTTAAGAGTGTTCGAGACAAGCACATACCCTTTAGAGCAAATACGCTTTGAAATTGCATAGGGCCCAGGAGCCCAAGACAAGTTGAAATTCACTCTTGGCGAGTAAAACCCCTGACTTTATGCAGCAGCCGTGCACCACCAGCAGGCACAGATTAGGGTTTTTAAATGAGTCTTGCAGAAGCTTCAGAGCTGAATCCTTACATGTAAAATTGCTCTTTGGAAAGCTTGTCGACTAGAATCTGGTACTTCTTTGCATCCTGAATTTTGGGCAATTAAATGTTACCCATGTTACCCAAAAACTACCCGTGGCCGCAGAAAGGTGTGAACGTAAAAAACCTTAAAATGTTTTTGAAGTCGTAGCCCAGTAAATAGCATAAGGTTATCCATGCAGGGAAATGATGTGGAAATAACCCCTTAAAAATAATTTTCTTCAGATACTTCTGTTCTGTTTTCAGTCATAGAGAAGCATAGTGTAGTGCCTGTGGGTTGATTCACTGGCAGATCGTTGCTGACTGTGAACTTCAGCCTTATTCACCTGTTCCTTCCTCTGTCACGTAATGGAGTTGGAGTGCTGAAGAGCAGACATTAATTCTGATTTGGAGTAGGGGTGAAGCATATGTTCAGACTGAGAATTTCAGGTAAAGACTGTCTGGGCTTTACTCAGCTGAATGGCCAAGGTCAACTCAAGGGGAATTAGGGAATGTAAACAGTGCCTGCATTGTCTGCTGCATTTGAAATTTTTTCTCTGCTTTCTACAGAGAAACAGGTAAAGCCTTTGGAGGTCTAAATTTTTATTCTGGAAGATACCTGTAATGACTTGGTGACAAATGGAAATGGAAAGCAGCAGCTGTGAAGTTGTTCTGGCATCAGTCAGAAACAACTTCAGAGGTTTTGGTTGCATGCACTGGGTTGCAGTTTAGGCTGCAATGTGGAAGCTTGCATTTTTAAAATTACTGCTTGCCTCAACAGTTTTTCTGAATTTCTTGCAAAAAATGGAGCCAGTTTCTGATGTGTAGCCCAAAGCCCAGGACTGCGATAAGAACTGTCCATATTTTTGAATTATGTTCAATTTCAAAATGCACATAAACTTGTGGTTTCATGAATTAGTCCATAGTACATCTCCTTCAGTCAAGTAGTATCTGACATTCTTGTTTGCTTAAAATTGATGCTCATTGTGGGTGGATCACAGCTTTGCAAATGGCAGTTTGGGAGCCATTCACTGGCTGTCAGTGAGAAATCTCACGTTTCCAGAGCTCAGTCTGTTGAAGTCTTCACGATCTGCAGAGTGTCACGCTAGATTTGCAGCAGTGAAAAATTAATTCTTGCTTGTACGCCAGGATTAGAGGATGTGTATTTCTAGGCCTTTGGGAGCAGAACTGCAAAGAAATGGGATCCGTGTGCTTGAAGCAAATACGTGACATTCATAAGCAGCCCCATTCCTGTGATTTCAGTGCTTTGACTCTGCCCAGTGGTCTAGCAATAAAAGAAAGAATTGGCCAATTACAGTAATCTTCCAGAGGTGTGTGCTGTGTGACTTTGTGCAGAGGAAGAGGGAGTGTTCTTACCTGCTCTCAGTTCTAAAATTGTGCTTTAGTACAATGCATTCCACAGGAAATATAATGCATATTTAACAAAGCTGTTAACCACCAGACCACCTTTAAGAAAATATTGCCTACCTGCCACCTATGGAGCTCTCTCCACCTCCTTTTCTCTGTTCATACTGGCTCCTCATTACTATATTCCACAAACAGAATCATAGAGTGGTTTGGGTTGGAAAGGGCCATAAAGATCATCTAGTTCCAGCCCTCTTGTCATGGGCAGGGGACACCTCCCACTACACCAGGTTTAAACCCTGTCCAACCTGACCTTCAACACTGCCAGGGCTGGGACATCTGCAGTTTGTCTGAGCAACCTGTTCAAGTGCCTTACCAGCCACACAGCAAATTTTTTTCCTAATATCTAATCTAAATAAACTCTCAGATTGAAGCCATTTCCCCTTGTCCTATTGCTGCACTTCCTGACGAAGTGTCCCTCTCTGGCATCCTTGTAGGCCTCATTCAGATACTGGCAAGCTGCTATGAGGTCTCTGTGCACCTTCGTCTTCTCCTTTTCTTGAATAATTTGTGCCTTCCTTGGCCACCTCCATCCTTTGGACAGCAGTGACTGAGCTGGGGAGAGAGCTGAGCCTGCAGGATGGCACCTCTGATGTGGATTTCCTGTGTTGCTGTGGGGCACTTTTGCCCGTACAGTTTGGAGAGCTGTGTGCATGTTTCCAGAAGGCTGCAGAGCCTCTGGGCGGCTGTGGTAGAAGCTTGGGGATACAATTCCTGACTGCCTGAGTATCATTCATAACAAGTTAGGGGTTTGGCCTTTTTTATTTTCTCCTTGAGACAGATAAGACCAAAATGGTCCCATGCATGTGCTAACACACGTGACAGCAAAGCATGTGCTTATGAGTAAGTACTGTGAGTGAGTGAAGTTTTAAGTCCTGCTTTGCACTGAGTGCATTCACACTGAACACTTGATAGCAGCAGCAGGCAGTGCTGGTGGGGAATGAGATACAGTGGCCAGATCTAGATTTCAGACCAGATGGACGTTGTTCATAATATTATTTGGGTGTGAATGGTTTCTACTAGGGTGTGAAGTAAACTGATGAAGATTTTTTGTTTGTTTGTTTTTCAAGCTAAAAAGAATTAATATTGCTGGCCCTAATTACGCAAACACAAGCTCAAAGATGAATACAGTCAGTTTTGGGTGTGCTGTCAAAGTAATTACAAAAAGCTCCTGTTGACACAATAATTGCAAGTAAATCAGATGATAATGCAAGTCAGCATGAACACACCAATACTGGCATTTTGTAGAAATGTAGCTACATGTATAGTTTTCTGGGAATTGGAACAGCGCTTTTCAAACACAGCAATTGAAATTTTAGTTTCTTGTAATAAGTAGATTGGTTTTTTAGCCTACCTTTGAAAATTCACCTGGAATATTTTTCTGTGTGAGCAATGTGCCATTAAATAGCATACTAGAGATAACAGGTCATTTTAAAAATCTTTTGGGGACTGTTTGTGAGAAAAGATGATGAAGAATCTTTTATTACATATGTCTGCTTCCATTCTTAGTAGATACAGCGTGAGTGTGGTTTGCAAAGATTTGGAAGAGGGTCCCTTCTTTATTCAAATACTGCAGTTAAATATTGTGTCATATAATATCCATACCTTGGGTTGACCTGGATTTGTCCATGCTGACATATTAATTTTGGCCCTTGTTTCTATGTGCACTTCTAATGCATATGCAGTGTATTCCACACTACCAGTACATATTTTTACCAGTTAAAATTATGCTTTAAAATGAGCTCAAAAGATGCCACTCTGTACTTACTGTGCAAATTATTATCGTGGTTCCTACTGATGAAAGTTCAATATGTGAGCAGGCTGCTGGCCATGCTCACATCATCCTGTACAACGCAATTTATGTTCGCATTAGCAGAAGCTGAAGTGGTCTATTAAAGCATTCAAGTTCTCACTCCCATATTGAGAACAGCAGATTCCTTCTTAATCCTCATATGGCTGATGTCTCTGCTGGAGTGTTAATAGATAGTCTAATTTGTGAGCTAAATTACTAATTGTATTATGAGCCTAAACCTTATTAAGCCTTTTGTGTAGAATTAGATCACAGAGCTTTGGGAAGCTGAATGCTGGTTGGGTTCTGTCTTCTCTCTTTAACGACAGGAGCAAGTTTTACTGGCATCTTTTCTTCAGCACGACATAGCTCTGAGACTGCAGCTGATTTCTTTTGCTGGCTTCTACAGTATCAACAGAATTATGTTTGAAAAGCGGGTTGATTTTTATGAGCAGCTGAAGGTTTCCAAACAGGGTCTCAGGTATCCACAAGCAGTGAGACTCCGTGTTTAGCTGAGGTGAGGCTGTGATCAGGACTTGGAAAGGATTCTCTGATCTCGTGTACACACACTGGGTGCATGTAAATCCACCTATGGGGGAATAGTTTAAATCATTCAAAAGCTGCGTAAGGGCTGCAGTTGTAATAACATGATGATGGATTTCGTAGGGGTGTGTTCCTGTAGTTCAGGTAGATGAACTCTTAACTTAAACAGTCACTTGAGTTAGATTTTTTCTCTGAAGATGCTCACTACCCACCTAGAGATGGAAAATGTGTGCCTTATCACAGCTATACTGTAGATTTCATGAGCACTCCTCATCTGTTTCTGTTCAAATCTATCTGTTTTCAGAGTTGGTTTGTGCTTCCACTCTGACTTTGCTCTGGAGTCAGCCTTCTAATGCAGCCTAGTTGAGGATGGAACTAATTGCCTCCAGCAATGAATCAGTAATAAACAACGTTGGACTTAGTGGATTTTGACATCGCTTGTGATAAATTTTTATGTTGATGTGGAGGATGACTGTGAACTATTGGCGTCTTTGATACAGCAATATTGCTCTCAGGGCAATTAATTTTCTTTAAGAGAAAGTATTTACAGCTACTCCATACATTTTCCTGTGAATACACAAGATAGAGGTGCAGGGGTATGGAGTTTGACTCTGCTCTTTAAGAACAACAGTACTCTAAGCTGTTGTGAGAAATTGGTCTGTTTCACACCTGAAATTCTCAGAGCTCTGTATGTACTTAATGGCTTTGCTGTTGTAAATTAATGCCATTTGATAGGCATGGGTAATAAATGAAATTAATAGGCTGTATAGCTTGTATCACAGCTTCCTATATTTTTAAAGAGCTTTTTCTGTTTCCGTTCTTGCATTACATCTTAGTGTTTCTGCATCACATTTAGTAATATACTTTTTAGAGTACAGTAATTAAAAAATCGGTGGCTGTCCTAAGAGAGAGAAAATCAGAGGCTTCAGCATTGGACTTTTCCATGTACATTGGTTCTCTCCAAATACATACCGTGTATTTATTATGGTATGGTTAGTAGAGCAGCCAAAAGTCATTGCCAAAAGTTAATTGTCTTCAAGTGTGTTCTGTGGAAGTCTGAATTTGTTAGGAGTGTCTCTGTAGCTCCCAAATTTATTTGGTTCTTGAAGTATTTTGGTAGGTGAATAGTTTTTGAGGGAATTTTTATATGTTTAAAAAGAAATGAAGTATTCACCTAATCAAACACGGCATGTCTGGAGATGAAAACTCAAGGGCTTTACATTCTAAATTTCTGCTGAAGAGGGGTAATCATGCTGAAACTCACAATTGACCTTGTCTACCTTTTGGTAGCAAATGCAACTCACACCAGCTTAGATTTACAGATGAAATAATCCTGGGATCCAGGAATAAGAGAACTTCAGAGGTTTTTGCATGCTTAGTCAGGGGCATGGCTAGGAATGCAATGACTGTTCCAAATCAGGCTGCTGCTTCTGTAGAAGAGAATAATGCAGGTCACTGTGGCACACACTTCATTAGAAAGGCTGAACTAATGTTATAAACCCTAAAGGCCTAACCTGATGTCCTGGGAGGGACTGAAGTGATAATGCTGTGTGTGTATTCAGAAAAGCAAGTGAATTTCTCCATGTCTAGACTCTGTGCTTAATATGAAGAGTGCCCTTCTACTCTGGTTTTGTTAAATGGTTTTGTTTACTTTTGTTATCTGGCCCTGATTGATTTATTTGTGGGGTGTGTTTGATTTTGGTTTTCTCCCTTAGGATAATGAGTGGTACTGACCATCAGTGGCATTCTTTGGTGGTTTTCTTCCTGCTCTTTTCGTACAAAAGGCCAGGAGTTTGTTGACATAGACATCAAAGTTCCTGTTTTTTTTTTTTTTTTTTCCCCCCCCCTATTGGTAAGGATTTCTCAGCACCTTTAATAAGTGATTTTGAGAATGAGCTGCTAAACAGCTGTGGCTGGGAGCTGTTTGGCATCCAGCCCTGGAGAGGCAGAGAGTAACCATTTCACTCATACTTTGACACTTACTGTGTAGGAGACATGCTAGTAGCAAAATCTTAATATTAGAACATAACTTTTAAAAAATACAAATGAAAAGAATCAGACATTCTTCACCAGTTTTATAGGTTCTTTTTTCTTTCTTTTTTTTCCCCCCGTAAATAAACTTCTGTGATTATGAGAGAGGGGATGGGAGGACGGTTGTGAGATAACTACCTGCTTTACCTTGCTAATTATGGTATATGTTACATATTAATAGGGAATTTTCTGTTGCCACAGGCAGAATCTCCCAGTGGGAGGTACGGGAGAAAGCTATCTCAAAAGCAGGGAGCGATGGAGAAACCTGGCTGTGCTCTTTTGTGTGGTGGCAGCACGGGAGTTCATACTGTTCACTGAAGCTGGGGGGGCTGCTCTGCCAAGCCTTGGAGCGTTGCATCCTTGCCGTGGAAGAAGCTAGTGCTGTACTGGCTCAGAGAGAACGAAGCTCTGAGCGAGGGAATTTGTTCCAGAAGTTTTCCAGGGATTACTACCACTGTCACTGTGTGAAATGCAGGGACAGTTTGTGCATGGACATGGAGCTTTATAAAAGCATTGCGAACTAAGAGCTTTTCAAGGTACATTTAGTTGCAGTGCTTTTCTGCTTAGATTGCTTATGGTCTCTTATATTGCATTTATGCCATGGGAGTTTGAGATCTGTGGCCTTGGTGTTTATTCCTAAAGGAGGGAACACTTGTATATTAAAAAAAAAGGGAAGAAAAAAGCATAACTGTGTGGTTGTTATGTTAAATGAATTTTAAAGCTGGTGAGAAGAGGCATTCAGAGATGAGAATGCTAGGGGGGAGAAATGAAAGCACACTGAAGCTGTTTCCCCTGGAGGGCTTTAGGCAGGATTGAGAAGAAGTGGTGCATACTGAAGCCTTGTTTATAGTCTTTCACTTACTGTTAATAAAACAGGGATGTTCTAAAAGGTTTCCATAATTAAATGCAGTCCTTGAGTATAGTGCATTTTCAGAGTGGTCTAAAGCCCTGCTGCCTCTCAGACTGCTTAAATCACTATTTATAAAAATGCTGCTGTGGACTTAGTGTTTTGAAGTTGTTTTCGATCAGAATGATGTTAGAAATGTTGGGTATTGAATAAATGAAAATAGAATTTAGGGGAAGCTGATAGGCTTACAAATTGACTGGTTAGTAACTAATTACCAGTAAAGAGATTGTTTTTGCCTTTTCTCTTTTTTTCCATAATTGGCTGAATATTAATAAATTAGGTTTATTTCTGGAAAACAGCAAGTTTTAATGGTCTGGCAGAACTTAATAAGAAAAAAAGCTAAAGAATTAGCATAATAAATAATTATTGCTTCCAGGGTTTTTATTGTTAAGATAATAAAATGTTAAAAAGCAAACCACTTGAGTAGAAAGTAATTGCACTGACAAGCACAACACAGCTAGCATTCACAATAAAGTAAACCTTCTCTCAATGTCAACCTGATTTGCTATCCACATAAATGCTTCCTCACATTATGGAAATGTGCTTTTTCTATCAACAGAAAAGAATAAAACTCCTGGCATCTAATTAATCTTGTCTGACATTTGATTTCATACTCAGGTTAAAACATGAGGCAGGTGGGTCTGTCTTTGCCCCCCCCTCCTTGTGCATGACCACAGGCAAATCTCTCCATTAATGTCAAGCTGCATCTATGTGTCTGTGCCTCTGCCACATGTCACTCATTAATGCATTAGCATCTCTTGGATTTTGGCTCACAGGCACCACTTCTCTTGTCTGGAGGGCTGGGTAAATAGGGAACTGCGAGGCTTCAGCTCTGCATCCCAAGCATTTCACCTTGACCTTCCCTGTAAAGGAAGAGGGATCCTACTGTATAGGAGAAGGATTAGAAGTGGTAATTTGTAGCATTGGGAGTTTCTGAGTTTGTATGATCAAGTAGAAGAAAGAAGCAAAACTGATTGGGCTTTGACATTTTTATTGATTAAGAGTGCTCTCGTTAAAGACTCAGAACTTCTAATAATGCCAAAATGTATTACCTGCACTAGTTTAGACTTGTTGATGGCAGGATTGTTTCTCTAAAGTGCACCAAAAGACTCAACTAGTTAGGTGCATTATGGGTATTTTATTTTCTGAAGTTTGAGTTTTAATGGTTTCTGCCAGAGGCAGTGTGCAACACTTGAAAATGTGGTGGGTTTGACCTTGTATGCTAAAACCTGGGTAACTGTTGTATTTTTACATACTTAGGCAGTGCAAACATTTAAAAGGGAAGTTAAGAACTTAGGTTCGAGTAGGAAAATCTGTCCTTAGAAATAAAAGTGATAATATTAAGCCATTTCATAATTGAAATAACATTAATAAACTGAGAGATACCTTCATTAACATAGTTTAAGTATTAAAATATTTTCCTATAGTTTTTGCATGCAAAATGCCATGGTATTGGGAAATAAATATTTGCTTATGAAGTCAGAAGGTATTGGGGAGAATTGGTTTTGTTTTGCTGCCTCAGTGCAAAAAATAAAAATATCACTGGTGAAAAAATGTCTGCTTCTGTTTTTTTGTATTTTCTAAAAGTTAAATTCAAAGCTTTTGTTTCTAGTGCCTGTGTCCTACACAGTAATTGTGTAAGTGTTAGAGAAATGGTTTCTGTCTGTATCTGCAGGGCTGGATGCTGTTTGGAAGGATGGGTGTTGTGCAGCTCCCAGCCATGGCTGTATAGCAGCCCATTCTGTAATTCACTTATTGAACGTGCTGAAAGGTCCTTTAAAAAAAACAAAAAAAAAAAAAAAAAAAAAAGAAAGAAAAAACAGGCAGTGCACTAGATGAAACAAAACTGCATCCATTACAGCTTTGATGTTTATGCCAAATTGGTTCATATTAATAGTGTGCTACCAGAAGTTAATAGGCAAAAATTGTAAACGAGCCATAGTCTCATTATGATGAGCGCTGCAGTGAGTAGATAACTACTTCATACGTCACCTGCTTCTGAGCAGTGACAGGTAGAATCTGGCACTAGAGGAATTAGCATTTAGACCTAAAAAGAGAGAGATTTACTCGTGACTGACTTTTGGCGACAGTGGCTTTCAGTCTTTGTTATGTTTTGACTGTCTTTTGTAATCTTACAAGGCAGTCTCAGCAGATGGAGGTAGAAGGTGGAGCCAGAAGATGCCGGTCTCTGCCAAATGAGGCTCAGCTGTGAGGTTCTTGCTGTCAGGTTTTCCCTGGATATTTCTTGCCAGCCTTCACCTTCAAGAAGCAGATCTAGAAACCAAGAGGAGGAGCAGTAACTCAGCTTTGGTTCACACTTACTAGTTTTCTCCACCTCGAAGAATGAATATTGTTGGTCTAACAGCTTTTCAGAGACTGTGAAATGTAGATGTGGAGTTGGAGAAATGCCATCCCACTCAGTATCCCATATCAGCAGAAACAGCAGATTTTTTTAGGAGATCAGTTGTAATGCTTTGCATTTATGTTCTGCAGTGTCTTTTCAGTTGATTTTGGGAGGGTTTAGAGTCACAGAACAATTAAAGTAGGAAGAGTCCTCTGAGGGTTTTCCAGCCCACTGTCTGCTCAGCAGTGAGAGAGTTAATTTCAAAGCTAGATGGTGCTCAGGTTGTCCAGCTGAGTTCTGAGTTCTTTAAGGATGGAAGGAGGTTCTGCTGCCTCTTGGCACTAAATGAACTTGTAAAATATGATCTCTACAAAATTTTCTGTAAGTAACATTTTTATACGAGAATAAATATTCCAGCACATATTAAAATATAAAAGGTAAAAGTTAAAGGATTTTTCTTTAGGTTTCTGAATGCACTGTGTTTGACATGCATCTGTTAGGAAGGTCTTTCTTAATACCTTTCCCTAGTGTTGACAAATACTTTTTAAGGGTGTCAGTAAAATAAACTCATGTTGCTTTCTATCCTAGTTTTGTTTAGAATGAGTATGGTTGTACCAGTGCCTGCTTCTGATCGTCTTATTTTTTCAAATAATAAAATTATGACCTATATCAAATAAAAGAGTTGCTCCAGAAGACGTTTTAATTTGGTTTCCAGATTCATGTAGCTTAAAGGCCTAGACTTAACTACTTTCATAGCAGAAGTTTTCATTATATGGTATCAGCATTCTTGTTTAATAACAGAGAATACTAGAGCTCTCCCTGACAAAGGTGCTTTTTTCAGTTAAAAAGTTCAGCAAAAAGAAAATAGAGGACAACACTAAACAAAAAACAAATTGCAGCATCAGTAAAATGAGTAAAATGTTTTTAAAAATATCCCAGTGGAGGGAAATTTGTAGTTGAGAATAAGAATTTGTAACTGAGTTTTGTCCCAGAAAACGCTGCCAGAGAAAGAAAGGTCGTTACTCTGTCGCTGTGAGACTGTGGGGAGTTTTAAAGCAGTGGAAGGAAGAATGAGTGATGCCTCTAGAGGAGTTTGTGGAAAGGAACAACAAGCATGAGCATGCTTTCCTGATGCAGAAGAACTGGAGTTTATTATACCATGTCTTAAGATTTTTTCCTGTATTTTTTCTGTTTCCTAATTCATTTAAGTACTGTTGGCTGCCATTTCAGTGGAGTTCCATAAATTCCAAGTGCTCTGGAAACCTGAACCTTTCTCTTTGTTTGGAGAAGAAATAAAAAAAGACACAGAGAAATGGGCCTGGCTAGACATGCTTAGATCCCCTTAGATCCCAGGCATGCTACTATTCACAGGGGTAGTGGTTCATTTCAGACATATGTAACTTAAGTCTCCTTTGCTGTTCTCTTTCCTTATTTATCCTTTTGGCAATAAATTTTGTTCTTGCCAGAAATGTGCTAAGTAATTAGATGACACATGATGGTCATTTCCAGGGGATTAAAGTTCATGTTTTCAGAGAATTCTGGAGTTTATAGTCACAGTAAAAACGTCTTGCTAGTAATCACTGAACAGTGATAAGGTTATGGGTTATTCCGTGTTTAAATTAATTACCATGTCAGACTTCTAATTAGGAGTTGGTGTATTATAGCTGAGGTTTCACCAATTGCTAAAATAAATGTCTATCTTCTTTCTTTTTTTTTCCTTCTCTGTTTTGGGAATCTCCACAGGGTCTGTAGAATCAACACCAAAAGGTCCAAAAAAGGTCCAATCAACACCAAAAGATTCCAGATGCAATTCTTGCACTGTTTAAAATGTTTTGGAAATTTTAAAGCTCTTTAAAATATTGCATAGGGGTTCTTTTTATTTAATTACAGCTGGTTTAGGTAACAGCATGCTGATTTCATCTTAGGAGGGGATAAAGGCAAAAGACTAAGTAGCATGCTCTGCCCATAGTCATGTAGCTGCTATTATTTGTGTCCCTGCATATGGACACATAAATTCCAATTTTAAGAACTGTCAGTTCAAAAAGAGAAAAATAAGGAGTTAAAAAACCACCATCAGTTTACACTTGCACATCAGCAGAATTGTAAATTTTGAAGTTGGTATACATAAAAGATGTCTGTGAACACTTCCCTAGAGCTAACATTTGACTCGAGACAGCAGGAAAATTAAAAAAAAAAAAAACAAACCAAAACAAACCTCCTAAATTCAGAGTCTCTTCTTCCATTTAGAGTCTCATTATTTGACACTCTCAGGACTCAACACACTACTTTTATTTAGCCTTTTTTTTCCTGCATTAATATCCTTCTTGCTCTGGTAGTAATTGTGGCTGTTTGGTGGAGTATTGCTTGCTGGTCAGGAGGAGGGCATTTTGAACAGAAGCTGCTATGACTTGAAGCTTCAAATTCTGGCTAATTTTACAGTGGCTTTTTTATCCCACACACTGTTACTTGTTGTAGGACTGAAATCTATCCCTGCATGAATGACAGACTGCATTTCCATTTTACTGTTCCTTTGGCTTTTTGTCAGTAGCAGATGACGAGAATGCTTTCACAGAAGTGTTGGTGCCATGTTGTGTGTGTGTGGTGATGGCCTTTGGTTTTGGTGTTTGGGGGAGAAGAACACTTTAGCCTGGGGGAAGCTTGGCTGCTGATAAAGGCTGCTAGCAACAGAGATGCATGGGTCTCCAAGCAGTGTCAACAGTAGTTCCACCTATTTTTGGCTGCAATTATGTTGTATTAGAATATTTTAATTTGTCTGATACAATGCTATTGGTACATCAGAGGTATTTTAAACATGGAGAAGAGAGAGGGAGGGTATAAGCAGAACTGGGAAAAGAAAGGGAACAGAAAACACAGGGTGGAAAACTCTGCAAAGCAGAAGAGAAAGGAAAAAACAAATGTGTGAGGAATGCGGAACATAAAGTATTTATCTTATTTGTTATGTCTAGGAAAGGGAAAAATGAAACTAAATGACAGGCAGCAACAAACTAAAACTTTTCAGTTTATTAATGAGAACTAGTTCTAGTATGTTGCAACTAAACAGATTGCACACTGTCTGAAGAGCTTTTTTTTTCTTGTGCACCTGATTACACATGCATTTAGGCAGATTTGGTTCTGTAACCTAGGTCAGCTTAATTTTTCAGTTGTACATATATATACACATATTGGCTGTAAGTAGGTACTATGTTGTTTCTTTCTTTGCAATGATAGTTTGCCCTTAAAAATCTTTAAAATTAGGAAACTTTATTTTAAAAAAAAAATGTTCACACTTTTCTCAGTCTGAGCAACCCACTGTGTTTTTAATTGAGCATGAAATGAAAATAGATTTGTTTACTCACTTAGTTGGTGTTATCTGACCTGTCAATACTGGCAAAACTGCACTGGGGCAAAGTTTGAGGCTAATGTGTTGCTCTTCTTTTTTTGCTAACATCCTTCAGAAGCCATAGTGTTCATAATTTAAAACTAAAGCAAACAAACCCCAAATGAACAAACAAACCCCACATGGTAAGTTTAAACATAATATAACCATGATGCTCAATCCTTTTCCCAAGCGTGCTGATTGCACAAAGCAAATAACTGATGTTTCAAAATAGTCCAGTATATCTGTATATGGGATTGTGTGGGTTGTCATTGTCATTACAGAAGTCATGAGATAGATAGATAGATATCTCTATATAGATATATAGAGATATATATACACACACACACATGAATTATATACTATTGAACTTAAGCTAATACGTTCTTATCCCTGTTTTAATGAACATGTATGTACATTACTAAAATAAACTGAGTTTTCTGCAGCTGTGAGAGATCTGTATATATATTATATGTTTGAATTCTTCAGGCTGATGTGGGAAAATGCTTCAGTTTTGTGTACTTTCACTTCATCAGTGAAAAATTGTTCTGTGGGGTATATAAGTTTAGTGATTGAAACATGATTTTGGTTCTTATCCAGATGATTGTACAATGTAATTTACTTATTTAGTGCTTCTTGGGTTTTTGTGGTTTTTTTTTTTTTTTTTTTTTGGTTTTTTTGGGTTTTTTTGTTTTTTTTTTTTTTTTTTTTTTTGTTTTTTTTTTGTTTGTTTGTTTCTGTAGGGGAAATGTGTGATTGGACAGGTGCTTTTGTGTTGGTGTTGCATGTAGGCTCTTATGGGTACATTTATATGAAATGAATTATTTAAAATTCTGCCTTTTGCAGAAAATGCCCTATATATTATGACTAAATTATCTTTTGACTTGAAATATTCATTAAGTACGCAGTGGAATTCCAGTGGTTAATTGGTTTTGGTGCAAATGTGTAACATAATGTAGTTTAAGGCTGGGTAGAACCATTAGATTATGATCTCTTCTGATCTCTGGGGCACAGATCGAGAATTATTGCTGAATGAAGAACAAGTAATGCTGCACCTATGAACATCAGGAGAGGAGTGTTCAGGAGTGAGAGTGTGTGAAATCAGATGGCACTAATTCCCTTTTGAATAGACACAATGTGGCTAACTATTTGAAAAACACAGTTTTATCTTGCTTTCAGGATTTGTATATGAATAAATTTCCGTGATCTGGGTTAAGGTGTGAATGTACATTGTACTGGCATTCTGTACCAGCTGTGCAGATGGGGTTCTTGAAATGCTGTGCGTGCAAAACAGCAGTGCGAGCCACCAGTGCTGGCAAAGCAGAGCAGGCAGCCCAGCTGGAAGGTGTTCCACTGCACTAGGAAAAGTATCTATGCAGTCTTTATGGTGCCTTATGCTGCAAATTCCTTCTCTTGGGATTTTTTTCTGCGTGTGTGTATCTTATGTCATATCTTAAATGGAATTCAAGTTCTGACTTCATTATGCTGTGTGTTTGTTGCACTCCATTTCACTTTTATTGTCTACTGCGGGAGATTCAAGAAAATCTTTTGAGTTGGTCAAAAGATGATGATTATTTTAAAAGATTTTCCCTTCCTCCCCAGCATCTGTTGCTGGGTGGCTTGCAGTAGCTGTTTCTGGTGCTGGCATCTTACAAACTTGAAGAAACAACAATAAAAACCCAAGAGACATTGTAGAAGACGTGCACGCAGAGACAAGAATTCATTGCTGTTGGTGCAAATTACATTGCCACAGCTGTTCAAAGTTAGATGAGCATGCATAAATGTGACAGCTATTGCGACTGTTTAATTTTTTTCTCCTTTTTTAATGTTTAACCTTCAGTGCTTCTTTTCCCTCCTTTGTGGTGTTACGCAGTCCAGTTCTCATCTCCTGAATTCAAGCACTGCTGCGTAGGGCTGCAGTAGGCACTCTTACACTGATGTATTCTCACTTTGCACCAAGGCATTTCTGAAAGTTGAATTAGTGGATAAAACAGAAGCTAGGCAATGTTCTTTATTTACTTTTTCAGAAGATCTCAAAGCAAGGATATTAACCATACCCCACATCATCTACCTCCCTTAGAAGCTTGTGACTAAATTCTAAACAGAGACTATGCTATCTGTAGCATAAAACAGAATCACAGAATATGCTGAGTTGGAAGGGGCCTGACGAAAGGTCGTCGGGTCCAAAACATTTTGTTATGTGTGTGTTTATTTTTAAGAGAGCCAATAA